>CM065920.1:25281983-25881983 GCA_033439105.1 Magallana nippona | reverse complement strand
ATTATATTGGAAGATCAATAAAATACCTACACGTGACACTATTTTCTAGAAATGCATTTGTGATTATTTAGATTGCTTGTGAACCATAAAAAGTCATTTTCACGGCTTAATTGATATTTTAACAGATGCAAAAGCCAGTGGTAATTTCCTGGAAAGTAAACTAATGTTTATAAATTGAATTCAAATCACACCGACTTTATGGATCCTAATCGAAGCTGTATTTTTTTTATTGGCATACTATTCCAATACATCGCGTTTTATTCACCATCAATTCTATTGCAGCTGACCAACTTTAGCAGTTAGAGCCCCTTCATAATCCAACAGCATCCACTTGATTCTTGAGTGGTTTTGCTCTGGGAGTTCTGTATAAAAGATAGCAGGGTGACTTGGTGTCAATTAATGGGTTCTGAGCGACATGGCCGATTCTCTAACAAATTGATGAGTCGGGTCTGGTTGTATTAATCACCTCCTATTTAGAATACAATCAACCTTCTCTCCTTTCATCAGCTCTCGTCAATACCAATTCGTTTCGTCCCGTGTAGTGTTTTAGCAAAAGGTATACACATTCAGTACAAAACTGAAGCACACAAAACGACGACTCGAAATTCATTCTTTGTTATACATGGGTGTCCATAGAATGAACAGATGTAGAATTTTACAGAAAAAAATATAGCTTTTCTTCTAAACATATACCTTTTAAAAATCCCAGTATATTACATCCAATATATACACAGGCCGCACTGAAACTGCGGACTCAATCTCAATTACATGTCACTGTACAATAACTATTGTAATCATTATTTAATGAATAAAATGAAAGAATAATACATGAAAACATTCATTCTTTGATTTTATTGTACCCTTTGATTTTTAATCTGTATCTTGCTTTGTAGAGAATACAGTTTTATTCGGTACTTGCGAATAAATATACCAAAGATGAAAGTAGTTGATATTAAGACCCTGTCAAGATTAATACTACGACAGCCCACGAGTTACTTAAAGAAAAGAATTTATATAATATTTAAAAAAAATCATCATCATTATATATGTCGCAAATTTTACATAAATTAATAATCTTGATTATTATAACATCAACAAATGTTAACCGATTTCAGTTAATGGTGAGTCTTGTTGCCTCTTACTTGGAGTATATATAGGAAAATGATTACATATTAGGTAGAATTTATATGTGATTTATATTTACATTTCCTAGTGTCTTTCTCTGTGATAACACTACGAATCGATTTTGAAATGTATAGTCCAATGCATTTCATCAATGACTATTTTGATATTTAATCGTATAATTGTTGAAAACTATATAAATATAAGTAATAAGGAATCATTCTGTGAATATAATGAGGTGATCAAAAACGGACAGGCGTGATCAAATCTATCATAAAGTCCTTCGGGATTTACTGGATTTGATCACTCCAACCGCATTTGATCACCTCACAATATTCAAAGAATGATTCCTTATTCCTTAATTATATATAAAAACAACAGATTAAAGGCTTCAACCACCTGTCAGATTGGATAACAGTTGAGCATCAATAAACATAAACTAATTGATCCTTATGTCCACCGCATGTTCAGGATTGTGTAAAAAAAAAAGTGTTCTACCATCTAATTAGAAACCAAAGGAAGCTGGTATAAAGCAAATTGTTTTTATACATGTCATCTAACATTAACATTTGAAGCTATTTTGATATTAATTAGTGGTGCTAGATATAAATCTACTGTGCTTGTCAGGGGATTATACAATCATTTGATTTACTCAACGACACCACGCAGATAAACTTGCTACTACAAAAATAGTTTATTTGAAGCAAGAAGTTGAACATATTGGACGAAGTGGGCCAAAAAGGTTTGGTAATCAAAGAGAGATAAACCGCTTTTTTGGCAATTTGGTTTCACTTGCTGATTCTGAAAAAAGGCAAAAAATCTTTCTCAAAATGCCAATGAAAAACGACAGGCTAATCTGATTGAATATGAAATTAATTACTTTATATTACATGTATGCCAATTTAATGGTATTTATGTCCTCTACACATTTGCAGATCTATTTAAACGATTTATACAATTTAAAATTTATAATAATTTATAAATTTAAAATTGTATAAATCGTTTAAATATACATGACCAAATTTTGTTTGAAGCATCATCGTACATTAAAATTTCTTGAAATTTTGCAAATCCTTTCTTCAAATGACGCATCCATGAAATTATTTACAGTGCTTTGAAGACATTAAATATCATATGAGAATTACCAGAAGGGAATAACTCATATCAAAGTAGATTAAATTCGTTTTTTAACAGTCAGAATATCGACATTCGTGTGAAAGTCGGTGAAAAATGTGCAATTCAAATTTGATTTGTCAATTATCAATGTAAAGCCTTTTACAAACTGAAATACATGTATATCTGAACATTGGGTTCATAGTCGTACAAATTCTTATGCAACTGAATCATTGATAATAGAGATACATTTTATTCTACGGACCCCCCCCCCCCCCCCCCCTTGCGTAAACCACACTAACTCTGATATTGTGTCGTAAATTTCACAACCAGCGCTCTCTTTGCAGTCTTGATGTAAAAATAGTAGAGACGATGTTACGAGAATCATAGTCCGAAATATCTTACGTTTTCCTGGCTTTTTCATGATTTTGATATTTTACTTGCATGAAAAGTAAAATATCAAAATCGTTAAAAAGCCAGAATCACTTCAGATATCTAGGACTACGAGAGTTCATGTACCCCCCCCCCCCCCCCCCCTCCCAAACCAACCTCATTACCCGACCCAGACACCCTTGCTCACTCTAAACATGCACATAGATTGTCTGCTTTAGAGGAGATTTCAACCCTAACACCACATCCTCTGAAGATGGGACCACAATTTTCAAAATTTTAGTAGGGACATCCTTGCTGTAATTATGACAGCTATGATCAGATTTTTTGACAACGTATGGCCAAAATACACATTTGAAAGATTTGAAGTCATAAGCTACATTTGGCTTTAGATTTGTTTCTAAGAACCACTCCAGAGAAACTTTATCGATATGAAAATATGAAAAATACAAAACACAATTTTGTTTCTCAGTTTTATTCTTTCCACCCTAAATTCGGGTTAAATTCCTGGAAAAATAACAAAAAATAAGATTCAGAAATCAACTTTTTTCAAAAACATCATGCAAAATAATATGAATAATCAAGGACCTTAACTTTCAGCTGAGTATAACATGTATAATACTACATAGTTAAGGATCCATTGTTAGGCAATTAATTTAAATAATAACTGTGAACTTAGTACGATATGTGTCATCTTTTATTCTATTTATTAAATCCACGAAAATTGAGGCCCATGAATATTGATAAAAGCACAGTATTGCTTTCAAAAACAAGATTCATTGTGAAGGTGTTTATGAATTATTAATTATTTTATCTGCCACTTTGAATGATAGACTCTATCTCTTTATAACAACAATGGAACACATACCATGAATTTGAAAGGTTGCTAAGCCCTCTCCAGATATTACAACCGTAAATAGGTCACTATGGGAAAAAAATACAAAAAAATATGTTTTAAAGAATGTAATAACACAAAAAACAATGTTTGTTAGCATTATAATGATTTTTTAAAAAACAATTTTGCAGTATTCTTTCCACTGAAAAACAGGAATTTTTGAAAAATGATCAAATACATTGAATATCCAAATTCTAATCTAAACTTGCTTACTTGTTTAATTTCTGACAGTCAATGTTTGATATATCAGCAACACACACAAATTTAGAGCTCATGTGCTCCAGCTAAATTAAACAAATTAAAAAACCAACATTCATTAAAGAAATTACCGGTACCCATAAATATTGCTCTCATTTAAATTTAGTAATGCAGGACATAAATGTGCTAAGTTTGACTTGTACCTGAATGCCAATATCTGTAATTTTCAAATGCCACAGGATAAGTCTTTGGTCGATGGATACAGAAATCAGTTTGGAGGAGGACAAGAACTTCACACCTGTAACATTTGTGTCATATCAGAAACACATACCTTACATACATGTATGTGTACATTTAGTTCACTGTAATGTTTGTTACCTGTTATTAATTTAGCTTTGGCTGTAATCTACACTTCTTTTTCAAGTATATTTATTTTTACTAATTTAAAAGAAAGTATTTTCTTGTCTATATACATGTACATGTGCTTGTATTCTGCATTTCCAGATATTCTGCCTTTTCTTGTCTTTATATTCTGCATTTTCCTGTTTAAATATATTCTGCAATGTCTAATCTATATATTCAGCTTTCATTCAATACACGTACCTGTGATTTCTGTTGAATGAGCACATAAACACGACCCTTTTGTGACAACTTTTACACATTCGCTGTCGATCCTGACCAATGAAACAACGAGAGCATTGTCATCTCCACCACTAGCTATCAGGTAATCATTATCTAAAAATAAAACACAAGTGTGTGGTTCAAAATCATGACAAAAATAGAAAGTCTAGAAGGAATCTGCTATTCACTGCATTTTGATATTATACTGTATATGGAATTATCTCAATGTATTTGACCATTTTATCACTGGTCGACAGGATTGCGTGGATTTATTTTTATGATAGAGCCTTAATTTTTCCATCTTTAACAAATACAAGAGGCATTACAGGATTGGTTCATGGCAATCAGTATTTTTTTCGTCCTTTAATCCTGAGGCTCAGTGAATCTTATAATTTAGAGAGAATTAAGCTAACATTTAATTTGGTAAATTAAACAATTACTGGATGGAGCATTTTACACTACCTTGTAGATGTATATAATCCAGTCCATTCACACCAGACTGATGATGTTTCAAGAAAAACACTTGCATTGTTCTTTGGAAACTGTTTTCCTCTGATGAACTTGACTCCAAATTGTCTGTGGACAATCCACTTTTGTGTTCTTCTTCACCGCAGACTTTGCTTTTATCATTGCACTGTGCGTCCTCTCTATTATCACTTTTAAGTATCTGTTGTTTATAATTCGATAAAAATACACCCAACACAGACTCCTTATCTAACAAATCTCCCCTGAGATTGAAATTATTTGTTGAAGGTACATGTATGTCACATTTCACAAAAGAATATTTATCAAATATCCTATTATCAAGATTTGGTTGTGAGAATTTTTCAACAGTTTCATGTATGTCTTTTTTGTTTATATTCCAGAAAGCTATACAGCCATCAGTTGCCGCAGATAGAATGTATATTACAGAATCTGACTCACACTGTCTTTTTAGACAACAGACCTTTAAAACACAGTGTTCGTGAAGGGAGGATTCCAGAAATGGAATCAACTCTGTTTTTTCTTCATCAAAAATATAAAACCTGAAAATGTCAAACAGTGTTGTTAATAACAAATACTTTTTGAATTAATAACAAATACTTAATAACTATTTCAGTACTGGATGCATTAGAGCTAATTTTTTTAACCAGGTTTTGACAGTGGAATTTCAGTATGATGTAACTGTCTCATTCCTTCATCAAAAGAAGTTAAAACTGAAACTGCCATGTGAAATATGCACAGTTTACTGGGTCAAATCTTTTAAAGGTGGTATTGGACATCTCCATGTTGTGATGTACTATTTATTGAAATAAACAATAAAATCAAGTGTAATTTTATAAATAGTTTCTTCCCAAAATTGTCACTTAACAGCGTAGCGCATTGGGTAAGAGGGTTCACTACGAATCTGTATGTCATGAGTTCGAATCCAGCTGGGGATTTAAAATTTTTACCTTACCAACAATTTTTAAAACATATTTTTTTGTTAAATATTGCAAAATTTGAAAATTCTAAACAGGTGAAAGTACTCTAATTATAATTTACTTTAATCCCCATTAATATCAACAGATGTCCCATACCACCTTAATTTCAATGAGCCTTGACTGAATGGCTGACGCAGGTAGACAGGCCTAATGTAATAGGGTACATTTTATGATGATAAATACATTCATGCATTATTCACATTTCATCATCTACATCATCATCATCATCCTACACTTCATCTATGTACATATTTAGAAACAGACTATCCCTATAACTCCCTGTCTTTTATGCACCTATCAAGTAATTATTATTTAATTATTTATTCTAGTGGCTTCTAATATTTTATAGTCTTAAGCCATTTCACCTGTATGGTCACTTTCATACATGTGCACATGATCAGGTGGTTTACTATAGCCAATAGTATGTTTTTATAACTTTTTCCGCTTTAACTGAGTAGCCTTTGTGACAGACCAAGGCTAGGCTTCATTTGAGAAAGACCTGTTTTCAACAAGAGACTTATTTAACTTAATATTTGAACCCTACATTGTGGAAGAAGTCAATTATAGTAAGTGTACTATTTTTGGTATTCTTAAACTTTAATAAATACTTATTTGATATTTTCTGTTAATTGTTACATTTGGCTAATTCTACTTTTTGAGGTTATAATATCTTATTTATGAAATAATGTATTTTATTAAACATCCCAGTAATTCATAGTCTTGAATCTAAGCTATAATATTTCATTTCTAATATATATGAAAGGTTAGTTATTGTAACCATATTACTTGTAGTTAAGCAGTACCATATTCAGCAGCTATAAACATGATGTGAAACCTTGTTCCATAAACAGGTGATCGTGAAGTTATAATTTATTTACATTTATAATTTGTATCTTACAATAATGTAATCTGAAAGGAGGTACATTGAAAGTTTATGTTTTTATTTAATCAAATATTATATTGAATATATTATAGAGCATATTTCTATATTTTTGTAAATTGTGTTCAGGGACAGTAACTCTGAAAGTATAACATGTATTACATCCAGAGTTATCCTTCTTTATAAATAGATTGATTAGTGAACTCTAAGAAGTGATGTATTACTTGTATGTATATTTGAGTATGATTGTACATGAATATTTTTATGCTGATATCTATTAATTATATTACAGGGTTTAATCCTTTAATCCCTATATCTGAATAAATGAAGAACCCTCAAGTGGATTTGTTTATCTTTGGGACAACCCACTATCACACTAAGTCACATTTTAGTATGACACAAACTACCCAAAATCAAAGGTCTTGTTTAAAAGGCTCTTAATACAAACTTACCTAATGTAAGCATCTGAGCAAGCAGAAGCCAGGAGGTGCAAATGATCTGGAAAATCAGACCATACACTAGAAAGCTGAACACTGCTCAAGTCCATGAACCTTGTTTCTGGGTTCAGTTTGATCTGTTGTAGTTTCCACATCCTGGTCTTTCCCTTTCTTTGTGTTTGACCAATCATATGCATGCACAGATTCTCTGTTATAATGGAGGTAGAGTCTCTAATGGTTAGTCTCCAGACCAACAACTGGGCTCGACCACCTGCAGTAAACATCAATGTAGACTTCTGGTTCATTGAGTCTTTGAAGGATGGACATAAACAGAGTGCCCTCACACTAGAGATGTGTCCACTCAGATGTTCTAGGCAAACCATTTCTTTAACTCCAAATTCATTATCTTTTCATATATTAAGAAAAACCTTATGATCAATTTTGTAAGGTAAAGGTAATAGACACGATACATGTATTTCTTTTTCAGGGTTCCTACAATGGATCATATTTGTCACCAAAAAACCAAAGGACTATATATGGTTTGGGCCTAAAATGGCCCCCTTAAATGAACGTCTTTTTACTGGTATTCTTTGTTTTCTTGGTACAGGTATACATTTGAAGTTTGTTCATAACTTTCATTTCGATTTAACTGTCCACAGATTAAAAATATGACATCATAAAGTTTACCTTTTCCCGCCATTTTCGCATTTTTAGCATAAAACTGCTTGTTTTAAAGCAAATTTGGCCCCCATAATTCGCAATTTTTTAAAGTGTTTCAGGTGCATTAAATTGTTGTGTTATTTTTTAGAAGAGTTGATATAAAATATATTTTTGGCCTATTTATATGATTTATTTGCACTCACTGGCGTATGAGACGTCAGAAGTGACGCTATTTTTATAATTCGCGATTGCTTGAACAACCAAAATATTTTCACCCAGGACTTATAAGTGACAAAAAGTTTGTTCTTGTTCAAAGTGTCGCTCTATATTTCCCATTCGAAATTTTTTTTTTAAAATGTCAAATTTTGACTGATTCTGATTGAATTATAAAAATAGCGTCACTTCTGGCGTCATATACCGCCAGTGAGTGCAAATAAATCATATAAATAGGTCAAAAATATATTTTATATCAACTCTTCTAAAAAATAACACAACAATTTAATGCACCTGAAACACTTTAAAAAATTGCGAATCATGGGGGCCAAATTTGACTAATATCATATATATAGTACTAGTTCTTTAAGCAAAATTTATTATACTATAAAGAGTCTCATAACAACTTGAATTGTTTTATGTACATGTTACTCTTATTAATTAAAGTTGTGTACTAGGAGTAAATTAATATCTCCAGCAACATAGTGATTATTTTCCAAACATATGTGTACATGTATATCCTGATATCCCTGATGCATTAAAATGATAAATTCAGGAAACAAAATGTCCTAACACTTATTGAAAGAATATGTAGCAAGTGATTGCAAGGATACATCTTATTGCTGATATCTGCACACTGGTGTCTTCACTACCTGTTGTGACAATGCATCCTTCTGTAAATACAGATAGAAAACCCTGGATAATGATTAACTCTTATTTCAAAACACCTGAATAGAAAAAAATATATAAGTAAAGCATCACGATCACTTTCTTATATTATGAAAGTTAGATAAATATAATATCCTACTCACTAGTGTTTGCATCCAGTAATTTAACACAAGTTATCTCCCTTCCATGGAGAGCATTCTATGGGAAAAAAAGATTCATTCAATTCAAAGAGAACAAAAAAATGAAAAAATGAAAAAAAAAAATACATATAGACATGGTTTAAACCCTTACTATATTTTTCTTATTAATTTTTGTTGTGCTATGCATTTAAAACAATTATGAATGCTCATGCACCTATAGTACTATTCATTAAACATACATATTACACTTTTTTCCCCTCAAACTGACATATCCTCTTTATACCTTCAACTTGAGCTGAATCTGCTCCAGTCTGGTGTCACACACCACGACTTCACGAGTTTTCTGGTAGACAAATCTGAAGTGCTCTCCCCTGACGGAGCAGTCCCATGACCTGTGACCTCCTCCACACGGTATCTGAAGGAGTTTCTGATTCCTATTCACACTCCACAGCACAAAGTCACTCTGTAAGTAACAACAGGATCAAGGTCACAGACATACCAGTAAGTGCATGAATTTCTCAAACATCAATGCAAGGTATCAAAATACTAGTATTCATAATACACATGCATTCAACTGAAGGTTACTGTTGAATCATTAGAATTCATGTTGGCTCAATTTCCATTGATTTCATGGGTACCCCTACACAAGAACCACAACAGACTATGGACAACAATTA
The DNA here is from genome assembly GCA_033439105.1 of Magallana nippona. Lineage (NCBI taxonomy): Eukaryota > Metazoa > Mollusca > Bivalvia > Ostreida > Ostreidae > Magallana > Magallana nippona. The sequence goes on along the minus strand of CM065920.1, from coordinate 25,872,505 downwards.
TAAATGAATTCGTACAAGTAAATACGAAATAACATCAGTCCCCATGAACTGTTACAGTGTTGACAATCATTGTAAATTGGCCCCCACAAATTTAAATGACTCCACAGAATACATGTATATAGGACAAAATATTATTTCAAATGTCATCATATCTTTTAATTCTATAGTTTTCAAAAGTAAACATTTTGACATCATGCAAGATGATAAATAAGTTCTTCACTTACAGACTGAAATCCGAATATATGATAATCAGCTCCATCATCAGCTATTTCCAGCTTGTCAATCCACTCAAATCCTTTGTAAACGCGATGAGTGTTCAGGAGGGTCATGAGACCTTCCTCATGACTGAAGACCCGGTAACAACCGTCCCTGCCAGTCGTGTACACATTACCTTTGTGACAGATAATGTTCGTCACTCCAGTCTTTCCGTGAATTTTTGGAAAACTTTGAGATGGATTCTTCTGTGAAAACAAATTGCAAAATACATGTAATACTAATACTAATAGCAAAATATAAAACATTTTCAATATGTAAATAATTCAATTAGGAGCCTTAGATGTGTTGATTAATTTGTTAGAAGTTGGTTTAATCAAAATATAAAATAAATTTTCATTATCACTATTGATTTTTTTTTACTAGTTCTCAGAAAAATTTATATCAAAATCATATAGAACTGTCCTGAGGCCTGTCCAGGAGAGCATGTTTTCCAGTGAACATGTTTAAATTTGCTAAAAAGGTCTCTTAATTATGTTAATTGGCTCATTTTATCAAGTTTCTCATGCAGAGATTACATGGCATTGTATAAAATTCTCATAATGGTAAATTTTCCAACTTTTAAATTTCCGTAAAAGATTTTTAAAATTTTACCAGTATTTGGCTAGTAGCTTATAATAAAAAGGCATTGATATATTGCAAATCATCTTCTAAAATATCATATGGTATTGATTTCATTTGGTCAATACTTATTGAATATACTTACAAATTCACTTTCTAGTTGATACACATGAATGGTTCCACCCCTGTCTCCACAAATCAATGAGCCATGACTGACAGAAGCTGCTGACACCCATCGCTGTTTACATTCAGGTAAAGTGTACTGTTTATCAATCTCCAAGGTCAAAGTTTCAGCATCAAAATTCCATAATTTCTAAAATGACATCATTGACATTCAGTCACTAATTATAGCATCTACCAAGACAGTAGAAAAAAATTCAATTGTTAACTTTTCCAACAACTCTGATTTGACAAATTGATGATGACTCTCAACTCCAATGATATTGGTGTATACATACACAAGTTAATTTAATCCTCTTTTAATAAAAGTACATTTTTTGGTATAAATGATCACTCTGAAACCCCTTTACTTTAATTTCATATTCTTTATTATTCTCTATACTTTAGCCTATGCACTTGATTTCAGAGTAATAAGATTAGAATTAGAATATGCACTGTGTTGGTGTTTAAGTTAATCCACTCCTAGTTTTCTAGCTGACCTTTACTTACAATGTCCCCCTCTGGGCCTGTGGTTAGGAGGTGAGTACCAGACAACCAATGAATGCTCATTATTTTTCCATCATAGATGTCCCAATCCTTATTTTTCCAAACAGGCTCAGATCCTACAAAACACAGCATGGTTATAAAATGCATTGTGGTTTTATTATTAGGCTATACATTAAAATGTCATTCACTGAAGTCTATGAAGCTACATCTGTAGCTCTTCAGTAAAATTTTGATAACAGATCAAAATCTTACATTTCCACTCATACACAAAACTTATATTTCAAAGCACAGTGAAAGGACCAATCAATTATTGTTAAACCTAACAAACACTCACGGTAAAAATCCATAAAATAGTATAAACTGATTACTGGGTACATGGCATTTACCATCTGCTATGAAAATTCTGAGTTTTCCATGGATATTTCCTAGGACTACACAGCTCTGTGGTACTGGGGCTACAGACATCACTGTATATGACTTGTAGTCTGGATCATACATTAATGTCAGCCATCTTTTCTTCTCAATGTCATACAAATACAGAAACCTGTCAGACACAAAAACAAAATGCAAAATAATTGTGTTTAGCAAAAGAACCGAGAGAGAAACTTGAAATTTAGGCACTAAGAAATCAGACTGAGTGCTATTTTTAAAGTCTAGCAAAACTGCAAATCAATTATAAATTAATGATACAATTGGCAAGTGGAAACAGGAGTTTAAAGACCTGTTTGAAATACAAACTATTGCTCATACAGAATAGTTCAACTCACCCTTTATTGGTGATGATGATGATTTCATTGTAACTCAGCAGACTCACTGAACGTGGGTAGTCATCTTCCTAAAACAATTTTTTTTTTAACTGATCAAATTATTTCCCAATTTTTCTTCTAATGGCAATATAAAATTCTCAGTTGCTTTTTAACCTTATACGAGGGTCAATCAAAAAATACAAAGACTTTTGCCATAGCTATGTTATTTAATGTCATATTATTACTAAATTTAGTGGACAAAATTTAGCAATTGTTTCAAACAATTTGAAATTAAAAAAGTTCATGTATTCCTTTATTTCTAAGAATTATTAAGAATCTAATCCTGCAAAAATGAGGTTACGGCGCACAGTCAAACTTTGTGTTCTGTCAACAATAAACCATATTATGTTGAAAGCAATATCTCCATAAATTGGGCTTAAAACCAAATAATATTAAAACCTAAAATTAAGAATTGTCATGATATTCTATGTACCAATTAATGACGGGATATACAGATTAATTGTTGAACAGATATCAGTAACTAAAGACATATAGTCCTCTTTAAAATTGACTGAGAACAATGACGTTGCCGGACGTCACGGCGCAACGAAAAGTATAAACAGTATGGATTTAACTCGGGAAAAAGCCGATAGAAACTGTGAAAATGCTCAATGGTGGAAAAAATAAGTCAAAAATTATTTGCACATTTGTGTTTAACTCTAACACGTTATGTGGGGGTTGTGGTAAATGTATTTTGAACATCAAACAGTACGAAAGAGAGTAGAATATCAGTAAATATTTGATCAAAAGAATAAACAACGTCATCTGACATTCAGGGATTTTCTTACTTTAAACGAAGAGACAGGCGGTAAAAATAAGAAAACTTTGAGGAACTAACTTATGATTTTCGAACAAATGTGAACAAATTAGATGTCAAGTGATATCGTGCCGATTTAAATCGTACGGTGAAAAGCACAAAAGACTCAGGGTGATATAAAGATTGGATATTTCTATTAACTGTGCGTGCGTCATCTTGACGTCATGTTTTAAGCGTTACCGTGTGCTGTGGTGACAATACATGTTGATTTTAAAATCGGGTAACAAAAATAAAATTTCATCAAATGGAATGAAACACTTCGTATATCAATACAATAAGTGTTGTTGAATAAATTAATCTGTTAGTAATGACTTTAATGAAAAGTATATGATAGACAGGCACATTGTCTTCGTATTTTTTGATTGACCCTCGTATAATTGTACCTTCTCAGATGACATCTGCTGTAGTTGCAGATATTGTGTGGTGTAGTTTGACCTCTCTGACCCTGAGGACAAGTGCCAGAGGCGTACACTGGTGTCTCCCCCACCAGTCACCTGCCAATATACAAAACAGTAAAAAATTAGAAGTAGATCTAAATGCCACTTTTACTATTAGAAAGTTCCTGCATCATATTTTCAAAAAGGCAAATATTATTATAAGTATTTTAATCAATTTTATAATGTGTTTAAAAAAAAATTGAGAAACTCCTACCACATATCTTTCCTTCTCATCCACAGATAAACTCCAAATACTTTTACCCTGCAAACACAATCATTTCTACTTTACAATAATTGTTTAACAAACCCAATGAAATGCTTACCTATATATACAATGTACATGTTGATTCATTATGAAATTCATCTTCTAATATGAGATTCATTGAGAACTGACCCTATGACCTTTGAACTTTTGAAGAACATCTCCCTCATAGTTCCACACACAGCATGTGGAGTCCTAAAATCAAATAAAAATGCTTAAACTTAAAATATCATCAATATCATAGGACACACCTTGAATAATACTGTATGTGTATTACCTCTCCAACACTGACCAGTGTAGAGGTCAGTAGTCGTACATCCCAGACCCGGGCTGAGTGCCCGTACAAAACATGCACACATGTAAAGCTACAGTTCTCCCATGATTCCAGAAGAATTTCAGTGTCATGGAGATTAGAATGGCTACCAAAGGAAAACTGCCAAAGTCGGATACTGCGATCATCCGAGGCAGAGCACATCATCCGCTTCTGGTGAGAGAAGTCCACAGAAAAAATCACACCCTAAAATGACAAATTTATGCATCAGTTTAAAGGAAGTTCTAAAATATTGATGACTTGGGAGTAAAATAAAGATGATGCTAAAAATCTACTTAGAAGATAAATGAAAAGCAAATACATATACTTACTGTACAGTACATTGAAAATAATTTTCCATACTTGTCAGAAAAATTATTATGGCAAAAGTTAAAATGATATTAAACCTGTTTTGATTGACATCAAAAGTTGGTGTTTAATACTTAAAATACATAATTATTAATCTTAGAATGTTCCTGTTTACAGGGAATAGAAATCAGTGCAACAAACCTGATGACCCTTAAGACTAGTTATTACATTCACATGACCAGACTGGGACCTTTGACCTTTTGGTGACCATAGTAATATCTCATTGAACACAGTTCCAGCAGCCAAAATGAGACTGTGCCATTGTGTGTTAATAAACTTGGCACAGTATCTGATTACACAAGATAAGGACAGTGAAATGCATCTCAAATCTAGATAATCAAATAAAATGCACATTAATGAATAAGTATTAATCTGCATTGTCATACTCCACCTCCACTAATTCAACACCATCACCCAGGAAAATTTTGAACAATATTTTTTCATTGAAACTACAATTGTCCAGGACCCTATATGTAACAGGAAAGTAAGTGGAAAGGGCCAACACCAAAAAGTTAACTCAGGTGAAGACCACATGAGCTGATTAATAAATCTTCCTCTGATAATGTTATTTAGATCAGTACATGCAGGGACATATATATATACGTCCCTAATAGATGTAAATGTACATGTGAATATTCTTGCTAAAACTTTCTTCCAATGTACACTATTTAAATTACTCCCTGATGAAAATTTCTCTGCTTACAATCACAATTAATGCACAATGGAGAAAATGCATCAGGTGAATGCTATCTATATTTCTATAGACAAAGAGTAACAAATTATAGATGGCAACATGGCAGCCTTAACATCTTTTTCTTTTTCAATACAACATACAAATATCTTTGATCCTTGACAAATGAAAACACTTATTAGGTCTATTTATGGCCTAATAAGAAATAATATATATATATATATATATATATATATATATATATATATATATATATATATATATATATATCGGTATATGACATACATTGTATTTTATTTGAATCAGAGGATACAGTATACAGGACTCTACACAAGAGACCTTCTCCACTAGCCGTGCATGTTTCCAGTCCCATAAAATCACCGAGTTATGTCCCAGAGCCAAGGCCAAATGACAGCTCTCTTTCTGTAAAATAAATACTGATACATGTACTGTACAATAAAGACAAAAATTCAATAAACCAGTACTTGAGTGTCTCATTACAGATTGCATGTATCTGTAGTATTTGTACATGTATATACTCTGTGAAAACTAAATACAACACTTATGTACACAGATCTACACTTTTATTTTAAATTTTACAAATTACAGTACATTTTCACCATTCAATTATTTTGAAAATAACCATACATTTAAATTACACTATAAAAGGTTCAAGAAGTTACGGTACATGTAATTTCTGCATGGAATGTCTAGAAAACTCATCAGAAAAAAGATAAAAATCTCACAGGTTTTAAAAACACTGCATCCCAAATCCAGTCTTCAAACTCAGTCATTTGTGCTCTTGTTGTTATGGTGATGGAATGGTCACTATGTTCCAAACAACCACCATTTTTACTGCTTTCTGCTGCTGAATGGTAATCCACAACAGTGACACACTTTTCACCAAACACGGCAAAAGTATGAACATCCGTCTCGCATGTAAATTCTAAGGGAAAAAAAACCAAGATCAGAATAAAGAATGTAGAACACAAAACTCCATGTGTCAAACTTGTACGTTGAGAGTAGGAAATTTGTTGAGGCTTTGATAGAGACTACACAATAATTTCACAAGGTTATCATGGATATAGAAGAACAGAATAATCATATCTTATACAATATGCCTTCCAATATAAAAAGCATGAAATTAATGTAAAGTTGATATTGAATATACAGTATAATCATATGGTTTTTTTTAAGATAGTGAATACATGTAAGTATGTGATATATTTGTGTGAATGTGTCAACATGTTTATAGTACACTCTTAAACATGTTTATCAAAATACAAATATACTTTTATAATTCATGGTTCAAAATAAATTCTTAAGTTTCTTATTTGATTTTGTAACCACATCTGTGTTTTGGCAAAAAATGACAAACCTCTTATTCCATGAATACAGCGACATGGCAAAACTAACACACAGCTGACGCTCTTCTGTTCCGAAATAACAAAAGAATGAAGATAGCTTCCAATTCCTAGAGTCAAAATGAAAATTTGATAAAATGCTTGTTTCAACCTGGGACACAAGGTACATGTCCCTGGTTTCATCATATCTCAAAAATAATAGAGAAAAAAAATACTATTTGGAATCACCATCATGCAAACACCCCTAAAAACAACATTAATGAATGCTGATTATTGTTACATTTTTATCAGGTCATCAAATTCATGATCATATTTTACAAAAACTATACTCTGTCCCAAGTTATCCCCACATCACATATTGCTTAGTTACTCGGTGTTTATAAATACCTCAGGGTTCAAATGATGTTCATTCTATAATATTAAAAAATTTCAAGATTTCCCCTTTGAAACACTCCATCTAGCTTGTGAGGATTCAATACACAGCTAAGAATAAAAAGTCCTACAGAGATTTTGCATTGCAAATGCCATGAAAGTACCCATATGATAAAGTTGAAAAGTTGAAACATGTGAAGTTTCCAGGGTAAGAAAGTAAAAAAGATGTCAACATTTATCATAAGATTATAAATCTCCAGTAAGAAATTTGTTCTTGTTTTTGTTAATTTATCTGGGTAAAAATAGATGAATTAAGTGTCAATGAAAAAATGTTGAATTTTTCCCCTTGTATCATGTGTATTTTCGTTAAAATTCATCAAAATGTGACAGAAACAGTAATCTGGAACATACTGTAATTACAGTCATTTGGAGTATTGCCAATCTCTTTTTACATCTTGAGTGCAAAATATACATTAAAAAAGTTTGATATTCGTTGTTTGGTGTTAACAGATACCGGTAGAAGGAAACAGATATTAATCACAAAATCTTCTTAAATTAGCTATTTTTTTACATGACCACTTTGGAGTCATTTCATTATCTGCAAAATGCTGTGCCATTACAGTAAAGTCACCAATTCCGGATCACGTCAGACTGTTTCTTTGATATTTTACAAAGCTGTTCTATATAAATTTTATACTATATATATATTGAAAGTACATTTTGTGAGTTATTAAGCATTCATTTTGTTTTTCAAAATAAATTCTCGGAAACAATATTTACAGAGGCATTTCAACAAGGCATGGTTTCCCCAGTTTCTAATCATTTTCTCCATTTTCGGGTAATGTGACTTCAAAGTGTCAGTAATGTCGGGTAGTCATCTCAGAACACAATTTTTATTAATTTGCAGCATTGAAGTAACAGGGATCAATTTCTATATGTAAATGACAGTCGGGATTCAGAATGAAATGATCGTCATTATGTCATAATTGTGACAAAAAGAAAAATAACAGACAAGATAAATAAAATGACACCTGAGCTGGATGGATCATTTAATTCAATTGAATCTCTTTTTTCTCTCTTTCACGTTATCGTAAATCCGTAGAAAAATATGTTTCAGGTATAGTGACCCGCAATTGGGGAAATTCCTTTAGATTGATAAATTAATTGCGGTAAATTTATTTGAGCAGTTATCATTCTGAATAATTTCTGACATATAACTGAATGCATTAATGCCCTCCCACAACATTACATCAACCGTGCTGCAGCGTTAATAATGAAGGTAGCATGTCAAAGTTGTCGAAAAAACTCCATCTCGAAAGTGCTTGATTTCTAATTTCGTTTCTCGGTGGGTCTGTAAATGTTAATTTTCGAATATCGTTTAATGATCAAGGACAGAAAAGCCTATAGTTCGTGATCAATGTATTTATTAAGTTTTTTCTGCTTCAATTTAAACGAAGTGACATGAAACACACACGAGTGACACGGAATTGGCGACTTCACTGTAATTGATTTACATTTTAAGGGTGTTGTAGAAACATTTCCAGTTCTTACACAGGGGCTGGTCATGAACTTGTCTTCTTAGTTCTTACTATGTGACCACCCCTATACTATAAAATACAACAGATTTTGTAGTATATACATGTAGAGATGGTCACATTGTACTGTTGTAAAAAGACAAAAAAATTCGTGACGAGCCCCTGTGTTTCTTAAAGAATAAAATTGCTTATTTATCAATACAATGATACATCGTACAATGATCCATGAATAGCGATGATTTACAAGAAATGCAGGGTGATATGGAAAAACCCCAAATCAGCTGCATGGTCTGGCATGTAAGTTGATGCAACAGTTACCTGCCAACACGATATTGTGTCCGACAGTGTGTAAAGCTGTTACAGGACCCGTCATAAAATCGCCCTGGATGGCATGCTCTACTTCCATGGTTGGATCACTAGTTGTTAGCTTCACAATCTTTCATTTTCCAATAGAAAATAAGTTTGTTATTGTCAACACCACATGTTTTCAAAGAGTTCTTTTGATTACGACAACAGTTCCTATATAACGTCTAGGTCATATAAGACAGGAATGGGAATTCCCGAAAAATAATTTCTTTTTAAAAGTAGTTCGAAAAAATATATACCGGTATATAACTGTAGGTTGACATAGTACTGAAACAGTTGCCTATGTACTCAATCTTTTAGTCGAAGTTGATTCACCATCATCATTTTTTAAATGGGGAAGGGGTGTTATCTGCCCAATGGGCGATTTGACTTGCTACCAAAGTACAAGCGTAGATACTACACCGACTTCCTGTAAAACTGAAAGTAGATTCTTGTAAACATTCACTCACCATCCACCGACCATGTTCAGCCGTGTCCCACCGATTCCTTCTGCATTGGATGAAATTGCCTCACAAGAACGTGAGCAAATAGGAACAGACAATCTAGATTCAAACGAGAAGCCGGACAATTCTATCCCCAAGAAACCAAAACATGTCAGATCTGATCTATGGGATGTAAGACTTCATTTGATTTGTCAGGTCCAGTACAATCACTAGATTAGCTAAATAAACCTACTTCAGGTAGGTAAATAAAGCTTTGTAGGTAAATCAAGCTACGTAGGTAAATCTAGTGATTGTACTGGACCTGTTTGTAATTGTTTAAATGCATAAACCTGCATATACAATAACCAGTGTAAACATGACAGTCTTCAACTCATATCGACGGTTGTAAAATTGAAGTTGTGAATCTATATGTTAGTCAAATGTTAAGCAGTTACATTATGTAATTTAAAAGATGTCTATGAGGTTGATGAACTTGATGCATTTAATTAACAACGAATTAAATATTTAGTAAGTTAATGCTTAATTATTATCTAGAGGACCATTATGTTGAGATGTTCAAGTATATACTTTTGTGATAATTTATAACATGTCATGTTTGAACCATTGAAAGTGGGACATTTTAATTTTATTATTCCAAGAAATAAAAACTTGGATGTTGAAACATGCATGTGCATCCAGTTTCGTTTGTCTACATACAGGTGATAGGCATGTACATGTTATATATTTTAGAAATTCAAGGCACTTGAAAAAAAGACAGATGAGGTTACAAGAAGATCAACAGAGAAAAGAATAAAACATCTCAAGAAAACTTTGATGCAAAAAAGTAATTATTGTATATTGTGTTAAAGACAAAATAATTTTAATCAAAGACCAAAAAGCATATTCATTTAAGATTTCAATTGAATGTTGGAAAACAGAAATCTTCAATTGTCTTGCCAACTGACATCAAACATCTTTGCCTTCACTTGCCTTGTGGAACCAAGTCTTCAAATTTGTACCTTTCAATTAATTAGAAATTAATCCTTCACATGAATAACACCATTAATGTGATAATTATAGAAATAAATGCAAGGCAACAGAGTTTATAAGCACAGGAAGTGGTAAAATTTGAAAAAGACATATATTTTTTTATCTTTCATTAATTTTAAAGAAAATTTCAACACCTTTTTGATTATCATTGTTTCTTTATGGATTTTATTATGTCTGAAGAAATCATGAATACCTGTATCTAAATAAGAGTATCACAAATTCATTTAGTTCAAGATGAGATAACTAATGAAGAAGACAAAGACATATTACGCCAACATGACGTGAAGTTTGGACCCCCTGTATATGATAATAGCTGTCCTTCCAGAAAGAGAAAGCATCAGGAAAATAACAGGTATGTTATGAATTGTACGTGCTTAAAGTTATCATGATATTATACAGGTACATGTACATGTAATTTTTCACTTACTTTCTGTAACAAATTTTGGTCTGTCACCCAAAGAAAAGTCAATGCATCAAAAAATTCTTGACTTTTTTTCTGGTCATTTTGTAGAGAGAAAGATGAAGAATCGAAGACTGGCAAGAGCAATGGTGAATGGAGGAACATTAAAGGATATCTGAATGTAAATGATCATTTAAAGGGAACAGATCCTGGAAAGTATGCTCCCAAAGGCTCACTAGAACAAAAGATAGATGAATCTATTAGTGAGGGAGATTTTGAAAGAGCTGAAAAACTAAGTGATTATATGTCAACGAGAGAGGTTTGTATCCCTAAGACACAAATTTATGAAATCTTTTGAAATGCTTACATTATCGTACGTATATAATGAAGTCAGAAAATATTGACACTTGCAACAAATAACTCCATTATTTGATATTTACGTGCATTTAGTCAATACAGGTACAACATTGACTAAATATTATATGTATCATGAAGCAGCAAAAAATCCATTATTTTGCTAAATTATGTTGCTATAAATGCAAGAAAACTACTACCTGTATATGACTTTTTTGGTGTGGTGTGAAATACTCATTTTTTAAAAGAACATAATTATTATCATACTTAGTCATGTAATTTTGTTTGTCAGTCCTAAAATCATTTTTTTTATGTTGCAGTTTGGAAAAAAGATAGCAGATGCTATAGATGCTAAGAAGTTCAGTGAGCAGTTGGAGGTAAATATAATCATTCAAATTTCAACAATGTATACACCTCCGATTCATATGTAGTGTCCTTATCTGTTATCTATATAATGCACTTATTTCCACATGTAAAGGAGAAAAAGGAGTCCAGTAAAGAAAAGAAGAAAAAGAAATTAGCTTGGGGGTAAGTAGCGGTACTATTGTACTCTCCAACACATTCTGGGGGTCAGCACTGTCCTGACAGTCTCTTCATGTATCATCAGGAAGTTTCAGCTAAAGCACTGGTGGTACATGTACATGCAGAGGTCTTATTAAATTGATACTAATGCGCTGGTAGTATTTGATATTTTGTCCACATTTTGTAGTGGTAATATATAAAGTGCATTTTAAAAATTTCATAAGTGGAATCAATCCTTCTCTTTAACTTATAAGAATACTGGAAATCATTAATCTGTACAATTAGAGCTTTGCTTCTATATTCATACCTGAATGTTTTGTGAAGGTCATATGATAATGATAAAAGTTTCTGATTTCAGATACCATTATTTTGTTACCCCCATATTATATATCAACATCCCTTTTTTCAGGTTTGAACATAAACAGAGATGGGAAACAAAATCGGCCATGTAACTCTAGTCTTTTCAACTTGTAAATAAAAATTATTTAAATACTTTACACAATAAATTAAGTCAAACAACCTAACTTATTTTTCTTCATTAATTCAATTGAATAGTCTCTTCTTTACAACTTTATACATGTGTTGATACAAGTATTACTAATAAATAACACAGACACAATTTATGTCAGATTATTATATGAATGTATTTATGAAATACTACGAAAAATGTGTTACAATATTTTTCAAGTGAAAATTTTTTACATCGATGAAATCAACAGAAACTCTTTGCTGCTTTTCATTTATGTATCAATTTCATTGACGTCCTGTATGTTAATGTAGTTCTTAAGAAGCCGAGGGATTTTTAACTGCTCAACACCATAGAACACGTTACAATTGCCACAAAAACTATGACGTATTGATAATCGGCAGTAGTGCATTAATCGTTGAGGTCGTTTTTGAAAATTGTCTAACCATTCATAAAAAGACTTGTCTCCTTCAAGAGATGACTTCATAAAGTAGGTTTTTTCTTCGTCACTAAATTTATATCCACCAACGGACATTGCACGCAAGCTCCCGTACATACTTTTATTTTTACACAGAAAGAATAAATTACTCCTCGTGTTACTCCTGCATCTCGTAATGTTCGGTGTGGCTTTTATTAAGACACAAATCATGATATCTTTAGCATCATTCCATACCCTTTGAGCATTATCCATCTGCATCCAAACGGGGTCTATACTCATAAGTACTCGATTTACTCGTAGAAGAATCTCCACACATTTTGCATGGTTTCTCCTGAGCGCAATGTAAAGGGGTGTTAGATTGAAATGATTAGTTTTGTCAGGGTCTGCACCATACTCCAACAAAGTTTCTACACAGAGAAATAAGCCTTTATAAGCAGCAATGTGTAGGGCACAGTTCCCTCCATGTTTCTGTATTTCCGTATTTGGATCCACTGCACCATTTTCAAGCACTTCTTTGAGTTCCTTGATGTTGTTTTCCTCGATGGCAATTTCAAACTTTTTTAGGGGCGATGACTTCTTCTTGATCAAGGTTAACAGGTCCATCACTTTTTCTTTCAACTGATAAAAATAAGAAAGAAATCAACCTTTTCTCAATTTTTTTTTAATTTTCTGTAAAAACATGACATTGTACATGCATGTATTTTAATAGAATGTTTCTATCCCTCTCCATTTTGATTAAAAAAAATAAACCAAACCAAACTTGACTTAACTGATCTTTTTAAAAATTAAAAACATTCAAATCAAGATTTTCATATGTACATGTAGTAACCATATTAATTAAGACTATTTATAAGGCTGATATGGTCAGGAGAGGTTTCAAATTAAAAAAAACATTCATGATATATGGATATAAATATATAAAAGACACTCAATTCCTCTAAAACATCACAACGATGTGAATAAATGAGAAATGGGATAAATTACTCCTAAATGAACATGAAACATATGACAAAACAGATCTAGATGTATTTAAATATCCCCTTTTTGTATAAAAAAAAGTGGTGACCTTACCTCCATCCATCTGTCATTCTTTACTTTCATTAAGTTGTACTTTAAAGAATTATGTCAATGCATTATACATCGTACTTATCAACCATATGTTTTACCATGTATTTTGTTAATCTCAATTTTTTCTGTACAAATCAATTATAACTGTGAGCCGCACAACACATTAACTATGAGACGTCAACAACTTTACGCATGGAGAAAAGTTCCTTGAATTTTAACAAACAAACATTTCATTTTCGAACAATTTCTTTATGAATTCATGAAAAATAAATAAAACAACATTAAATGCTTCACTTTTACAACTCAACACTATTCAACTGTATTATTTTTTAGTTTTTCTTTATACTTTAACCAACCGCCTAAACCTACGTAATGTTTAATTATGACGTCACGTGGCGTAAGAACACACAGTGTAATATCAAAAATTTATCCCATGAGTGATATCCACCGTATATTGGGATAAACGTGTGATAAATAGCTTTATAAAGCTATATAGCTTGATAAAGCCATTACAAATAGCTTAATCAATACGTTACTAAAGCTATTTTCAGAGTGAATTTTTTTTTTTAAATTATTAAAAATATATGAGCCCGTCCTATGATGTCGCGGTAGTTTAATCATTTTTTTCGAAAACTCTATCAATACGGAAATATTTACAGAAACTAATGTTATTGCGAGTTTCCTCTATGATATACCTCAGTAACGTTTAGCGTGCCTTTGTTTACTATGTCTAAAACTATCTCGACGTCAAATGTCAATTTCAGCGCGTGCTACTATACGTAAACAGAAATGCCACGATATCATAAAACCCGCGATATGATAGAAAACAAGTATAATTCATAAAATCGCATGATGAGTTGTTGTCAGTGTAATACATAAGCATTAGTCCGAAATATCTGACGTTTTCCTGGCTTTTTTAACGATTTTGATATGTGAGAAATACTCACAAACACAAACCAAGGTATAAAAGCGCGTCTCCCGAGGAGAAATTTTATCAGAAATTGCAGAGTTCATGGTTAACAACGAATTTTGCAAGGGACAACAAGAAACAGGAAGATCTGAAAATGGTAAATTTATCATCGCACGCTGTATTTATAGGATTTATAAAGCTATACATAGCTAAATAAAGAGATTGTACTGGACCTGTCAATTATTATTAATGTTCGTGACTTGGGTCGATATGTCTTTGGGATCAAACGTGTATGTACATGTACCAGAATCATGTATTACAATATGTATTCTTAAATAACCACAGTTTGTGCCGTCGTAACAGACTCCACTTAGATTACTGCACTACTTACCTGTGCATTGTCGGATACCTGCTGTTGAGTTTTTACAACGGTACTACTTCCGGGTCCATATGAATTCGTGACCGAGACGTTTCGGTACTTAGTCGTTTTCGCACTAGAAGCAGTGTATACATCCCTGCTAGAAGTAACAAATCATGGACATTTTTCGACCCGAATTTTTAAGACCCATAGAAACTATTATGTTTATAAATTAAATGGGCATGGTCACTATTTTGGTCAAAAATTATTTTTCGGATTTTAATATTAACACTGCTTTAGTAAGGCATTTTTTATAAGTAACCACAATTTGAGTGACATTTGTTGAGTTATAAGCGAGTGAAAGAGCTTACAACTCTTTGCTATGTAAACAAAGCTTTTGTTTACATTTTCAATGCTGATGTGAAAATTCCAGTTTTAGACCTAAAATGAATGTGTTAGGCGTTAGGAACTGTTTATTTATGCTTAAAATGAATAAGAGATAGACAAATCAGCTTGTAAAAGATTTTTCACTGGTATATTGAACCTTTGTAAATAAAAACCGGGTACGAGCCTTGTTTACATGACAAAGAATTGTAAGCCATTTATCTTGCTTATAACTCTACGACTGACTCTCAAATTTCATTTGGTCATTAAAAATGCATTCCTAAAGCATTGTAAGTTATGAACAAAGAAAAATAGAAATTCTGACCAAAATCGTGACCATGCCCCTTTAACATTGTAGAATTACATCTGTGAGGAAATGAATATAAAGGAACGCTGATCTAAAATGTACTTTATTTCATTCAATGCGAAATCAAATAAAAGTCAAATGAAAGCCATTTAATGGTGGTAGGCCTAATGCACTAAATACAAGTATAATTATATAAAACAATTAATGTTGGTTTCCATAGCAAAGCCTCTTTGACTCAAAAATCGTTTTATAAATGCATTTTTAATAATCTTCCCTCAAAATAATTGCAAAAATAGTTGATTTTTACTGTAACGAGAACCCGAAAAAACAATATGTTGAGACCAATTGCTTCCGGGGGCATCGTCGTCCTCTGTACCTCACCAGGACTTCGAAAAATGTTAAATTAAAGAAGTAAGGTTAGAAAGGCAATATTAATTTGAAAATCCCGGAAGAAAGAGGGGGAAAATGTGCAATTTGGCGCCAATACGTAACTTCCATAGTTAAGATTTATAGTTAATTTTATTATTGTATTATTTTGAATGAAGTAAAGTAGACTTTTACAGAAGCAATGGATTATTGTGTCAAACGCCTCAGATATTTTGTGCATATTCTCTTCTTTACTTTATTTTTCTTGTATCTTTTCGCCACCCATGAAGCCATAGTTTCGGGGTTTCAAATGTTCAACAAATCAGACAATGCATCTTAAGAAAACAAACAACCGAATGTAACAAAACTCTAGAAAATCCAATGTTACATGGGTATGACTGCGTTGGATGTTATAATCGGTAACAGGGATTTAGGATTAGTGTTTGGCATCTGATTTAAGGTCAAGATCTAGTAAATGATTCCAGAGTGTCTTTTCTGGTGCTAGAAAACCATTATGGCGTCATAATTGATTTGGTGAAAATTTTTCCTGTACTTTACGACTTTAAAGGAATGTTGTAAAAAATGAAACAGTTTCTTCACATTCTTTATCAAATCACGGAAAAAGTAATCCCGATACTTATATTGAATTTTGTATCATTTTAAAGAGGACGTTAAGAGCTTTTATAATGCCGTTTTGGAGAGACTGTAGGCATTCTAGGAATATTTCATTGGTCAAAAATGGACAAAACTCCAAAATTTGTTACCGATTTCCTTCATATTACTTTAAAAAATTGACTGGTCAAAACATAGTTTTTCACTGTCTTTACAAAATATTTAAGCCCCGATACACCTATCAAACAAAGCTATTGTTATGAGGCATCATTGAAAGAATTTATATCCTGAATTTCATAAACCTGTAGGCATTTTTCTTTTACTAGATCTTGACCTGATTTAATCTATTTTCTCTGTTTAAATGTATAAATACACCTCTCTCTCTCTCTCTCTCTCTCTCTCTCTCTCTCTCTCTCTCTCTCTCTCTCTCAGACGTAAGTGATATTTACAGAATCCCAAATTTATTGCAACTAATTCTTGTATGGAGGTCTCATATTTTAAATTAAAAAATATTCATTTGGCATCTTTGCTAGCCAAGGGTTTCCGGTGCACTCTGTTCCTTTTCGGAATAATTTGAGTTGACCGGTATGGTGTATCGGAAACCCTTGGCTAGCGATGATGTTTATTTGGAGGCAAAAAAAATTTTTAAACGCAATGCCAAATGCGGAGGGAAAAGTTTCTTTGAGTTTCAAGGTTGTCTATATGTCAATGCAATGACTTAATCGTATAGCTTGTAAAAGAAAGTTTTAAGTTGGATACCCTTGCAGAATTCGAACGCTTAATAAATTCACTTCTAAGCAATCTAATACTCAGTATACAATGGCCGCGCTAAATTCAAGAAAATGCCGTTCACTGTAAAAAAAAATCCACACACATAGAATCAATTATACACGATTAAGTATTACTCCAAAATCCCAATGCATATTGCGGGGGGGGGGGGGGGGGGGGGGGGGGGGGGGTCATGGGACAAGACAAGACAATACAAATTTGAGAATTAGGAAAGTTAGTGCGCGTAATGTAACTCCCTGGCTGCCATAAACGGCTAGGATAATAAGAAGATATTTGATCACTTTACTTAATTATATGTACATCCATTACGTGATGTAGACCACATAGCCTGCCCGTCAATCAATCAAAAAGGTTATGACAACGGTTCACAGGCACTGGACCACCGCCTACTTGGCCACATATTGGTTAATGATCTTTGTAATGAATGACTAGTATACATAACAAGAGGCCCACGGGCCTTATCGGTCACCTGAGTATAAAATAGGTTAGTAACAATGTAAGCACTCACTGGTAAATAATGGCTTAAACCTTTGCACATATTCATCTAGTGTGGTTTCAAGTTTTCCTTCAAGAGTATCTTTGGCAAAATACCTCATATATGTTATTGATGACGTCATCAGAGTCAGTGCGAATGCCTTTCAGAAAGTCAACATTTAAGTTTAACTAAAAGACGTGCTATTTCATAATTAATTATACATCATATCATCTTTGTAATATTTCAAAATGGAAATACCATTGATACGATTAAGGTTCAGATTATGTATAAAGATGTCAAATTAAAAACATTTTTACCATATGACCATCCAGGCCCCGCCCTAGTGTTTGAACTAATCCTTGACCCAGGAACTATAAATATTACAATCTTGGAACATGGCATCATGATTTTATTAAGGTTTTCTTTTTTTAATTTTCAAGTAACGGACGACGCACTACGACGGGCGAATAACAATGGCAACTATGTCACCTGAGTGACCCAGAAAACAAACTCTGTATTGTAGGCGACTGCCTCGATATATTTGTTTTAAAGTCGCCTTTGGACCACACAAACCACATTCGACATCTATGAAACGCTCTTTGTCCGCGAATAGAAAACAAAATATTATGAGGAAAATCGGGTTAATAGAGGAACACTTTATTTCGTCTTTTGTTCATTTTTTGACCAGTCATTGCCAAGCATTTTTGTAACATGGTTTTGTGTTATTTTTCAATTTTTGATTATCCTAGCCCCAAACCAAGGTCTGCTCGAGTGCTCACAGAAAAGCCACATCGCTAAAGGCTGATCTCATCTATGTGGAGAGGCACTGTCATTACACGTCTCATTTTTATCGCTAGAGCGAATTCTAATAACGGAAAATAAAAATAGATGGCATACTCTAAAACCTGGCCTGGCCTGGCCTGGCCTGGCCCCATTGGCCTGGCCTGGCCTGGCCCCATTGGCCTGGCCTGGCCTGGCCCCATTGGCCTGGCCTGGCCTCAAAGTTGGCCTGGCCTCACTTTTGGCCTCAAATTTGGCCTGGCCCCAAATTTTGGCCTGGCCTCAAATTTTTGCCTTGCCCCAAATTTGGCCTCTTCAAAAATTTTTGGCCTCATATTAAAAAAAAAATCTCACATTTTCAAAGAGTTTTCATTGAATTTTTATTGATTTTTAATGTTTAAAAGAATTTTTTTATAATAGGTGACCTGGCTGATTGAGTTTTAATTGATTTTATTCAAGTTTGCACACACAAATACATATGATATGCATGTGTAACTCTGCTCTTTTATTACCAAGGAATGGATTATGCCCAATACTGAAGCTATCAGCATTAAAATTCAGAGACGCAACCCCCTTCCCCACTTCAAAAAGTAGAATAGAGATATCAGAATAATAAAGTAAAGCATCATTTTAAAAGAGACTGACCTGTTTGAAGGATAAATAAACATCTCAAACATTTGTAAACTGATTCATAACATCAAATCTCTATCCACATGCAATGCACTTTAAAAATGCCAGACTGAGTTCGCTTACATTACCTGTCAACACCAATCAAACCCAAATTTCCCTCCCCAGTAGAAATTCGATATCAGCCTCCTCTGTCGCTTTATTGGGGTCAGATTAATTGCCTGCACTGCCGTTCAACATTTCACACGGTCTAATTTAATTGATGTCATTTGTGAATGACTGCAACACTGCATCCTCCGATAAGGCATACTCTAAAACCCATTGGCCTGGCCTGGCCTCAAAGTTGGCCTGGCCTCACTTTTGGCCTCAAATTTGGCCTGGCCCCAAATTTTCACATTTTCAAAGAGTTTTCATTGAATTTTTATTGATTTTTAATGTTTAAAAGAATTTTTTTATAATAGGTGACCTGGCTGATTGAGTTTTAATTGATTTTATTGAAGTTTGCACACATAAATACATATGATATGCATGTGCAACACTGCTCTTTTATTGCCAAGGAATGGATTATACTGAAGGTATCGGCATTAAAATTCAGAGACGCAACCCTCTTCCCCACTTCAAAAAGTAGAATAGAGATATCAGAATAATAAAGTAAAACATCATTTTAAAAGAGACTGACCTGTTTGAAGGATAAATAAATATCTCAAACAAACCCAAATTTCCATCCCCAGTAGAAATTCGATATCAGCCTCCTCTGTCGCTTTATTGGGGTCAGATTAATTGCCTGCACTGCCGTTCAACATTTCACACGGTCTAATTTAATTAATGTCATTTGTGAATGACTGCAACATTGTATCCTCCGATAACTTGATTCAGTGATGGTCATTAATTATCACCCCTATATTAGAGTAGTTTCATGCATGTGTTGTTTGTATATTTAGGAAACAATTTTTCCCCTATAGGGTAACTTCGATATCAGAATTTGAACACAGCATAACATGTTGTGACCTTTAATGTTAGTTAGAATTATAAACAAATTGGTCTCTGTCATTATTTTTTTTCTCACACAAGTATTTGATATAGGTATTGTCCGATCCTGATAGCAGTTTAAGTTAATTAAGTACATTGAAAAAAACATGCCATGGTGGAATACAATGGCAGTATTACATTCTTAAAGTACTTTGGAATTTAAAAACAGACTGTTTCAAAATCTGAAAAAAAAATCAGAATCAATCACTCATATCTGTAGTCATATATACATGTATGTTTAAAAGAAACTATCACTATAAAACACTCAAAGCCATTTAGAGTGATGTTTTAAGTGTATTAAACATAAATCAATAAAAAATCAATACAATCAACATATGTGTAAAGAAAATAAAAAAATAAAATTGAGGCCAAAAATTTTAGAAGAGGCCAAATTTGAGGCCAGGCCAATTTTTGAGGCCAAAAGTGAGGCCAGGCCAGGCCAATGGGGCCAGGCCAGGCCAGGTTTTAGAGTATGCCAAAATATCATTATTTAGAAAACTTTCACCGCATAGATAGAATTGCTGCACTAAGATTGATACAGTATGCAGGTGACATCACAGTTACAATACAATCATCTCGAAATTAAGGGCGTAAAAAATGCATTTAACTACAGGTTAGGCAAACTTTAGAAAATACTTTTTTATTGGTTGCATATTTGGATTCCACAGACGACAAACGCCCTCAAAATTTCATGCGATCAAATGGTATCATTAAAAAGGTTATTAATACAAACTTAACCTTCCCTGGGCGAACTAAACGTTGGTCACGTCCTTACACACTGCTCACGTAATGACATTTGTTCACACGATTCCATCACATTTTTTCAACAATGCTATAACATCTCTAAACAAAATTCTCAACTCCGTGTCCAAGTGTGTGTGTGGGGGGAGGGGGGGGGGGGGGGGGGTAATCAAACTTGAGGAACATTCTCTGACTTTACAATGTTTTGTTGAGACAGACCAACTCAGTTACACTGATGACCAATATGCAGGACATAAAAGAAATCAAAACGTGTGTATTTTTTTGAGTATTTACCTAAGCAGATATAAAACAATATTTTTGAATTATGAATAGCATGTACTAGGATTGAGTATCCAATTAACGACCAGGACAATAAAACAATCGATTGTTTCAGTTGTCTGGCTTCGAATGATGAAACCGTTGACTGCAAGGAGAGGGTATTTAAAGGTTGTTCTCGTCTGCCTCAGCTGTCTGTGGATGATGAGCTTGAGGTATTTCCTGCACAGCTTGAGGTTTTTACTTCATAATGTGAATTTTGGCTGTTGGATGAAAGAAGATATTTATACCTGCAGCGCGTAAGTATTAAAAATAATAATCAAATAGATATGCTTCATAGTTTCAAAACAAATTAACAGTCGTTATTGCTTCAACACTGTTATTTGATTTCTGAACGAGAATATATCTTGATCGCTGACGTATAAATCAAATTAAATTGCTGATGAATTTTATTAAGATCAACCTATGCCATATACCTGCAATATAACTGCACGTTTTTAATTGGATGTTACAGAATTGAGTCCCATTCAGTTTCTCTCTTCTCTCTTCTTTCGATACACCGTATATATGACGTTCATCCCTAAGTAAAAGAACAGGGGGTCTGGATCAGTGATTAGCATTGAAATCTGAAATTAAGCGCCGTATTTTCAGATCTTGATGTTGATTTTTGCTAGCTTTTAATTTTTTCTCCTCTTCATGTCCCAAGATTGACGAACAAAGCGCCAGTTTCGAGGGCGAGTATTGAAATGTTCAAAGGCATATCCAAGGAGATGGTATCGCGTGCAAACACAAACCCAGCCTGTCGCGAATTGCGCTGATTACATAAGCCTTTCTTTGTGTTTTTTATGTTTTCAAAAGGATATTATTTTTATCCATCACGGAAAGGTAGAGTTTTATTTAATCTTTAGCGTAATCAATACAAGGCAGAATTTTTATTACATGATTTGATTGTAAACCTGTTACCAATGCGAGAACCGTTTCTTGCGAAGATTTCGAACTCGGAAAAAATACATGTGTACGTAAATTGGAATATTTATACTCTTTCATTATTTCACAAAGTTGTTAATACGTAGGATTTGAACAGAAGCTCATCAAGTAAGTAAAAAAATATTTGCACATCAAACCTTTATCACAAAGCGTGTCATTTTTTATTTTTAGATCAGAAGTTCTATGTACAATGCATTCTCTTTGGATCCTGTTTCTTTCCAAAGTGTGGTTGTACCTTGTATTACAGAGAGCGGAAATAAGAGCTTTCTTCAAAGAATAAATATGACAAAAAAAACAAATTTTTATAAAAATAAGAATTAATCTTTGCAAAAAGTTCTTTCATATGTCCTTTGAAAAAATCAATTTTTACAAGACAATTTCTAAAACGTACGTACATTATTATTAAGAATCTAAAGTTTTGTCATATTAAGCCACATATACTCCATTAATATTTACTCCTGGTTGGAATACAGATGATTGTATTGTTCTTATTTTGTGTTGTTGCTATTGACTACCTGTTATATAAAAAATTGATTTCATCTTACAAAAATAGTAGACCCAATCTCAAATTTTGAATTGTTTTGCATTACTGGTCGTAGCAATTTACTACGTATACTGGTATATACAACAGGCAAGCTGATTCAAAACACCTACGGGGTTTGTCGATATAGGGTCATGGCTAATTACTAGTATTTGTCGCACATCAAATCAATTGTAATGAGAGAGAGAGAGAGAGAGAGAGAGAGAGAGAGAGAGAGAGAGAGAGAGAGAGAGAGAGAGAATTCATAAAAATTCACATGTCATAAAAATCAAATGTCAAAAAATATATCAGTTAATATGGGAATCATTTTTTATGCATGCAGCAAGTACTAAGTATGTTGTTTCTAAGAACTTTAAATAGTTTTATATATCGATCCAGAGTGCTTAGCTTATATATACACGGATATATTTACAATACCGTTACTTCTTTTTCCCTTGGTTAACCTGACGTAATTTACTGGCTATTGATTTCCATGTTAAAACACAACCACCATTCATACACAATAAAAATAAACCCTTATAGATATCATCATAAAGCTTCTTATTGG
Source organism: Magallana nippona (assembly GCA_033439105.1). Lineage (NCBI taxonomy): Eukaryota > Metazoa > Mollusca > Bivalvia > Ostreida > Ostreidae > Magallana > Magallana nippona. The sequence continues at coordinate 25,849,226 of CM065920.1, read as the reverse complement.
GTTTAATAGACACTTGTATGATCCGTAAAACCCGGTTAGCTTTCTCTATCACATCAGTAGGTAGGTCTTTGCTAGTCAAATGTTTCGGTCCGCTCCGCTCCCCGAGTGGACCGAAAACCCTTGGCTTGCAAAGAAGGGGAGTGTAGGGGAACGAAAATCCTTGGCTAGCAAAGATGTGTACATGAAGACTCAATGTATAGTTACTGTTTCTCTGTAGGTCGATATATCAGTAAATCATTAACAACACCAAGTGAACTTTGTCTTTAATTGATAGATTTTCGATTGCTAGCACCTGTGCTAGATTTAAATGACTTTGTCAGAAAGTCAGAAGACGCCATGCTTAATCTATACCCTGGTCAATTAATCCGTCGATTCAATACATTTTGTCCCCCTGAATTTCTGGAGTGACTTTCTTTTTCATTCATTAATTGCTTTTGATTATCCGTCCTCTTGTATTCATTGAATCGTATTATATTTACAACCTTATTTTTACAAAGATCTGTAGCAGCTTAAGCTGTCCCAGTTTGGAAGCGAATATGACGTCTTATGCAAAATGATCAATATTCTTCTAATTGACTGACGATACATGTATGCATATCGTGTTTTCTTTCCTTCTTTTTTTCATAAAAGCATTGGGATACAAAAAGACATTAAATCTAATTCTTCTGTTATCAGGTTATTGTATAAGTGGCCAGAGGACATATCTAATGCGATGTCGCTTCAGTCTGTACCTCAAAAAGGTCAATAACTTTTCAAAGCCCAAATAGTACAAAACATGCAGTACATATGTACTGTATACAGGGAAATGTTCAGCCCGTTTTATTTTCGCTATTTTCGACCCCGTTGTCAGCGGGTGAATTTAAGACTGGGCGAATTCTTATGTTTCAGAATATCTTTCTTTGAACACAACTATGTCTGGGTGAATTCAAGACGGAAAACCCCGTTTGCAAGTGAAGAAAGGCGAAAATAGCACTCGGCGAAAATAACCCAGTAGTAAATTCAAACAAGACTGAAGTTTTGACCATACATAGATCTACTCTTAAATCCAAATAATCAATAATATTATACATTTTACAATCCGTAACTCATGGAAACACATTTCATCAAGATGATCTTAAAATCGTACTGAAAAAAAGTCATAATTTTGTATTAAATCATAATTTTTAGACTAAACATTATAAATGATGCAAATTTATACACGAAATGCTTTAAAATACACGATAACTCAATCAGATGTCCCTAACAGGTCTATGAGAGATCCATTGTTTGCAGGAAATGCAAACCAGATTACAAAGGTTAAGCCCATTATCGTAGTTTTATGCAATTATACAAACATTCAGCAGTATTATCGTAATTAACCAATTTTTTTTCCTATCGATTTTTAACCGGATGACTAGAAGACAACGAACATTCGTCCCGTAATTGTCCTGATGAAAACAACGTACCCTGTTTATTATACAAAGAGCATTGGTATTTAGTAAAGACTTAAGCATTGCGTTGTCATGTCGGGGCTTTCTCGATAGTTGAGAATTTTGAAGTTGGTCAATTGCTTAATATCTAACTTGTATTTTAAGGTCCCTGTTTTGTCATATCTTTGTTAATTAATGAAAATTAATACAAAGTATAAGTAAAGAGAGTTGCAAAGTTCTCCTAAAATAAACAAATTGGATAAAAACCTAAATTAGGAAATTTTGACTAGAGAAAGAAACACACTTGTATCAGTAACAAATTTTCACCAGCTTGGTATCAAACCGGAATAAAGGCAATCTAACGGTGGACGATTCATTTCACAACAGAATAAAATATTTCATACCTTATAAAACCTTCTGTTGGTTGCGAGGTATATAGAAGTAAAAAATATTGCACAAAACTGTTCACATGAATTTCAAGCGATGTTCATGGCCGTGTAAATAAGAATCTTAAAAAAGTGTTGACACACCACATAGGATATAGTTACTTTGGTTTAAACATTTGTGGGGTTTTCTCTCAAATAATCATAAAAACTTGGTTCAGGATTTTAAACATTTTAATCAATGTTTATATTTGAGCTGCTAGATAGAGCTGGCTAATTGCATGAACTTTACCAATGTCCAGACAAAATCAATTCTAATTTGGACTTCACATCTGCAAACTACAATAAGTAGCTTTGTTTCTATAAAGGGCAGGTTCTCAACGGGGGATGCTGATGCCTGAGGGAGGAATATAAGCAAAATTGACATGTGTTATGGAACTTAAATTTATATTGATTACACAATTATACCATGCGCCACTGTCCGTCTGTTTGTCTGAAAAAAATGTGATACTACTCCTTTTGCTGGATTATATAATATTTTGGAGGATAATTCACATGTGATGCATCCATAATACTATTTCTCTTTCTGTTGTGCGCCCTTACACAGTAATACTTGTTTGGCTTCTGCTATCATTATTTCATATATTAGTTTAATGTGTAGTCAAGAATATCCATTCTGATTGACACATGACGTAGGTTGATATTCGTTTATTCTTCCTTGTTCAAATTACAAAATAAATACACTAGAGTAGCTACGACCTGAGCAAACATTGTTGAGAGACGGAAAATATATTGACAAAAAAATACCATTAAGAATATATCTTATATTATGTCAAAACGAAACTTGTGTCATGGTATTAACAATAGAACGTGATATATTTTTACTTTAGGGTGTAAATATGAATGTCTGTCTGAAAGTGTTTTCTAGTTTGTTTTTAGATTAAAGGTCGGGGTAAACAACAGAAACAAATTGATACCAAGTTCCTAGGGAATCTGAGGAAGACAATAATGTTTGTCACATTGTTTAAGTAAATGTTTCAGGAAGTGTAGAGTATCGGTTTATTATCATGTTCTACACAAAATGGTGTATTTTACTGACATTCATTGTTAGAGTCAATAGGGTTGGTTTTAAATTCGTCCTTTTATTCGTTTGGTTGTTGCTTAGTTTTGACTATCACTTTCTTCACAAATTAGTGTAGCTATTACATTTGGAGTCGATAGGTTTGCATGTAGATTGCTTCATTGTCCGTTTGTTTGTTTGTTTGCTAGATTAATGGTTGTTTATTTCTTCTAATGAAATACAGATAAGAGGAACTGTTGTGAAAAAATTACGAATTATATTAAAATCATTTCTTGCTGGATAACTGAGTCAATGCAATTATTGATCCGAGCAAGAAAACTCCGTGTATTTTAAATCACATATTTATGACAAGTAATCACCCATGTTTTGTGTCCATTAAACTGATTTCTTCATGAATCTTTTTTTTTTATCAAAGCACACAGAAAGGTTACCTCTAGAAATAGTCTTTCAAGCACAGCACATTTCCAAAACATGCATTTAATTAATTTCAAAATCTCCACAAATCTATTGTTCATTTCTAGTATACATCCTTAATCCAATGTCCTTGTGTTATTGCTTGATAATTTAAATGTCTGCACCCTTGGCAGCAAATTATGGCATCTGGATGCAAGCGATAACTCGCATATCGTGTTTGGTGGCCTACGCACAAACATACATTGCACGAAATTGGACAAAACATTCTAAAAAAGATTTCCCCCTTCAACAAGCAAACGTAATAGGAAGTGATTTGGATTGTAAAGTCTCTTACGTAGGTGGATAACATTGAAATCAATTTGGTTGCATTTTATTTAAAGAGATCAGAACATGGATCAAAATAGTCAAGTGTTTTTGACGTTACAAGTTTTTGGTGAGAACGCAGGTAAAATCCAATATAAATACGCCCATACGGTGTAAAATTATATCCATTTACGAACAAAACAATCCGAAATATCTCACTCAGCAGTTCCAATATCAATTTAGTTCATTGTTGTAGTACTTTAAGAAGCTTTTATAAATGAGAATTTAAATGGAATATATTAATATGTCATTTTATGTGGAAAAAATTATGTAATTTGAATTGTGTGCGTTTTGGCAGATTTCATAAGAAAAAACGTTATGCAATTTGAATTTTGTGTGTTTGAACAATGAAATGGCCGTTATGACATTCACTGCATGCTATGTTTTGTTGTCACAATCTTACAATAATATTTGTTCAAACAAATAAGCACTGCATGCTTATTTGCATTTTATTACGCAAGAATAAATTTATTTAAAAGTCAATTATTCTTGAGCAAGAAACTTTTCGTTCTTTTTCTTCACCAAATTAATATCTATAAACTTTAATTTAATTAACAAAAGAATAAGTTGTTTGAATATCGATCACTCCAATGCCTGTCAACTGTATACCGTCACATGCACATCTCAACATACACAATCTTTATATCTAACTTAAAACAAGAGACACTCTAAAGAGGACCGAAGTTTACCTCGGCGACATGTTTTCTACTGCTATCAATAAGGTTCTGCATTCACCGACGCTCGCCTAAAGAAAAGAACATGGACCTATCAATAATGGCCAGTCACTGCATTAGTCAATGTCTCCATTTCTTGACGAGCTAACGGTGGTGCAACGAAACAAAAAAAATAAATCCGTGTTCTTTGTACGAACAAGAACACCTGGCAAGTCGCAAGATAAATGAGATCCAAAAGTTCTCCCTTTTCCTTTCATCGTTTTAGTTTACAAACCAATGTTACCTGCCAAGGCATATAAACGGTTTTATATTTCTGTCGACGTAACACGCGGAAGTAGACATTCACCCCTGTGTATCCCGGAGCGACGAAAATAGGGTCCTCGGAAAATCGCGATTATAAAACATCTCCTTCCTGTAACAGTTTATCGATCATCTGCTCTAGTTAAAACGGTCCGTCAAGTACTATAAACATATTGGATGTTTAATGTGAGTGTATGCCAACTCATAAAACGAATCGGTTGGTTCCAACGCCAGTTCTGAGGCCTCGTCTATTATTCTAATGGATCGACTGACCATCTGATTTATTTGGTAACTATAATCATCTTTAACTAATTTCATTGGATTTATAATTTAGAAAAGGTTGTATTTCTCGAGATTTACAATTTGGCGTGCTGTGATTTTATTAACGATGTTGTCATTTGAACACAAACCCATGTAACTATACAATCATTAAGAAAATTATCTCCTGCTTACGTCATCATTCATGATTCATGAAGAAATATTAAACTGCGCACACCGACTTGCGTCTGGGTTATATTGGTTTAATTTATCATATTTTTTATTGCTGTTTAAACAATTGTGCGTAAACATTTTGAATTATTATCATTGCTATCAAAATATCTATTAATAGATTTAATTATCACGCGCGCTGAGAATTCGCGTATTTATTTCCATCTATTCTATAAAGGGTTTTTTTCTTCATCAATGTATCTATGAAATGCACAAGTATATTTTGGTTCCATAATAACTCATGCAAACGTATGAAAACTGTCTAAAACCTTTTGTGTTTATAACGGGAAAAGTTTAAATTTGCAACAAAATAAAAACGGTATTAAGTATCCTTAATATTTAAACAGTGATGCACGTGTACCTTATTTTGGTTTCTGTGGCAGCTAATGAAATACAATTTATATAAGTAAGAAGAGCTAATGACTTGAAACCAGAAGAATGACAATTGCTTGTATATAACCGATAAGACTGTCGTGTATATGAGGTTTGTAAGAAAGCACAGAGAAACTGAGAATTACGAGTATTGTATGTTTTATATTTCGAATACGTCGGCAAAAAAATTCCACTTTCAGCACATATTAGCTCGTAACCATCAAAATATTTCGTCGTAATCGAATGGGACAGTAATTAGAAACCACATCAATATTCTTAAGATTTTTACAGCAATGTAATCTCAAGTGTTCTAATGTCTTAAGATAAATCCCCTTTTAAGCACGGGAATGAGTCATGACACCCAAATTTGGTTGGCGCACCGAATCTGATAATAAAAAATATCAGCTAATAATAAACTGTTCTATATTTAAATGTAAATAGATGATTTGTAAAGAATTCGAAATAGATCAGGGGTGTAGTGAAATAGTTGATAAAAAAAATCACCATTATACCCCAAAGCCCGTCACCCTTCGAATTCAACAGTTCTGGCATCTGCGTACTTTGACATAAGGGACTCAGTGTGCGCAAATCACGCTCTATCCTCTCGGATTAAATCGATAGAGGGCGTGCAAGTCAATCACAATAGCATTAGTCCGGTGCTTCCTTTCTCTTTATTGTTTGCCTGACAATGTGTCTGTTTCAGAAGACTTATTTACACATTTAACTAAGACTGTAACTTCTCAAACGGTTGTTAAGGGAATTTTCCCTCTATTGGGATCAATAAACGTCGGAAATAAGATATTTATCTAAAGCATAACTCTTCTATTTTTTGCAGGAAATAGCCGTTGTTACGGGAATGGCTGTTAACATATTTTGTCGTTGGATGACTTTCGTTACACGAAACCGGAGGTGTTGACACAGTGCATATACAGAGGAACATAGAATACAGCATTGACTTGAAGCTATTTAGAAAAAAAGTTAGTGAAAGCAGGATGCGTACTTTTCAATCAAAGGAGTGAAAAAGTGAAGTTATATAGTATGTATTGATCTTTTACCACCGTGATAGCAGAAGTACAAACAAGGGTTCTTGTGGTCAGAAGGGTTCGCCAAACACTGGCGCAGGCTGTGGCAAACTTAAACACCAATCTATTGATTCATCCTTGGATCACATTGAAGTTGTATTCTATTTTTCAATTAAACCAGCGGAAAAAATTATTTGATTGTGGATACAGAGTTAACTTTGGGTTCTATTTGGATGTAAAGCGTGTTGGAATACAGAGTAACCCGTGTGTTGATTTTGAAGTGCTGTGTCTTCTTTTTAAGAACATCGTTTACTAGAATCATTATGGCGTCGAAAAGAAATGTGTCGAATCAGTTAAAGAAACGTAATTTAGATGTAGCTGATTTTCACAGTGACGAGGAGGATGAATTTTGCGATATGAATAGACGCGGATCGAATGTGTCCTTATCAAGAGTGCGATCTTGTCCCCAGTTATTGGAGGAGCAAGATGGCCGACACATCAAACAGTCTTTTGAGAACATCGTGGACGATAATGCGAGTGCGCCAATGATACAGGATTGTCGTTCGCCGCGATCACCGATGGTTGTCCAGGGATTCCAGTTCGAGCCGACCTGCGTAACCCCTGGGTCGGCTACGCCAACGCCCCCGTCTTCTCCTGGAAGTCAAAGGAGTTGTCTATCCCAGAAAGGTACACCTTCCACACCCGTACAGAACAGCTCCCCGATAACGACGCCAAAAATCAGGAGAGGTAGCTACTCGTGGAGGGCAAACATAAGTCGCGGCTCCTCCACTGAGTCTTTGGATGATGAGCAAGTTGTTCCGAATGTGAAAATTGATCTACATTCGCCACTTATTTGCGAAAACTTACAAAAACACGACCGATTGTCGTTGAATCCCCAGCAGAACTTGAGTACAGAGGACACTAAGTATAACGAAGTGTTACAAGCCGGATTAGTCTGTGATAAACCTCCTCATGTCAAGGCTATTTCTCCTCAGGGTCAAGGTCAACATGACGGTGAATTACACAGCAAATGTGAGATGTGGCTCCAGACTCTCAATATATCGCAGGGAGACAAGATTAAGTCTCGAAGTCATATACAACTGCCACCTATATGATACTTAGGATCAAAGATATAATAAACACCGGTGATATGCCAAAACAGAGATGTAATGTGACATCTTATATGTGTACACGTACTTAATACGATTTCTACTGTTCTAAGTTTATACAAAAACATTGGTATATAAAGAATTTGACACGTATACTTCTTTTAAAATCGTATTATTTTGGTATATAGTATATTTTTGGTAATACTAGTATTTGGCTATGCCTAGTGTATCATCCAAGTTAAATAATATGGTTTATAAAGATTTTTTTATTACAAGTATATGCTACCGTTTAATTATTGGGGATCCTCTGGTGAGCCTGCCTAGTTACAGAGTGACAATCCGCTGAGCAATTTATTCAAAATACATGTATAACTTTCTTCAGGATTTGCGGAAATGTGACACGGCTTGATATACAGGTATCTTATCGATGTGAAATGAAACCGGATCTGCATATCCACATTAGTGTTTGCTGAATACATTTTTTATTTAATTTTTTTCCTGGCTTTACAAATGTGTCGATAGCAAGAGAAACAATAAAACAAAAGTTGTTTTAACCAGTGTAAACGCTTACTAGTATTTCACTACTGCATTTAAAGCTCTCCAAAAAATTCTATCTTTGGAATTAGTTCACATTTGGTAAAGTTTTTAAAGAATCAAAATAAGAATTTTAGAGATTTCTAATTAAATTTCTGAAGTTTATAAAGGCATTTGAGATCAAAAAACACATGCACAATCATAATTTAAGCCGTGTATGAGTGTTTTTAGTGCAAACGATATACTTTTTCTCCACAAATATTTTTTTTGTACAGTAAAACACAAAAACCTTATCTCATTAATAGCCCCCAAATTTTAAACCAGATTTGCCAAGGAATCGATGTTTGTGTAATGTTTTTTTTCAAAATTACCTTTTACAATATAATATCATTGAATAGTAAAAAGGCTCAAGTAAATATCAGGTATACAAATACCGATATGCTGAAACCCAGCGTTTTCTTTCAAAACGACAATGGATCTATACAATAGCATGTACATGTATGTTCTAAACTTTTCTCCGACATTGAAATTATTTATACTTGATCGTCTGCTTATTGGTATGTTACTGTTTATGGAAGAACTTTAGTTTTGCTCGGTAGCCAGCAGATTGGGCCCCCAAACTTGGTGTCCTGTATGTGCTGGTCGGACAGTACTGCGTGACTCGGATCAATTTGTGTGGTTGATTAATGCTAAATGAAATCAATATTTACCACATCGCTATAGCGTGTCATTTTTGTTGCGAAATGTATTAAATATACATAGTAGAAGTATCATTTACTTATTCTTAGTATCATGGGAATGTTTTGCTACAAATATCACATGTACTTCTTCGTGTATCTCAACGAAACCAATCTAAGCAATGCCCGTATTTGTCTACACTCAACCATGGTTTGGCCATTGAATTAAATACGTGTGTGGTATTTTTTCAGGTCTGAGAAAATAACTTGCTTTCAATTTACTTTTGTCTGAACATGATAAGAGAGGGAATCCCGAAGTAAGCCTCATAACCATTGTTTAAAATCCCACTGTGTCAAATTTCTCTCTCTCTCTCTCTCTCTCTCTCTCTCTCTCTCTCTCTCTCTCTCTCTCTTGTTTTATAGAATAATATCGCTCATGTTACAAGTACAAAGAACATATGTATTCAATGACTGTTTTGACATCCTAGAACACTATAGGACTATTTAATAATTAACAATACAGATATCATTACATGAAAGAAATTCACTTTTTTTCAATCGGAATTTTGCAAGAGTAAAGGTATGCAACGACAGATAAAGAATGTTCTCTTCTACTTTACTAGTATATCAAATTGAATTTTGAACTAAATTATGGATGTAAATGAAAAAAATGCACATTATCATGACAAGGAATTATTTACACCATTGACAGTATGACACTTGAGCGTCAATGCATGGATACCTGTGAATGTAAGAGATTCCAGATGGGTGCAATCACAGGCAGATTTACCTTGAATTATATAAAATCATTAAAGAAACTGTCATGTAAAAATTTAGATTTTAAAAAATCTGTATTTTTGTAAATGTGTGCCTATTTATTAGTCTGGAGTACTAATAACCTTTGCTGAAATATGTGTGACGATAAGGCGTTGCATCGTTTTATAGTACTCTTCACTACGACATGACAGAACATTTACAATGTTTCAATCAACAATGAATTATACCCAAATAATCAATAAACCATAAAAAAAAAAACCAATTGACATTTCGTGGATGGTCATTCGCCAACAAATGTACACCTCCGGACCAGCTGACAGATTCATCAACATATTCAAGCGACTGCGAGTGATTGTCGTGGAATGTCGAAAATTGATTGGGTTATGGATACGATGGGTAACCCAAATTTTCCTGTCAGTTTTCAAGTCAAATGAAATACAATAGAACACATTCTTGATCATGTGTGATTTATATACATTAAACTTTTCTGCTCAAAAATATTTTATACTCGAATATTTCACATTTTGGTTATGAAACCAGAGTAATTTAGTGTCACAGTATATTGGACCGTATTTCTACACGAAATAATAGACTTGAATCGCTTAATAATACAAAAAAATAACCAAGTACAGTCATGACTAAATTAATCTTCAAAATAATGTCTCACGTTTACGAAATTCGGTCTGACTCTTAGCTGACCCCTGCGGTAAAAATATTAAAATGTAATTATTTTCTGGAATGTGAATTCTACATGAAGTATGCCATGCCGTACCACGTGTCATAAATTAAAAAAGGTAAACTTTTCAAATATCACAAAAGTACCAATGAGATATTGCCAAGCTTTTCGTATAGGTTTGCAACTGGAATCAAACATAGAGAAAATTGTCTGATTAGTTTTCATTATTGGTTAAAAACGAATGAAATTGCCTTATCATAATATCTTATCTTACCAACATAATTTTTTTTATTCATTTCGAAAGAGATGGTTTTATTTCTAAAACAATTATTTCTAATACTCGCGTACGCACGTGTATTAAAGACCTTCGCTATAAAACCATATATAAAAAATGAATTTACTAGCTTACATTTTAGACATTTTGGCTTCTATATCTTAATAAAAAAGCAACATAATTTAGACTTACTAGAGAGTTCAGGATTATTTCAGAGAGAGAGAGAGAGAGAGAGAGAGAGAGAGAGAGAGAGAGAGAGAGAGAGAGAAACAATGAAATCTTGTAGGAGAGTTTTTGATTCTATACACATAGTTCTATATACTATTGATGGCATATAGTTATAGTTCCTTTACACAGTTACTAGAAATGTACATATCTTTTACGGTAGAGAGACTGTTAAGGGCACCCATGCATACAGCTCATGACATAGTTCTATGAAAACTGTAACAAAAAGTGCAAAAATAATCATGGTTGTAAAACGGACAAGAGGGAGTCCGAAAGTTTGCTGTATTGACTAGGATTGTATGGATAACGAGATGCGGATAATCTCCCTACAGCGATGGAACGCAGTCATTGTGTCTTGGTTCAGTCAGTATAAACACTGTTCACAGAAATGTTGTAAATTATGGTTTGAAACTTTGTGAACTGTAGTACCTTATTTTAACTATTACATTATTCGCTTTATGTCTATCATTGTTTAGGGCAAATAAACAGCAATGAAAGTGCAAGCTATGTGATCTTTAAGCTTTGGTATCGACAAAAAGGTGATTATTGATTTTGCATAATTAACTAGTTTATCTCCATTACACAGACATTTTTGGTTATAATCTATGAATAATTCAGTAAATGATACCTTTGATCAATTGATTAGCTTCTTACAGTTCACGTTGAATTATGAATGACTTCAAAAGAAGTGCAAAAGAGAGAAATACTTTGCGTCTATTTGCCCGTTTTAGGTACATTTGAAAATTATCAATACCAAATAAAATGATAATAAAATAGTTTTCAAAATATTCTTGCGATTAGTTAAGAATTTGTATCTCTTTTGAACCATACTTAACATTTGAAACTAGCATTTGACGTTTAGAATAGACGAGTAAATGTGATGCAATTTATCACTAATGCAAACTTATCCTACGTACAGGTTCCTCGTATATACAATCCAGCACATCAAGATTCCATTAATAACTCACAGTTATTTTTGCAAAGATATTTCTTTTTTTTATTCAGACAGTGTACGGATAGGTATAGCCCAAAATACTTCGTTAAAAAAATTATAGATAGCATCTAGAATCAGTCCAAAAATACCTTTGCAAAACAATGGCACTTGGCCTGATATATGTATTCAAATATTCTGAGTTTTTTTTTTTTTTACTTTTACTGGAAGACTGCATTTGTATAAAAATAGCATCTGGAAATAATCCAAAAATACCTTTGCAAAGCAATTGCACTTAAGTTTTTTATGCATAGGTTTTGACAAAATATTCAACCACTCTGTACTTCTTATTACTTTTAGAGGAATGTCAATCTACAAATAAAACATATACAGAACAGTTTTAATTTGATTGTTGTTTATAATATCAAAACATGTACCGAAAACCACATAATTTCTAAAATAAAAATGGTAATTTTTTTAAACAATTATACCAATATAATTTCTTGTGGATCCATGGCGAGCAACAACCACTCATCTCCTAAAAGGAAATTCGCATAGATTTTATGTCCAATTTTGAAATACGGTATGGACTTTTGAAAAAAGAAGATGGTAAAAAGTAAATAAGTAAGATATCAATTTTTGAGATATATTAGGAGGAAATTTTCATTTTTATTTTATCCTTTTGACTGCAATTATACATATATATATATGACATACAAATATATATATATATATATATATATATATATATATATATATATATATATATATATATATATATATATATATATGAATTTGTTTCTTATATATAATCACAAAAAATTCCAAGTACCAAATTTCATGTGCTGTGAACTCCCTATTTCTATTCCACATTCCACGCCCTTTCCTATAAACAGGCATTCATAATTCATGTGTTGAGCCAGGTGATAAAATGGTTGCCACCCTCCCCCCCCCCCTCCTTTTTTGATAGGATTTTCTATAAAAAATATTATAGTTTTTAACCCCGATATTTATTCATCAGTTCGTATTTTCACATGGACAATAAATTGATTTTGTGCATCTTTTCACGATGTCATTTTAAAGTTTAGTAAGTAAAATGATATATTAATCATTTTCAAATAATAAGAAAACTAAAAAAAAATCTTATGATAACACTTGGCTGACTGATTTATCTACTTAGATTGCGTTAGGCAAGAACGTGTGCATTGTTCTCTTAAAGAATAGTTACCCTAAACAAAGACACCTTCATATACAATGTATATAGGTGGCAATAATTCTTAAGAAATATGCTAATAATTTCTCGCAATAAAACTCATCATAGATGCTGTTACCAACGTAATTATAAATGAGCACTATCTAGATTATACAGCCATCTATCTTATCTGTGACAAGGAGAAGGGGTTTTTTTAAAGAACAAATTTCAGAAAGCAGATGTTCATTTTCAAGCATATCTTTTTTAATTATAGAGATTTGTTTTTCCTAAATTAAACATAGAATACTAATGGTAATACATGTAAGTGTCTTTTACACAAAGTAATTAACGATAAAAAAAACTGTACAAAAACGTTCTAAGGAGAATGGTAAATGGAAATATGTCATCATTTTAATCTTCCAAGAAATTGTTACGATTGCAGAGCGTGTGCAGAATAAATTAATGACATGATGTCTGAAAAATAAAGAATGGCTATTTTCTTTCGCGTTAATTCTCAAAGAGTTGGACACTGCATCACAAGAGAGATATCAAACCTATTGTACCATGTATAGTAGAGAACTAGACATGCCAGATATGAAGACTTCTTTGAGGTGGGTTTTTTTTAGTTATTGTTTTGGTTTTTCCCCATAGAATGTAGATAAACAATGGATTATGAAGAGTACCTTTATACTATAGGAACTACTTGTAGTTAGCAAAACAGCTTTATATATGTTTGTAAATACCTCAAAGATATCCCTATGATAAAAAAAAACTCACCAAATCAACAGTTTTATCGTCTGACTGAAGGTATATTATTCTCATAAGTTAACAATTAGGTTTTATTCTCCAACCATACAATTAAGTTTTCAAATTATTATTACTTTAAAGCAAAAAAAGGCACTTTTAATAGATTTACGCTTGTCTTTTTAGCGTATTTGATAAGTCAAATACCTCATTTTACAAGTATATACTGTTACTCAAACTCTATGACTAATGTATAAATATAAAAAAAAAAACAACACTTTGTAACAATCTTTATTTAGTTTATTTTTCAATAAATATATGTACAAAACATCACATGAGTTACACCTTAGTTAATATAACCCTTGGCGTTCTTACCAAGACGAACTGCATTGAACATTTCATGAACTTTTGATGCAACGATATTATTATATAAAAACTTGTGAACCATGTATACAAAAAATGACAAAATATAATCAAGAAAATAATGATAAATTACTTTTACAAAAATGCTATTCGCTAGAATGAGGTGATTGTGATGCAATTCAGAGAGTGTGGTAGAGTACAATACATACAGAATACAGAGGGTTTTTTTTGTGACAGCGACTTTAACGAAAGACATGAATTAGCATATTACGCGTGCGTTTTAGGGACCAAAAAGGTAATGTTTCACTTAAATTGGCAAAACGTATTACAAGTTCGTCCGAGGAAGGCAATTAACGCTTAAACCTTTGTCAGTATAATTAATCTTTTTATCAAGTATACTCCGTCTTCAAAACTGAAAATTTTCGATCCGAGTTTAATTTTAATGACTACTTCTGGGTTGTATTTCTTCTTTTCCACTGCACAACATTTTCAACTAATCGCACAAAAACTGAAAAATTATCATCAAATAGTCTTTATTAAGATTTAATTATGGTCAATTAAATCCCCGCCCCACTTAGGTATCTTTCTACTGGTCTTTCATAACGAGGTAAACATTTTGTGTAAACTACGATCTGAAAGATAAAAAAAATATCCATATTAGAAATGAGTAGCATTTATTTTCAATCATATACAATTGGTCAGTGATATCATATCAAATGTTTTAATACTATATATATCATATAATGTGCCAAATGGACGTAACGGGTTTTTGGTTTTTGTTGGTTTTTTTTTTTTTTTTTTTTTTAGACTTTTGATGAAAAATCAATATCTATTGCTAAATCAAGAAGTCTGGGTGATCGTGGTCATTTTTAGGCTATATTGATCTCCTTTATAAAAATAGCTTTGTATAAAGATAAAGAAAAATATCATGTGAAATCATATTTCAAAAAAAGATTCATTATCGATTCATAAAATAAAATTTTGGTGTGTCAAGGAATGCTGATGTACCGGTAACTAGGATATCAACAGGCATTGAATATCTAATACTTTTTATTATGCAGGCTGTAATTTTTAATCTAAAGAATTGGGATTATTTCTTCACTAAATAATAGGTTATGCTTAAAGCAACAAAGCCTAGAGCTTTAAGGTAGATTTAATGGGTAATTTGTTGACAACCCGGCCTCTGTAGAAAGGAAAACGTTACTTCGTATTTCAGTGAATTTCACATAAACTTTTACTCACATCTTTTAGCTGTCCTTTGAAATTTCCATATCGCTTACAATTGGCAAACACCATGGCATCTGGTCTTTTCTGGATGATTCCTTTAGATAACAAACAATACAGCGTTTAATTGGAGAGAGTCTTTAATGTTTGCGAAAAATCAACAACAATTACCTTATTCCATAGATTTTGAAAATTAATCAGAGTTCTATTGAATTCTAAGAAATGCCTATTTTTTTTAATATACTGTATGTAATTATGTATTGTATAACCTCATAATGATCACCCCTATGAAAATCAGAAAAGCAAACAAACGAACCAAAGAGACAAACAAAACGAAAAAACGCATAAATTAAAAGAATATTAAGTGATCACAATGGTTAAATCTAGCTAATAAAGATGAATAATTAATGTGGTCCATTGCAATAATTTACCTTTAGAAACAATAACAAAGACGCTATTATTCATTGCAACGACGACACACCGTATTGATAGCGTAAACCATAAAAAGACATTCATGACCAACCCCAACCAAAAAAAAAACACAAAAAAACCCACAAAAAAACCTTTGAGATTCAGGCGTCATTTTATATATTTTTTTTCAGAGAAAAAAGGTTTTGGCCTCTTACCTGTCAGAGGTCTGGTTTTGATTTCATTGTTTACTCTTCCTATCATTGTGCCATTTTCGTACCTAAAATATACATCGTTCCATTGGGTGGGCTGGAAAAGAAATGAAATGATTATTGCAATGACTGGAGACTTGACACTACACCAGAGTTTAAAAAATCACATGCAACATCTCACAGTGTATTTTAACAGTTGAATTAAATATCTTAATTAGAAATATCTATTAATGACATCAATATCGTAGATTTGATTATATAACATTCATTTTTAATTACTTGAACACCTGTAAAAATACATGTAAATACGTACGTTAATGTCAAAGGTCATGAAACGTTGACTTTCAATTTCGTATGTCTTTAAGAAGATGGTTGTGATATTGGAGAAGCTGTTCAGAACAATGCCATATGATGGTTCGTCTTCGCCCTCACAGTTGCTGACTAGTGTGTAGGGCTCTGCTCTGGGGCCAGGCTTAGGCTTGAATTTAAAGCTGATCTGTAACTTATCCCTGTAGTCATAGCTTTGGTATCGCCAAATGTACAAACGGTTACTTCCGTCAAAGTATGACGTACCGTCGGCTACGTCAACCCCGTAGTAATCGACCGCAGCCCCGTTACCGGAAGTGTCACGCACGCCCCCTTGGAAACTCAGAGAGATGTCTGGTGTACAAACTCCATCACTGATTCTGCCTCTTTTGTATCCAACTACAACAAAAATTGGTTATTCACAGCGTAGTTACGGCATTTTTTGGCCATTTAACAAGTAAACTTTAATTTGCATGAGAATCTAATAAAAGACGGTTTTTCAAGAAATATGTGTATCAGTTTATGTATTACCTGGCAACATATTGTCGCAGCCGCAAGTTGTGACGTTGTAACCGGAACCAGGAGCACAGAGCCTTTTTTCCCACTTTCCATTTAGGAATTCTTCATAAGTTGTTTCGTCCATTTTCCCTGCAGCTGTAAAATGGGCTCTCATGCGACACTGAGATTCGTGAAAAAAAGTGTATTCTTTCTCGTTTCTTTGGCTCCCTGGAATTACATTGAGATCTCTATCTACTATGCCCATTGCCATATCAAGCATTTTCCCGCCTTTGTCAGCAGTTGATTTGAGGTCAATAGCGTTTCCAAACTCCTGGAAATCTAGCATACCAGCATTATCCATAGGATCCATATTCATACTGTCCGGCACCCGGAACTGTGAGTCAACAATCGGTTGTCTTTGGATAGACATTCCCATTAGGACATTTCCCATGCCAGCATCGCCAACCTGAACAGAGCCCAAGTTAGAGTTGAAAATTTGATTTACTGATTTAGACTGCGTACCAGAAGCAGGGTCTACCATTTGATTTGTGTCGAAGGAAGGCATGGTATCAGCAAAATTAGAAGGAAGCCATTCTTTAACAACTTCCGATCCAGCCAATGAAAATTGGGGGTTACTCCCTCTCTGACCTGATGGTGGTGGATCTTGAAATCCGCCAACCTGTTCCACTTGTCCCACAGGGATCTCTATCTGTCCCATGGTTTCTTGGTTTGTTGGTCCCATAGATTGGTCTATGACTGTCATTTCTTGATTAGTTGGTCCCATAGATTGGTCTGGCATCCCCATGGGCTGATCCAGAAATCCGATAGGTTGTTCCTGTAATCCTATAGGTTGATTGATTGGGTCGACCGGTGGTTCGTTATTCAACACTTCAACTGGCCTTGGAGTATCGACCATGTCAAGAAGACCCTGCTTCTTCTTCTTGGGTTTTGACGGGGGATCTGGGGGTAAAAGTCCCCCGGATGGATTTGGTTCCATCAGTAAAGATGGATCGTTTGCCATGTTTTCAAAATTTCCTTTAAATGAAGAGAAGAGAACAAGATTAAGAAAATAAGTAGACAATAAAATGAGTATCAAAATATTGTATATAGGCAATCACTCAAAACTCAAAAAGTGCAAGGTTGAAATCAAGCTCCATGCACGTGTATTAGTAAACAAATTGGTTAATAGTTTATGGCGTGGGCTCATTTAAACCCCAAGGAAATATGCGCTGGTGTTCTGAAACAAAGATCACAACTATTCAATCCAGGTAAGGATTTTTGTTTCTCTTTTTAGTGCAAATATCAAATATTTTTCAAAAAAGTCATATCCAAGGTGCAAACTGAAATTTAAAAACTTCTGTGAAACCATAGAATTTTTTCTAAGCAAGAATGTCTGTTCGAACGCTCCTCTAAGCTCTTTCACCAAAGTGCACTGTTACCTTGACCGGGGCCAGCAGAGCCCGGACCTTGGGGGCCAACAACGTTTATAATAGTAGTTTGCGCAGTTGCAAGATCGTCATTGACTGCACATGTGTATTTCCCACTATCAGACTCGCTTATACTTGGAAATCCGATAAAATTATCGTATATAATCAAATTAGAAAAGGTCACATCGGATAGAATGTCGCCATTTTTATACCACGTGACTCTGTCTCCCACATTCCATGAGACAGGGCAAACGAGATCGTAGAGTGTGCCATCTGGAACTTGCACAACTTGTGTGCCTTCCGGTCCTGAAACATGGATGTGTATTGATAGCAAAGAACAGTGCAGATGTGTAACAAAAATCAAATTATGTCTGATTCAGGTCGATAATCATACAGATTATTAGTTTAATCGAATGAGTCCTATTTGGGTAGATGTAACATTACAACCTCGAGAAAGTTGGAAATTGAATTAAATACAAAAAAGTGTAAGTATAAAGTCAATCGTGTATTGTCTGATGACGTCATCATGGCCTGTATGGAATTGACAAGTCCAAATGTTCCATATTTATATCACGTGTTCACTGTCGTGAGGAGGGGGTCAAAATTTCATGTCACGAATGTTTCAAATTAGGTAAAGAGGGAACCCTGACATAGTGATTTATTTGTTATTAGCATTTAAAACATACTTGATAAAATGATAAGCCTCTCATTTAGCTTCTTTGTATTAAAATCTTTTCATTATTCTAGTCACAATATTAGTCGTGTTGTTATTTTGCTGTTTGTTAATGTTAATGCGCTAAAGATTTGAATATTTTGTTCATAACACTTGTACGTGAATTGCATTTTCATAAGGCAGGTTTTTTCTGATTTCCTGTTGTTGTAATATTGTTGTCTTTTAATTATATTTATCTTATCAAAAACTGAAATAATATACGTTTATCACACTACACAGGGAATACAGTGAAGACATTTTTAAGCTGACTCTTATAAAGCGTTTTGTTCCCTTGGTAATGTATTGTAAAACGTGACAGGCGTTGGAGACCTTCAGTTACAGTGATTAATTGAAACCTTAGTGTTCCTAATTAGTATTATTCAAATTAGGCAATTAGAATTAGGGATTGATCCTACGATATTGTCATAAATGTAATATATCTATCGAATCAGGGGCAGATGTCTTGACTTGTCAATCGTTTTCATGTGTATCAAAGTCTGTCAAAATTCTATAAAATGTGTCAAACTTATGAGAGAAAAAAATTAATGGTTTCTGTAATAATCAAGCGAACTATTGTTATGCATCTTTCATTAATTACGCGGCATGACACGGAGTGGTATTGTGGCAAAGGTAATTTGAATACATCTTTTATTTATCACATGCCCTGCCTTTTTGTCTTTAGTTTTGAGAAGGAATACTGCACTCATTGTCGTTTCCCAGAAAAAAAAATTATTATTCAAACTTATGAAAGTTGAGTGTTGCAATTTTTCTGTCTATAAATCATTAACTTAATAATAAACTGCACCTGTTCTTTTCAATAAATAAAACTCCAATTTTTTAAAATAAGTATTTGCATGCTTAGTGTACAGCAATGCCTGAGAAACTATTTCGGTGTGTAATGCGTGTATATATATGCGTTTGTATGCGTGCTGCTACGCGTGTATTTTTGAACGCACATGTATATATACAATAAAAAAAAAATTAATAGCTTTTTAACTTATCAATTATATAAAAGACGACGTGGCCTTGAACTTTTATTATAATAGTAAATATGTAAAAATTGTGAAATAAATGTCTACTTTCAAAGAAACGTAAATTGTTCCTTGGATTTAAAAACGTAAACATCCTACGGGATTAAAGTAAATTTGCATGAATAATGAATCTAAATTAAAGCGGAACTATTTGTCCAAGATCACAAATTTAAAAAAAAAATAATTCAAATAGATATATTGTCAATTTTGATCATCTGATTACGTAACTTAATATTATTATTATTTTTTATTTACATTGATATCAAAGGTGTAATGTTTAATTTTTTCCCAAAGCAAATACATGTATAATTTTAAAAAGTACTTTGAATAATGGCGAATTTTGAGAATTGGAAGGGGTGGAAACATATAACATACAATATCTTGTGTAGTAAGATGCAAAATAACAAAACCAAACAATTCGCTCTTGGGTCTATTCTTCGATGCAAACTGTGTATGTTCAATCAATGATTAACAAGTCATAAATTTTCAAAAAAGACACGAAAGGTTTTCTTAAAAAAACCATTTTAGATTTATTATTTGGAGACTAAATATACAGTTTTAAACAAAACAAGGGGTTTTTTCATCATTATGAATCATAAATGAGAGTATTTTACTTTCAAGATTAAAATTCATTAAAACAACTTTTTCCCGTAAAAGAAATCTTTCAATATTTGAACCTTAAAAAAAAATTATGGGCATTTAAGTTCGTTAGTATACTAAGCATTAATGAATTACCTTGTCCATAAGAGTAAGATAAATATCCGCAAAACAGAACTAGTAGTGTCCCTCGCATCATCTTTAGTTAAAGGAGTAGAGTCCAATTCCTGAGATATTCTCCGCTGACAACAGACTTCTAGAGACGGCTCGAGTCTCTTGCGTTGTGAATGACCGACTACCGGCCTCAAAATATAAGTAATTTAGATCGTGTCATTCTAGCAGTGACAAGGTGCTTAAAATTCAACCATAGGGCGTGTTCCGAGATTTGCATTTGAATAATATGATAACCATCTTGAAACAATGGTAATTCTTTGCCGACAGCTTAATGAAGTTGATTAAGACGCATGCTAATTATTCGCGTAATGCGTACTAAATGCGTGGTGATTGGGGTGTACGTACGGAACATGTAGCTTGTCTTTGAGGTTTCCTGTTACATCGCCATTTCTAACTTTTTGCAACAAATAAACGAATTGTTATTGACTTCAACAGGATTTTTATGACATGTTATAGGTATATTTACATAATGTGTATGAAAAATAAACAGCTTCAAGGATGTTTTGGCCACTGTCGCCCCCATAAGAGATGATCTATGCTGAATTTTTATGAATGAGACAATTCTTACGTGTATTCATTAATAAATTAAGCAAAATGAAAAGGGAAAAATATATTGATACACGTAATAAGAGGTTTCTGAGCCTAACAGTCGATATAGATGGACAAAAGGAAGAAAACAGAACCAAACCGAGCACCAACAACAAATGGATTTGTTTTTTATGCCAAGGTGATTTCCTATTGCTTGCACGATTTAAATAACGGGAAAAGAGATTGAAATATCAATAGCTACATGTACATGTATGCAAAATCAAACTCGATAGCATTTACGGTATCACCCCCCCCCCCCAAAAAAAAAAAAACCTCTTGAGTTGACGGTGGATATATACATGTATATGTGCATGTCTAATATTGCTCATAATTCTAATATAATATACAGGTATTGCATAATTTTACACTTTCATATTATTATTGTCTTTTGTTCGATTAATTTTTCCCATCAAATGAACATACATTCATGTCTTTTCTATTCAAATTGATTATCAAAGGCAACCATTGATTTCAAAGTTAGAAACAATTACATATACATGTATATGTATGTACATGTAAGTGCACCTATTTTCAATCAGAAAATACTCTCGTTCAAACGTTCATCAATTATCTTACAAAACTATGATATTATGCATTGCCTTTCATTCATTTATAAATTAAAGTCCTGGCATTAGAATCAGTTATCGTACAAAACTATGATATTATGCATTACCTTACATTCATTTATAATTTTAAAGTCCTGGCATTAGAATTATTGCCTATAAAGCAATTGGGTGGAAAATCCCTATATATTCAAGAAAATGTTCCACACTATATATATTTCCGTTGTGTATATTTTTTAAAACAATAAGGTCCAAGTTCATTTATATATTATGTTACATGAGTTAAGATTTTATAGATATTTATACATGAAGATACTACTAGT
This sequence comes from Magallana nippona, assembly GCA_033439105.1. Classification (NCBI taxonomy): domain Eukaryota; kingdom Metazoa; phylum Mollusca; class Bivalvia; order Ostreida; family Ostreidae; genus Magallana; species Magallana nippona. The sequence goes on along the minus strand of CM065920.1, from coordinate 25,827,154 downwards.
AAGTAAGTGCATGATAACGTAAGATAAATAAACCGTCAGCGGGTTTTTTTTTTTAATTGATTCTGCAATGATCACTATCTTTACAACCAGTATAGACTACACAGAATGCTGTTGATAGTTAAATATTTTCTCCGAATATTTTCTCATTTATCCATAGTTTGTAAGTCAGGGTTTTTGCCGATGAGTATGTTGTATAGGAGGAACAGTCAATTCTTCCAATAGGAGGAACAGCCAATTCTTTCATACATGGATCATATGAATTTACGTATAGTTTTAAATACCGGTAGTAAACCTATAAAAAGTATAAATTAAACACCATACGACAATGTATTCATTATATAAAACTATTATAGTTGTCAGCTAATGAACTGACCACAATTAGATAAGGCGTTTGAAGGGAGTTTTTAAAAAAGTTCAAGAAATGCATATATTCAAACACATACAAGTTGATTTAAACTTTAAAACGGTTTTGTTGGAAGTTGTATAAACACAGTCGGATTTCATATAAAATATTGTCTTGTCTGAGGAGAGATTAAATTTATATCGATAATATATTCGGCTCATGTTTTAAACGCGTAAATTGTTTTTCTGATGTAAAAAAAAATCTACAAGAAATTTGACAGTCCTCAGTTGTCATTTTAAAGTCATCGTTGGCATTAAAACGAATGCATTTTGTGCAAGATTTATGTCTGTCCAATATTCCCTTGCCATTTGAAAACGTTAAATAGAATGTGTTATTTTTGCTGTATATAAATTTATGTCTTTCGTTGAATAGTTGCCATTTCGTCTGAGTTTCACATTCTATTTCCAGCTTAATCGTCGTTATTACGTTAAGGAGAGTTTGTCTTATGTTCCACCTATAATAATGACTCTTTTACAGGCACGACTTGATTTACGCTAGATTCATTACACATATATTTCTCGCAACACAGATTTTTCAACGCAATTTAAAGTCCACATTGTCACGTATTATCGTCGATTACTATTCACTTGACAATGTGTGGATCTAGGGGGAGGGGGACCCCACACACACACACACCCAACCCCCCCCCCCCCCTCCCAAAAAAAATAAAATTCATTCAATTCCAAAAGTAAAATTACCGAAAATAGGCATCGGACCCCCTCCTTCCCCGGCATCACAATAACCCCCCCCCCCCCCCCCCCTGGAAAATTTTCTGAATCCGAGCATGTAACAAAAAACAATGGCCACAACGTAACACAAATAGTCAGTCATGCACCATCTTGCAGTAGTTATTACATTATACATAATGAAAACATTAAATATATTATCATTAATAACCAACAAAAATTAAACTCAAAACCACTGATTGTCAATACTCTTTAGCCGCAAGAGAATTAATCTAAAACAAAAAAATGCGCATAATTCAATTTCACAAAACCGGCAGTAATATTAATGATAATTTCTCATTTAAATTCCATATACATATTTATGCCTTGATTCAAATGATTCAGCAAACAAACTCAAAAATGTTAGTTTCTCTTTTCTCAATGCAACAAAAGGGATAAGATTTCTATTTATTTCAGAAACGGTTGCAATAAGTGCATGGATATAATTATGATTTCATCAATTACCAGTACGAGAAAATAGTCAGTTATATTGCAAAAGGCTGGAGTACTGTAATGTTGTAAAAACTCCATACAAGCTATACGGCTTTGTGTTTTGTTTTGTTTTGCTTATTTGTTTGTTTGTTTGTTTTGGGTTTTTTAAAAAGCTATTTACACAATGTAATTAACCAGTATCAAACTATCGAGTAAAAAATTCACCAGTGTACAGAAAATGCGCATCAAGCCAGAAGTTGAATTGAATTCATACACGTACATCTAGAGAAAATGTGTACAGAAATATCTGGTTGGTATCACTGATTATAGTACAACATTAATATTTACTTCAATCCTTTTTTATTTTAAACGCCATTTTTTTTCTTTTTTGTTATCCTCCTTTTATTTTTTCTTCTGTGTTTCAGTCTCTATTCTACATGATGGGCAACAATTTAGTGAAATACATGTAAAAATTAATTGTCTCTTTTTCTTACATCACTATCTTAAAACATTTTGTGTGGCAATGCAGTCTCTAATTTAGAATCACTGTACTTAAATCAAACAATTAGGCACGATGTCTGTTTAAGGCAGTCTGATTACCCCCCCCCCCCCCCCCCCCCCCCCCGACGAGTGTAAGGAGAAGGGATGGTTTTCATCAGTGTTTAAGGAGGCTTGGTGGTCAACAAATCAACAATCAGGTCTACTATAAAGTTTTAGATATGATATGTTTACTATAAACTGTCATTTAGAAAAGAAAAAAATCCATATAAATTGAATATTTTTCTATATCTTTATAAAGAGATTTTCCTTTTAAGTAGATTAATTATAGTAACTCTAAAAATGTCCACAAACATCCAGCACTCTTAATCCTTTTGTACTTGAATATAATACCTGTACTTCCGAAATTAAAACAATATACATTTATTGCATGATGGTGAGGGAAATATGAAGATTTATTCCCCCAAGAAAAATCATATTTCCCGAGGGCTATGCCGAACAACATATGATTATACAAAATACATCGATTTCTAATAATATTTCGACTTGTGGAAAGCAATAATTTAACGTCGTGATTGTTTGGGTTTTATTTTATATTGTCTCTGTTTTCTTACACAACTTGAATTCGAAGCAAATATAGTAAAATTGGTTTTTGGTATAAAGAGAATTTGTCTTTGACATTTGAAACAGGAAAGTATTCTCTGAAACTATCATGAAAAAATGTATCAAATGTCAAAGACAATATACATTTATTGCATGAATGTTCGGGAAATATGAAGATTTATTCCCCCAGAAAAATCATATTTCCCTCGGGCATAGCCCTCGGGAAATATGATTTTTCTTGGGGGGAATGAATCTTCATATTTCCCGAACATTCATGCAATAAATGTTTTATTATACCGAACAACATATGATTATACAAAATACGTCGATTTCTAATAATTTTTCGACTTGTGGAAAGCAATAACGTCATGATTGTTTGGGTTTTATTTTACATTGTCTCTGTTTTCTTTCACAAATTCGAATCAAATATAGTAAAATTGGTTTTTGTGGTATAAAGAGAATTTAAATGCTTAAATATTTTTGACTTTATCATATTTGTCAACATCGTATGCTCATATTGGCTTTTTCATACTTTTTGAATGAAAAATCCCGAGATTTCCGAAGAGGTGAGCCACGATATTTGTTCCCCGGGAGACACGACGTTTTGTTCACCCTATCACGTGACTCTCTAGACCAATCAGATGACGCGTTATATACAATAATCATATTGAGGTATAATAAAACATATTGTCTTTGACATTTGATACATTTTTTTATGATAGTTTTAGAGAATACTTTCCTGTTTGTTATACATCATATGCTATAAAAAGTATTTCTCTTTTTTGTGATATAGCAAAGTTTATTATGAAGGATTCTCTTTTCCCCCCAAGATTGTGTTACACGTATATCAAAGGAAAAAAAACTAGATGTAAGAAAACTAAGATTTCTTATTTACATTTTCAGTGTACTGTCTGTTCAGTAATAACATACCCATAGTTTGTGCTCAACATGGAGATCCTAATGTACCCAATACTTTCCATAGTCTGCCCATAGAGAAGGACACATTTTACGGTTAAGCTTATCTCTCTCTCTCTCTCTCTCTCTCTCTCTCTCTCTCTCTCTCTCTCTCTCTCTCTCTCTCTCTCAATAAATTCCTTGCACTAGGAACCACTCCCACTCCATCTCAAACTGTCTATCTTGTCAACAGACCACATCATATAATGGCAGCAACCGTTTGAACAATGACCTCCAACATACGACATAAACGCGATGAGTAAATGTGAAATATTTTAATTTATGGATTTTTTTTTTGGCGCTATAGAAAAAATGTCTTGTACACACGCAAACAGTTTATAAGAAAAATCGCTGGTCATAAATGGTATATATTATACATAAATTTTTGTTTTTATTTAAGTGTCTGGGATGATGAATCAGAGTTTTTTCATTCCATAGTTGACTTATTTAACAGGCCTCTTACTGTTTGTAAATAGTTTGCAGGAACACAGTTTAAGGTAGCTCACTACATGAAGACCTATACTTTAAATAGTTTGCAGGAACACCGTTTAAGGTAGCTCACTACATGAAGACCTACACTTTTAAAGACACAACATCACAAGATGGCGATTGAAATGTTTTTATAAATTTTTTGCATCAATCGTTTTTTGTTGCATATCTTTATAGCTCAGTGGTTAAAGTATCGGCCTTGTGAACTGCAGATCACGAGTTCGAATCCCCATTGCACTTTTGTTCAGATTAACTGATTTAATTTTTTGAAAATCGTCATAATAATTCCAAAATTGCATATTTTTCATTAATTGAATTATATATTTCTTAGGCATCATGATATCTTTCATAATCAAGTAATTTCCTGTTGATTTGAGAGACTACCGGTATTTCAAGATGTAGTGAACCACCTTAAGATACCGTCGTCTGACTGATACATTGCGTAGTGAATTGTTTTAAATGTAAACAGCATACTGCAGATATTTCTATCCTTGAATAATTCTAATATCAATTAATGTAGTAAAATGCCATAATTATTCAATATGTTACGTTACTGCTTTGGAACCATGCGTCAAAGCTCTCATCAACATCAATATAGAAGCACGCAATCGAAATTCAATCCTTATTAATATTCAGAATATTTCTGTAAACTGTTTTGATGATTATGTATGTATGATATCTCATGATTTGCGATGGTATATGGTTGATTTTAATTCAACGAGTTGTGTGTTTTCTATCCTCGAACCTTTTATAGTGAAACGAAATTTATGGAACGCCCAATTAATATATTTGTACCCATCTTCAAACCAAAGCGCGGATCCAAAAAAAATTCCATTTCTTTGCCAGTTGGGGTCCGATGCATATTTGCAATAATTTTACTATGTAAATTTAATATTTTTTTAAATTTTCCATGGTCCGTCTGGACCCCCACCCCACCCATCTAAATCCGCGCATGCTTATCTTTAAATCAATAATACCTATAATTAATTGACTGCATTTGCACCTACCTTAAAATCAGTTGTATATATCTTGAAATGAATTTGATATGTCTTACTATATATTTGATATGATTGCAAAATATTAAAATCAATGACAATAAATTATACAAGATCACTTAAATAAAATATCAAAATCTCACGCAAAGAGTCTTGATAAAGTCCCAAATATTTGTTTTCAATTTAGAATTAGCAAATAACCGCAAATGGGTCATTTGGTATATTAAACACCCTGTCATTTTTCTTTGATAAAGGAAGTTGGTTTTAATACCCTTTTACATTGAACTCACCAGGATTTAATTAAGATACTAGTGTATGAAAAAGTTTACTGTTAAAACATATTTATCTCACATGTAAACATAACTAAGTTGCATTTGACATAAATAAGTTGCATGTTGACAAAAATAAGATGCATGGCAACATATCTATCTAGCATGTCAGTATAACTAAGTTGCATGTCGATATAAATAAATTGCGTGTCAACATATTTAACTCGCACGTCAACATAACTAAGGTGCATGTTGATATAAATACGTTGCATGTCAACATATTTCTCTCGCATGCCAAGTTAACACAAGTTGCATCTAGCATGTTGGAAGTCACATTTGGGCAACATTCTAGGTTTTTTGAGATTTATAATAATTCTTATTTGATTGTAATTTTTCTTGCATGTCAACATAATTATGTTGCATGTTGACATAACTATCTTGCATGTCAACATATTTATCTTGCATGCCGACATATTTGATAGAAAAATAACATGCTTATGTACATTGGGCAGAAATATGCCATCATATTCTGCCCCTTGTGTGCAGTTATTTTTCTATCAAATAAAACTATATCGACATGTAAAATAAATATGTTGACATTCAAGATAATTATGTCAACATGCAACATTATTATGTTGACATGCAAGAAAATTGCAATCAGACAAGAAATATAATAAAAATCCCAACATCAACATACTTTAAACACATATTGAAATCATTTCACAGTCAAACTTAACATTTTGATAAACAGATGAGGGGAAAATGATCAGCGAATTATTTAAGTATCGCAGATAATTTAATTTTGTGTGTTTTTCATGATTATCTTTGTGTCTCGCATACCTCCTTTCCATAAAGAGCTCTTCCGGGAACATGGTCTATTGCTTTGCGTATGGGTGCAATCATCGAAGTGATAATAACACATCGAACTGTCATTTATTTCGTTTTCCAACTGATGAAAAAGTAAAAAGAAAGTGGATAGATCTCTGCAGGTATGGTGACTTGATTTTGATTGGCAAGAAGTATAACTATAAGGCTACTCCTATTTAATACACGGAGGAAATTCGAACTATTCATTAATTAGTATGTTTCATGAAAAAAAAAAAATCAGTGGATACTTCAGGTTAAGATGAATAAATTAAATTCCTATAGTTCCTTTGTATTCCTGGTATATTAATTCTGTTAAATTTATTTCTGTGTTCCATGTTTTATCAAATTCTTAGTTCGGAATTCCTATATGGTGTATACAGGTATATACATGGAAGTAAACGGACACCTGTACACATAGAATCTTGGACAGCTTTATTTCCATATTAAGCATATGATTTTTTTCAATTATCTGATTTAGACGTGCTGATCGAAAATGGAACAACGGAGACAGGATCTGTAGCTGCCACTTCCAAGATGGCTGCAAGGAAAATGGTCCTACAATATTTAATTACTCCAAACACCAGTTTCCTGACGTACCAAAAACTCGAAAGAGGTTTGTATACTGTCTTTTAGATTTTTCATTTGGGTGATATTAATTAAATGACTTTCCACATTAAAAATATGAAAATTTTTTACCATGATTACAGGAAAAAGTTGAAAGAAATTGAAACTTCAGCTTCAGTGGAAGCATCAAGTACCACATCTAGTACTTGTACAGTTCAATCAGACAGAAATCCAGCCTCGGACCACACCTACTTTCATCCCTGTCCATTTTTCCAGTGTGCCTCCAGGATAAATAATTTTCATTGTAAGAATTTTAACATTTTTTTCTAGTATTGAAATGGTAAGTTCAGAAAAAAAAATTGTAATATAATTTCTTCTTGACATTACTTTTACATGTTGTTTCCATTATTTATTATCATAATTATTTTTGTACAGCAAAGATAAAAGAACTGGAAGATGAGATTCAAAGTTTAGAACTAGAAGTGGCCAGATTGCAGAATTTTAGGCATGCAATGTCCATTGATGCCATTAAAAATGACCAAGAAAAGGTGTGTATGAGAGAGAGAGAGAAAGAGAGAGAGAGATTTGACAATTTAACATTGTGTTAATTTTTAAAACCTATTTTAATGAATGTTTTTTTATTATTTAAAACAAAACATAAAATTAATCTACAGCAGCATATAATCATGGAATTATATGTATATTTTATTAATTCAATGAAAAATGAAAATTGTTTTATTAGTTGTGTTACCGACATTAAAAGTATTTTTTTTCCTTTTAGATGCTGTTGTACACATCTTTTCCATATGATGTCTTTAAAATCATTGTTGGAACACTTCAAAGATTTCAACCTCTTAACTACTACGCAGGATGGAGTGTCACAAATGTGAGTCCGGAAAATCAGGTTCTGATAACTCTTATGAAACTACGGCTAAATTTGAAAGATCTGGACTTGGCAGACAGATTTTCAATGAGCAGGGCTACAGTCTCCAACATTGTGAACACGATCATTAGTGCGTTGCATGAAGTCTTATACAAGGGTATCATGGTTAGAATGGGCATGCCCAGTCAACTTAAATGCAAAGTTTCTATGTCTAAGTCATTTGAAGATTTTGGATCTGCAAAAGCAACCATCGATTGTACAGAGATAACCCAAGATGTGCCACCAGAATTTAATCAACAGAGTGCCTCATTAAGTAACTACAAAAGCCGGCATACCAAAGCTCCGACTGCTGTTGCACCAAATGGTTCGTGTGTGTATGTATCACCTCTTATTCCCGGATCTGTGTCGAATGCAAAGATTGTTGAACATTCACATTTTCTAGATAACCTTGTTCCAGGTGATTTAATCCCCGCTGACATACATGACCAAATGCCATCTGGTGTTCAACTTAACATACCTCCATTTTTGGTAAACAAGACCCATTTTACTTGTAAAGAAGCTGAACTGTGTTACAAAATTGCTCAAAACAGATTTCATGTTGAAAGAGTAAATGAACGTTTTAAGAAATATAAAATCTTAAACCACATTCCAACTAACTACCGACCATTGTCTACCAAAATAATGCAACTGTGTGCATGTCTTGTAAATCTTCAAGTACCTTTGCTTAAAGAGATTGTATAGAACCTTTTGTTATGTAAGGTAAAAGGCTGAACATGACTCATAAATAGGCATCAGCACAAGGTTTTATGAACTCTTTGATTTTATTACACCTGAAACTCATGGCCGACATGTTGTATTCCCTATGTTGTCTTAGATTTTGCACTTTTATTCCCCGTTTTATATTCATGTTTTTATGTAATGGTTCAACTTGTATATCTGATGTTTCTTTTCTCTTGGGATTTATTGTTTCATCATGACCGAGCACCTCAAAATGTAAAATGTAGATCCACACAGGTAACACCTGTACAGGGAAATACTTTGAAATTTTAAGAGATCTGCAGCTTATAAAAGGGTTGTAAGGATAGGGATGAGGAAAGAGAAATACGGTGCACAATGCCTTTTGCGAGTCATGTTCAGCTCTAAGGATGGTGTAAAAGTAATGCTGTTGTTTCAAATCCCATAAATGTATCTTTTGCAAGTTTTGTTCTTAAATTACTTAACAGACTGGTATAATCCTTTTATGTTGTTGCCAATTTGAAAACAATTGTCTTAACTTTATTAAGATTTGATTGTACATGTTTTTTCATCTGTATTACCTGCCAATAAATAAACATGTCTATATGAATAAATGATGTATGCATTAAACGAGGAAATTTAATGGGGGGGGGGGGGGGGGGGGGGGGGGGGGGGGGGGGGGGGGGATGACCACCTTCCCCAAATTGGTTTTTTTTTTTAAACAGGATCTGAAATTCTCATTTGGGACAGTTATAATAAAATTTATTGTGAAATTTGATCTAAAGAACAAATTTAGAGACATCCTAAATACCCACTCACAGGTTTTTATCACAGGTTTAAAATAAATTCATTACCATTTTCCAATCAGCTGCAACAAAAAGAATTAAGGCCACGTACATGTATATCATCCAATTCAGTTTAGATCTTTCATCCCTCATCTAAATATCCAGCCATGTAGTTGGTTTTTTATTTCAATTTTAAAGAATATGTTAGAAAGCAATTAAGAAAAAAAAATATCGGACACAGTGTATACGAAAATGGAAGAAAATAAAAATGGTTCAACAGTTAAGCATTGTGCCATTAATGGTAAAGTGTTAATTCCCGCGCTTGTGCGGGATATCTAGTTCTTTATATGACAAGCACTCAATCGCAATATTGATATAATAAAGAATCATGATATTTATTTATTTTCAAACCATGAATGTAAGGGTAAAAAACCCCATAAAAAACATGATTGCAAGAAATAAGAAACCTTTTTAACATTGCATTTAAGTATGACATGCAGATAGCTAGTATTTATGTGAATAAAACTACATATACTACAATGCCCAGCAAATGGGACCTGGATCAACTGCATTAAAATATAAAATAAACTGCTTTCACTGGTGTTTCATGTGGGTATGAAGATATATAGGTGTTATATATATATGTATATATTTATATATTACATGTAATTACAAACACATTTACATTTCAATTACAATATTCATCTTAGGTAGTAGAAATAAAACTGATATTCAATTAGATAAGTAATGCATTTGAAATACATTTTTCAAATTGAAGGGATGTGGATATCATGTACAGATAATTTTCAAACTGATTAGAACTAGATAGTTCATGTATACATTTCAGTTTCTATTGGAATGGAATGACAACCGATTTTATTTACAAGAGGCGAAGTGCTGGTATTACTTTCCATTCTAGAATAACAATGTGGTGCCTTTGCCCCAGGATTGTCAACAACAAATGTACTATGGCTATTTTTGCTATGCGCATCACTGACAGAACTTTTCTGGGGTAATCTTTTGAGAAGATCCCTTTTGATTTTGGCATCCTCTTTGCCAATGTCAATGGAGTAGAACTTTTTCTCCAGCTCTTTTTTGGCATAAGTGTATTCATGAACATACAAAATTGTTGTATAACATGGCATGATTCCAGATTTCCCATTCACAGCATCACATGTTAGCAGATTGTGGAATCTGTTCATGTAAGATTCATCCTGTGCCAGGGACATCACATCTACCACAATTAATAAAGCAACACACTTTTCTGCTTCTTCACTGAATCCTTCTAATATGTCTAAAGATGAAAAAAAGGGAAAAGTCAAATTAAAAAAACCATGGTTTCATAAAAAGGAGGAATGAAATGACATCACAGATGCACAGAAGTAAGAGTTACCAGTAAAGGGCACCAATGAATCTTACAAGTTAATCAGTTACTTCTGCAGTAGAGTTTGTTGCATAATTATATTAAGTATAGGCAGGTAGCATCATTTTTGAAAGTTTGACAAGCATAAGAAAAAGCAAATTCACCAATCATGAAAATCATAGTCATACCTAAAAAATCAATTTTACTGTCAACAAGTCAATTATTTATATGTCTCCAAAAGGTGTATGTGTGTGTGTGTGTGGTAGTTAGGGCAGGGGGCAATTCCATCTTAATTCACTTTTCTATATACCGGTATGTACAAAAGAAAAAATTTTTGCTTGGAAAAAAAAAGGGTGCTGGCCCCCCCTTTCGCCCTTGTTGTCTGCGGGCAAATTTAAGTCTGAGCGAATTCCAATGTCTAAAATCTCTTCTCTTAAAACAGAACTACATCTTGATGAATTCAAGACAGGGCGAAACTGTTTGCAATTAGTGAAGAAGGGCGAAAATTACATTGGGCAAAAATAACCCTGTATACAGTACCGGTACTAATATCTAAATACAGACATCATTCTATGGATGATAAATAGAATTATAACTGCATGCATACTAATTCATATAAGAATTGGCATTTTCTGAATACTAATCATAAAATACTGTGGAATCATTAGAATTTGTGGTGGCTCAATTTTCGTGGTATTAGTAGGTAGCCCTCTCCCTTGAATTAACATCTTCAACGAAAACAAATTTTGAAAAAGTTAGTTTTCTTACTGAAACTGAAAACTGATGCATCCACGAAATTACATCCCAACAAATGAGCAAAAAACCAACAATACACAAAAATTGGCCCCCACGAATTTGAATGATTCCATAGTAAAAGATTTGTCATGGAGGGGAAAGGGCACCATAGGATAAGGGGAACTAACTCGTATAGGCCCAAACCAAGAGACAGGGGGTCAATGGATCTATGACACCTCATCGAAAGACAACTTGTCGAAAAAAATCATCGATGCAACATCTCACAGAATGGACATGCAGCTCATAAAAAGGACATGTCATGGAATAAACAACTCACAGATACGACAATACATCACTACCTCCCTCAGCCATGCGTTAACTGAGTATGAAAAAATAATCTGAGAAATTATGTTATGAAAAATCTGTACAAAGATTTTTATTTCAGAGTAAATCGGTGAGTTGTCGCCATCCATGAGTTGTCATTCTGTGACATGTCGTGTCGGTGAGTTTTACTTTTGATTAGTTGACTTTCGATAAGTTGTCGCATTCGACGAGTTGTCTTTCGATGAGGTGTCCGGTACCGGGGGTCAGCCTATAGTCCTTAGGCTTAAATTGACCTCCAAGTCGAATATGCACAGAGCTATAACTCAAAAGCAGGTTTTACGTACAATTTATTGATTAAGTGATTTGAATTAATTATGAATTATCAACAATAATCAAATAGAACAAAGTCAAATAGAACAGGATAAAAATAATTATTTCTTGAAATGCCAAATGAGTCAGATTTAAATTTAGCTCGATGTTGCTTTGTCTACCGACAGACTGGTGGACAGTCAACTAGATAGTCAGTATGAAGACATAAGCAACATGAGATAGTGGCCAAAAGTTTCTGACTGACTTGAATAAATTTCTAACTGTATTTATAATCTAAAAGATAATTAACAAAAGTGAGATACAGTACTCATGATAATAACTCAAAAGCTAAGACAACTCAGAACAATTACATTGACTAACTGGGGATAATTAGCAGAGCAGACTGACCCTCGCTAATTTCTGTCACCTGGCATGAGTAAACTCTAAAACATGTTACACAAAATGACACACCACGACATATTCCCCTCTGCTCGAAAATGTTTGTCCTCAAACATGATATGTACAAAGAAAGTAGATATATGCAGTCTGACATGTCTGAGAAAAAAAGAAAACAAACAAACAAGAGGCCCATGGGCCACATCGCTCACTTGAGCAATGACAGACGTAATAAAATCAGCTTTATGGATTCATATACAAAATATCTGAACAATGTCATATAAAAGATCCAGTATATATAAACATTCCCCTGCATATTCTTATGTTTATCATTGACCCGTCATATCACATATTGAGTATTGCAGTTCTCGTGAAATGATCAGACTTAAACAACTGTTTATGAATTATAAACCTACATCAAACTTTGAACCCCTTGTGAGGCCAAAGAATTGTCCAGGGGCCAGAGTCTAAACAATTTTTAAGAATCAACAATAATTCAAAATGCTTGCTTATAAGTAAAACCATATATAATAACATTTGAGTTTTTGTGGATAATTTAAATGTTTTCCTTTGTACAATTGGAAATCCCCCCCCCCCCCCCCCCCCAAATTGACAAATTTTTATCTACACTATCTGAACTGACTTTTCTAGGCAAATGATTTTTAAATATATTTCCCTATACATTCCTATGTAAAAGTAAAAGTTGAACCCCCTTCTACCCATTGTGGCCCCACCTACCCCAAGTATCATGATTAGAACAAACTTGAATCTTTAATACCTGAGGACGCTTCCACACAAATTACAGCTTTTCTGCCCATTCGTTTTCTGAGAAAAAGATTTTTAAAGATTTTTCTCTATATATTCCGATGTGAAAATTCGACCCCCCACTGTGGTCCCACCCTACCCCCGGGGATCATGATTTGAACAAACTTGAATCTACACTACCTGAGGATGCTTCCACATAAGTTACAGCTTTTATGGCTGATCAGTTTCAGAGAAGAAGATTTTTAAAGATTTACTCTATATATCCCTATGTAAAAATTCAACCCCCCATTGTCGTCCCACCCTACCATTGGGGATCATGATTTGTATAAACTTGAATCTACACTACCTGAGGATGCTTCCACCCAAGTTTCACCTTTCCTGTCCATATGGTTTTTGAGAAAAAGATTTTTGAAAATACCAACAAATTTTCAATGATTTTTTACCGTAATTATCTCCCCTTGAAAGAGGGTGTGGCCCTTCATTTTAAGAAACTTGAATCCCCTTCACCTAAGGATGCTTTGTGCCAACTTTGGTTGAAATCGGCCCAGTGGTTCTGGAGAAGAAGTCGAAAATGTAAAAAGTTTACGGACAGACAGATGGACGCCGGACAAATAGTGATCAGAAAAGCTCACTTGAGCTTTCAGCTCAGGTGACCTAAAAACATATGCTATACAAAAACAAGAATAGGAATAGTACATGACATACACATATTGTACAATATAACCCTCTGGAAGAAATTCATGGCATGAAAGAGATAAATAATTGTCATGTAAGTCCAAAATAATGTAGATAAAAGGAATAATATGCGTGCACTCATACTACATGTATTCCTTGGATCTACTCTGTACTTAACAAAAGTTTGGTTTAAAAGGTTAAAATAAAATTAAAGCAGATTAATTTCTTTGCAATTGGTCAGGCATGATTAAAAATACATTACACAGATATCAACATGATATAAAATTGACAGTTCCATATTGACACAAATGTTGATGATTATTGAGGGATGCTCATTTGTTCAAATATTAACTTTTCAAATCTTCCAGGAGAAATGTGACTAGTCCAAATGGTAGATCAATGAAAGGAACCCACTCTGGTAACACATAAGGATTCTCAAAACTCATGAGATACTGGGGTTCACTCTGTCAGCTAAATTGTACTTCGTGGATTTTGTGTCCTTTTTTGTATCTGAAGGCGTTTGTTACGAAGACGTTCGATGTCATGTTGTAGTAACTGTTCATCAAGTTGTTTTGATAAGGATGAAATAAATACAAGCATGGGAACTAGATGATGTAAGTGGTTTCCATTTGGAAGCCGAGGAACCAGTCTGAACTAGAAAGAAGGCTCGTCCATTCATTATGCGTATGGCCCATAATTCTTCTTTACTGTCAAATACTGTAGCACTTAGAACGTTAACAGAACTTGTCTGGGAATTATTGCTTTGGGTTGACTTATCTTCCTGGGGCTGTTTGTCTTGTTTGTTGAAGAACTTGTGTTTGGTCTGATGTACAGGTCTCTTCCTCTTCTTTCCACTCATGGTTCTGTCTGCTTGGAATTGAAGCACCAGATGAGAAAGAATTTTCCATGGAAAATGCCATTCTGTATTTCCTGTAGAGAACTTAACTTTGTAGTAGAGTATCCCATTTCCACTGTTAGACGCTAAGAGCCGTCAATTGTGTCCTCCTTGAATGGTGTGCAGGAACCTCGTTTGCAGTCTTTGCATGAAGGTCTGGTATCAGCAATAGGTGGAATTTTAGGTTGTTTTAGGTGGTTGTTGTTATTGTGCTGATTTTGTTGACCTGCAGCCCTTTTCACAAAAAAACTTAAGATTTTGCGTAAGATTTTAACTTGAGAATCTCTTACGAGAAATTTTAAGTGCTTTTCACGAACGCATTCGTAACATATTTCACTTAAGATTTTACTTGTGAGTTATCCTTTCCCTAGCAACGATCTAAATTAACTTAATTATTCTTATAAAAGAGGAGAAACATATAAATAAACTAAAATTCTCATAAACAGGACGCAAAACTGAAGTTATACACCACTTACATTGAGTGAAATCAATGTGATGTAATAGAAATCAAAATATGACGTCACAATCACAATGTGTGTTTATAATGTGACGTAGGAAAATCTTAAGAGAAAAATTTCCCGTAAAAAATTTTGGAGAATATCTTTGTGACTTTTTTCAACAATAACTGCTACATAATGCAAAATAACGGTATAATGGGGCCCAAAACGTTAAATTTAGCTGTTTCTATTGTACATAATACATCATATGATAATTTTTTACAGTTTTGAAATACTTAAGAGAGGGTATGTGCTATCGTAAAGTTACGACAAATTTTACACGTAAGAATCTCATAAGATGTTTTGTGAAAATAAACAAAAACTTAGATTTTCACTTACGATAAAAATTGATCGTAAGATCTTTTGTGAAAAGGGCTACTGGTCGTTTATTCTGCGCTGTTTTGGCTTCTGAATCTGTTTCTGTGGCCTCTCATTGCTTTGCTGTTGGTTGTTTTTCTGTGGCTGCCGACTTTGTTGCTGTAAAGGCTGATTGTGTTGCTGAAGGGGCTGATTGTGTTGCTGGGGTTGTTGATTTTGTTGCTGCTGATTATATTGCTGTGGCTGCTGATTCCATTGCTGGGTCTGCTGATCCTGTTGTCTCTGATTGTGTTGTTGAGGAGGCAGATTTTGTTGATCTGGATGCTGATTATGTTGCTGTGGCCGCTGATTTCATCGTCTGTTCTGTCTTGGTGGTCTATTTTGCACTCATGGTGGGTTGTTTGCTTGATTGGGTACTGCAGGTGCATTTTGTCTAGCTGGCTGATCAGCAGGTCTGCCTGTGTTCTGGTCAATTTCATCAGGATCAAGTTAGCATGTTCTGGAGGAAGTTAGTTGGCCTGGTGAAAGGATCATGGTATGGTTTGAAACAATGGGCACTCACCAGTGACTTTACCTCTTTGTTGTTTGCACAATTCCTGATTTTGTATGTGTGATTTTGTCTGTTCACCATGGTGATGTAATATGGACCAACCCAATGGTGATGTAATTTTGGGGCATTACCCACTAGAACTTTGGTGCAATAAAACAAAACATGTTGAGTTGGGGAGAAGTCTGGTTCCTAAGCTGTCTTATCATATCGTTCTTTATTTCTTTCTTGGGTTAGTTCAATATTCTCAGAAGCAATCTTTAGTGTTCTTTCTAAAATTTGTAGAATTCGTCCAAGGAATATCTTGTGGTCCTGAGCCAAGTGTTCTTTTGGTACTAAGGAGGAATCAATAGGGAGGCACATCTCTCTTCCATAAAGCATGAAGTATGGTGAGAAATCAGTTGACTGAGTAGCAGGAGTTGCTCGGTATGCCATTAAGATCCCTGGGAGTAGAAGATCATCCCAGTCATCTTGCTGACCTTAGCATAGCAGCGTATAGCTTGGAGAGTTCATCCTTTCAACAGATCCATTGGTTTGCGGATGATAGGAGCTCGTTAAATGCCTTGTTGTTTGGAACATCTCTGAGAGCGCCTTTACAAGATTGGAGACAAAATTCCTTCCCCAATCTGAGATAAGTGTTCTTGGTGCTCCGTATCTTGTTATTATCTCCTTGTATAAAACTCTTGCAACCTCACTGGCTTCTTGAGTTTGTAATGGAAATGCTTCACACCATTTGGAATAACTGTCCACTACCAGGAGAATATGTTTGTGTTTGTCTGGAGTTGTTGGAAGTCCACTTAAAATGTCCATATGCCACCTTCCAAATATATTACAACTTATTTGTGGTTTCAGAGGTGGACGTCTAGCACCGTAATTGCGTTACTTTGTTGACAAGTTTCACAAGTCTGGACATAGCGTTTTATATCATCATACATTGAGGGCCAGAAGTATCTGTTGCATAGTGCCGCATATGTTCTTTCAAATCCTTGATGACCACCACCAAGTATACAGTCGTGATATAATCGCAGTACGTCATCACAGAGAACTCTTGGAACTGCAACTTGTTTAACTAAACGTTCATGTTTTGGGACTTTCTTGCATCGTTTTGAGTAGAAATGTTTCAAGATTCTATCTTCAAGTTTGAAGTTGTTTGACTCAGCCACGATAGTTCTGGCAATTGCTGGATCATGGGGAGTTCTTGGTTTAGTTTGTACTCATAGATTCCTTGAAAGTCAGGGCACTGTTGTTGCAAGTTTGCCATGTTCTGTAAAACAAGTTCTGGAGATGGCCTTTCTTGTAAACTGGCAATTACATGTTCTACTACGGTAATTCCCCTGGATAAACTAGAACAGTTTCTGTGTATTCTTTGTAATTGACATAGTAAAGATGTTCGCCTAGGTCTGGTGAATCTGTAGGTGAAGAATTGTCATGCTGTTGTCTGGATAAGCAGTCGGCTGGATTTTTGCTTCCATCACGGTGGATGATCTTGAAGTTGTAACCTTGAAGAAGGCTCCATCTTTCCAAGCGACCTTGACAATGCCTGATCTTCTGTAGATATTTGACAGACACATTGTCAGTAAACACAGTGAATTCCTGGTTTGTCAAATAATGTTTGAAGTGCTGGATTCCCTCAACAAGAGCCAAAGCTTCTTTGTCTGTTATATGCCATTTTAATTTAGCATCTACCTCCATATGCTGTGGCATGTTCGCATCCATTCTGAATTTGGCTGAGCACATATCCCACGGAGTATTCAGAGGCATCTGTTGAGAGAATAAATGGCTTATCGAAGTCTGGAAAAGCAAGGATTGGAGCAGTAACAAGCTTTTTTCAAGGTGTCGTATGCTTTCTGGCAACTTAAAGTCCATTGAAATTTTACATTCTTCTTTAGTAGGGATGTATACGGGGAAGCTATTTGAGCATAGTCTTTCACAAATTTTCTGTAATAATTTGCCATGCCAAGGAAACTCTTCACTTGTTTGGTGTTTTGTGGGACTGGGAAAGTTTTCACTTTTTCTGTATTTTCTGGATTTACTCTTACTCCATGTTTTGCAATAATGTGTCTTAAATATTTGACTTCTTTCTTTATGTCATGGTGTGTCATTTTGTGTAACATGTTTTAGAGTTGACTCATGCCAGATGACAGATTTTTTTTATAAAATGCTTTACATTCTTCCTGTGCCTTGCACCAAAAAGCTTTCAAAATATTGGCATGGTTTGTGCAATGGTTTAAAAAAGAGATTTCACTCCATATATAATATTTTACATCCTTCCTGTAGCCCAAATTTTGGTCTAAGGGTCAAGATTTGAACACAATAAAATGTACAAAAAAGATAAAAAAAAAAATAAATAAAAGAGCTTTTCTTTATTTTTCTAGACTTTTTTGTGCAGTGGTTCTTGAGAATTTACAACTATTTTCAGTGTTTTAGAAATTTCTCCATTTTATAAGGTTGCAGCCCTATATTTAAACAATTCTGATTCCCCTATACCTAAGGATGTTTTTTTGGTCAAAATTGGTTGAAATTGCATGGTCAACTGGCTTTTGAGATCAGAAGAAAATGTAGAAAGTTTACAGACAAATAGACAAAAATGTACGGGACAAATGGTGATCATCAAAAGCCACATGAGTTTAAAGCTCGAGTGAGCTAAATGAAACTTACTCTGTCCAGGTTTAACATCATTAATGGTGGTAGTATCATAATCTTCTAGCAGTTTTCCCAAGAGGGGTAACTCTGTCTTCCAATCTTCTTCATTGAAAGTTTTGACCAACACTTTTTTGTTCTTCGCTACAGAAAATTCAATTGTTAATATCATTACACATACTTTCTATGTCTATTGATGTAACACAATATGTTTACAGTTTGGTTATTAAACAGATTGTATACATGTATAAATACACACTTATAAGGTCTTTTACTATCATTCTTTTATCCAGCATAAATAAAAGAGAGATAAAAAAAAACCAAGAGGCCCACAGGCCTTGATGGTACCATAGCCCTTAGACTGATAAGTCAGAGATTCTCAGTTTTGCATTTTAAGCTTCATTTTGAAGTCTAAAGCCTAATTTGAGACTCCTCTGACTGTTACCCCCGCTTTTATTATTTGATGTTTGAAAAACATTCATTCATGAAAAGGGGGGGTTCAAGAGTCGGAAGAATCTCAAATTATCTATCAGTATCTTGGCTCCAGGGGCCATAAATGGTAAACTTTTGGTAATAAGAGACCTGCAGGCCTTTAATGGTCAATCTTTTATAATATTCACAGTTTCATTCATAATGCACACAAAATGGATACAGCTTATTTCCTATACACATATTTAATTCAATATTGCCAAGTGATAATTTACCATGTAGTTTTCAAGATGAAGTTAAAATTGTTAATGGATGACACACAGCAATTACCCTAAGTAAATATATGTTCAATATATGGCCTTATTTATCTCCCCCCCCCCCCCCCAACTTCTGCCCCATGGTCTGGACATTGAATTTCACAATTTGACATCAAGACATTATAAATATAATAACAATGCATGACTTTATCTCCCATGACTGTGATAGTACAGACAAAAATATTTTTAAATCAATTCATTTTCACTATGTGGCCATGTTGGCCCCACCCTTGGGTCTGGACCCCTGACGAGTCATGAACTACACAACTGAGGTAGAGGACTTCATGGACATCATAACCATGCATTTAGATTTTCTCAAATATATATTGGAGTAGAGAAGAAGATTTTCGAAAATTTAGTACATTTTCACTATATGGATATATTGGGGCCATCCTAGGGCTTGAACCCCTGTCCTAGAGGTCATGTATTTCACATTTAGGTAGAAGACTTCATGGATATTATAAGCATACATTTAGTACATGTATTTCTCAAATGTATATGGGAGTAGAGAAGAAGAATTTTGAAGATTTAATAAATTTTTACTAATGGCCATATTGGGCCCATGCTAGGGTCTAAACCCCTGACCCAGGGGGCATGAATTTTAAAATTTTGGTAGAGGGCT
This sequence comes from Magallana nippona, assembly GCA_033439105.1. Classification (NCBI taxonomy): domain Eukaryota; kingdom Metazoa; phylum Mollusca; class Bivalvia; order Ostreida; family Ostreidae; genus Magallana; species Magallana nippona. The sequence continues at coordinate 25,807,120 of CM065920.1, read as the reverse complement.
TAATTGACATCATAACCATGCATTTATGTGTGGAAATAGAGAAGAAGATTTTTGAGAATTTGGCCCTTTTTTTTTTTGCATATTTGGCCCCGCCTATGAGGCTTCGGGGTTGGTAATGCCATGAATTCCATATTTTAGATTCCTCTTTCCATAGAGATGCTTCACACCAAAAATGGTAACAATAAAAATCATGACATACCCTCAGGTCAAAATAAATCTTTGTATGAAGTAAGAACTTCCTAGGTATCTCCATAAGAAACATATGGACCGGACACAAATTTTACACTTTTCCTTCCAGTCACCTTGAACTTGCCCAAATAACCTTAGGTCAAAATCATGACACACCCTCAGGTCATAAGCAATTTATGTGTGAAGTATGAACTTCCAATGTTTCTCCAAAAGAAAGATATGGACCAGACACAAATTTCACACTTTTCCTTCCAGTCACCTTGAACTTGCCCAAATGACCTTGGGTCAAAATCATGACACACCCTCAGGTCATAAGCAATCTATGTGTGAAGTATGAACTTCCATTGTTTCTCCAAAAGAAAGATATGGACCGGACACAAATTTCGCACATTTTCTTCCAGTGACCTTGAACGTGCCAAAATGCCCAATTGACCTTGGTTCAAAATCATGACATACCCTCAGGTCATAAACAATCTTTGTATGAAGTAAGAACATCCTATGCTTCTCCATAAGAAAGATATGGACAGGACACAATTACACAGACAGATGGACAAGGTGATTCCTATATACCCCCCAAAACTTTGTTTGCGGGGGGTATAATCTATGATGCCCTTAACCCCAGTCAATATTTGTATAATATAATATCAAAATTCTCATGCAGTACAATTTTTTTATCATAAAATGCATTTTAAACTTCTCAAAGATGAAAATGGTAAAAAGGCTGTTGATTGTTTTTGTATTAAATGTTGTTAATGTCCATCAATCTTCAACATTATTTACTGTGTCTCTAATTGTCTTATCCTATATGATATGACATTGATTGACAAACAAGAAAAACAAATACATAATATATATTGATATCAGTTCATTATTAAGAATATATTATAGCTTAATGCATTACCTTTGTATGAATCATGACACATATTAAAGATGAGGTATTTACTCTGCAGTCTGTACTTGCACTTGTAAATTACCCCGACCGATACCAATATTCCAAGTACTGGTACTAAAACCCCAAAAACTAGTGCGAGTAAATGGTGATCAGCTGCTTTTTGAACAATATTAATCTCTGAAAAAAAAGAAAAAGAAAACAGTGGGCAAGCTTACTTACCCTATGCTCAAATATTGCTTAACAATACTACACATCAGGTATTGTTTTTTTTTTTTAAATGTAAAACAAAACATGTTTCCCCTTCAAAACTGCATGGTTTGTATAATAAGTACTGGTATGTATTTATAACAAATTGGCTAACTGGCACCAGACATCAAGTGCATGCGTCTGTTTAGCCAAATACAGTAACTTACTTTTCTTAAAAGGAAATGCCTGAAAAATGGAAACCCGTCCATTGTCATTCACAACACATTTTACAGCTCTACCAAAATCTTCTTCAATCAGGTTTGGAATCCGCAGTTCACACGTTTGTTTCAATCTGTAATTACTGTAATAAAAGATTTTTTTGTAAATCTCTGTTATCAAGCCAAATAATTGTAGTAATGTTTCATGACTGTAAGCAAAAGATGAAATCAATTCATAACAAGATCTAAATACCAACTGGTGTTAACAGGAATTGTGTACTAATCAATATAATGCAACCTTGCAAAAGCTAATAAATACAAACCCTGCATGTAAGTTAAGATCAAGAGACAAATTAACAATGTTGATAAAGTAAAAAAATATAGACTTGTTTAGATAAGGGTATAATAGATGACATGTTAACAACCTATATAAAGTTATCCAGTACACAGTCAATTGCTGTCGACAGGGAATCAAGAATAGAAGTTCAATATATCTATAGAAATTAATATAATTATTTACAATGATCAATGAAGCCCACTGTGGCATCAGAATGTAAGCCCCTTAGCTGAATTAATGGTCATTGATTCCTAACTTTTATAAATGTTAAAGAGCCACCATTTTTTAAATTATAACAAATATAAAGATTATCATGGGCCATATCACTCACCTGAGCAACAACAGGCATGAAAAAATCAGCTTAATATAGATCCTGTATGAATAAATATCCATTTTTAACCCTGGATATTCTTATGTTTATAATCAAGTTCCTTTTCTAACAGGATGATTTTATAGTCATATCACATATTCACCATTGCAGTTCTAAAAAAGATTCTAAACAATTGTTTATATAAGGGATATAAACCTACATCAAACTCTGAACCCCTTGTGAGGCCCAATAATCGTCCAGGGGCCAGAGTCTAAACAAATTTAAAGAATCAGCAATATGTCAAAATGCTTCCATATATGTAAAACCATATATGACAACATTTCAGTTTTTGTGAATAATTAAAATGTTTTCCTTTGTACAATTGGATCCCCAATGTGGCCCCACCCTACTCCTCAAGCTTTTGATTTTAACGAATTTGAATCTACACTATCTGAAGTTGCTTTCACTATATAGTTATAGCTTTTCTAGGCAAACTGTTTTTAGAATAAGATTTTTAAAGATTTTTCTCTATATATTCCTATGTAAAAATTCTACCCCGCCCCCATTGTGGTCCCGGAGGTAGAGTCATGATTTTCACAACTTTGAATCTACACTACCTGAGGATGCTTTCACATAAGTTTCAGCTATCCTGGCTGATTGGTTTCTGAGAAGAAGATTTTTAAAGATTTACTATATATTCCTATGTAAAAATTCGACCCTCCATTGTGTCCCGACCCTAACCACAGGGATCATGGTTTGAACAAACTTGAATCTACCCTACATGAAAATGCTTCCACAAAAGTTTCAGCTTTCCTGGCTGATTGGTTTCTGAGAGGAAGATTTTTAAAGACTTTTCTCTATATATTCCTAAGTAAAAATTTGACCCCCCCATTGTGGCACAACCCTACCCCCAGTAGTCATGATTTTCACAACTTTGAATCTACACTACCTGAGGATACTTCCAAATAAGTTTCAGCTTTCCTGGCCAAATGGTTCTTGAGAAGATTTTTGAAAATTTCTCAAAAATTTTCAATAATTCCTTATTTTCACCCCTTGTAAAAGGGCTTGGTCCTTTATTTTCACAACCTTGAACCCCCTTTGCCTAAGGGTACTTTGTGCCAAGTTTGGTTGGAATTGGCCCAGTGGTTCTGGAGAAGATGTTGAAAATGTGAAAAGTTTACAGACGGACAGACTGACAGACAGACGGACGACAAAATGTGATATCAGAAAAGCTCATTTGCACTTTCAGGTCTTACGCAAGGAAATAGCCAATCAAACTGAACTTAATCAATTGCAGTTCCATATATAGAGAGACAATTTCTTTCTTCCTTTTTTGGCACCTTATTTTAGGCCTACAGTATTGAATTTGGACTCATTTGCTAGGAAAATTTTTACTTTAGTGGAATTGTCACACTGAATTAAATGGAACTATTTATTTATATGCGCATGATGCAACTTCCTGGATGGTGTTGAGTCTGTTTGTCAACATGTGAAACCAACGCACATTTGGGGGTAGGTAAGTTTACTATCAATTATCTCTCTTAGAAGCCGCATATTAAGGTGTTATTTTTCTGATCTCAAATTTTTCTTGAAGCATTTAACAATAATTCCTCTTTTATGAATAATATGCTGAGAGTATAGTTAATCAGTTAACTTAATTAATGCTATATAGTAACATATAGTGAAATTAATTCCTTGTGTGAGACCTTCAGCTCAGGTGAGCTAAAAAATAGAAGGGCATCTGGTCAGAATTTGAACAGAAAAAATAAAAACTCTATTTTAACATTTTTTATTTTTCAGAAAGCTTTGTAGTGGTATTTTTAACAGGTAACCAGCATTTGAACACCAGTTGTTGAATTACAATCCAATATGTAATTAAATCATTTATCAATGTAGTATGTTTTTTACCATTGAATTCATTGTTATTTTTTTCATCAATTGTCAGGTTCAATAAAATGAACATTTCACACAAAATAAAAATTATTAGCCTTTCTATTTTTCTTCTTTATGCTTTAAAGCATATTAAAACATAAAAAAAAATTTTCGACACTGTCCCTAACAAAAAATAATCAGCTGTATGTCACGTGATTCGGTAATGGAGAAAATGATCCGCTAAAGGAGAAAACATCGTTCATCAAAGTACAGCGATAATTTTTATTCAATCAGTTGTTGTTGGGAGAGAAATATATGATGTTATAAGTCAAGCATCGTACAATAAAACATTGTTATATTCAGTAGTATATTCTCACTATATAACTCATATATAGACGAACAGTCAATAATTGTAATATTAGCTCGTCCGAAAAATATTGACCGGTCAATATTTTTTTAATATTGACTGGCTAGGAATAATACCTAGAGAAAATTCCCCCTATTTCAATTAATCGCTTCTGATTCGTGGATTCGTAAACGGTGACGTATAAAAGTCTTTGCGACTCCAAAACAAGGTGACGTCATAATAGGCAATCAGTCAAGGCAAGTAAACAACGGACGTGCAATGCGACGGTTTGCTATCATGACGGATATAAGGATTTACGAATTACTGTGAAGTAAAATCAGGTAGAACATATGTAACTTAATTCCTACGGGCACCGGAATATCACCAGTGACTGTTTGATGCCGACGATATTTTGGAAATGAACCTTGCACAAAATTTAATTCGTGAATTCTATGTTGAGCTGAGAAAATTGCAATCTGTTTTCAAATCCTTTCTTGAATTTTGGTTTGTTTCTTCATATAACAAAACAAATGTTGACTGTATTTTCGGGCAACATTGATTATATGAGCCCCCTTGAGACGAATATATTGCCCTCCGCTTCGCGTAGGGCAATATTTCGTCCCTCGGGTGCTCATATAATCAATGTTGCCCGAAAATACAGTCAACATTTGTATAATATTGTATCGTGAATTTAACTCGGCTTGGTTACACACTATCAACACAAATTTACTTAGTGATTCGTAATCGGCAACCTCACTGTAGTTCAGTAATTAAATTTAAGTAAATTTGGTGTCAAAATATCACATATTTAAACCCCAAATTCAAACAAAAAATATCAAATAAGAATAAGTTGAAACAAGTTTGCTGTAATTGCATGGTTCTGCCTGTTTCTTGTTACCCCCCCCCCTCCCAAAAAAAAGTGATCTCTATATAAAGGAAAAAGAATAAAACATAAGATGTTAGAACTGCCTTGTGAATCTATATTTCTTGTAAAAGCTTGTGAAGGTCAGCCTCTTGAAAAAATTGATTTTGAAAAAAATGCTATTAGTTTTGCTGTAAACAAAAAAAAAATAGAAAAAAAAAACCCAGAAAAATTATGGATAAATATATGAATTACAAATAAAATGAAACAATACTGGTTGATGTAGATTTCATGAGAATGCATTAATTATAGTACATAACATGTAGTTCATTTTATCAAATGGTTATATTATTATTACGCGCAGTGATTTCGCGCTGGCTGGGGCGGTTACGTCGCACCGCGCACCAACTCTGTCAAACTTCCCCCATGCATCAAAAATTTTCTGGGGAAAACACTGTAATTGAGAAAGGGGAATGGGCAGCTAAAAATTTTCAATTTTTTTCAATTTTTAGCTAACCTGAACCAAAGGTTCAAATGAACATTCCTGGTCACCGGTTGCCCCCTTTCCCTTTTTTCAGAATCACTGGGTCAACTCAACTTAACTTTGAAAAAAGCATCCTTATAGGAAGGGAAATCTAAATTGTTAAACTATTCAAAGAATAGATAATCACAAAACTGGGAAATAGGGTCATTGTCTTTCCCCAACCAATACTTGACTATATGAGGGGTTCAAAGTTAATAATAACACTGTACTGGGAAAACATCTTTTGCCATCTTCTACTCAAAAAACTGCAATGCTACAATTTTTTATATATCCATGCAAGCATTCGTTATAAGTGAATGCTATAAATTTTTCAAACTCTGACCCCCAGAAAAATATATGGGCCCTAGGAGGTTCTCAGAATTCAAAGTGAAAATATACAGGGAAAAATCTTCTTGTTGAGATAAAACTAGACAAGCTTCCTAATATAATGTAAAAAAAAATTTACAAATATCAAAACTCTTCAAACAAATACAAGGCCCTAATTTTCAAAATTGAAATTTATTGGGAACAATTTTTAAAGATCTTTTTCTCTAGAACTACAATGCTACATTCAATTTGTAATTATGTTATGTGAGCATCCTGATGTAGTGTTGATTCAAATTTGTTGAATGAAAGTTGAACTTGCATAAGGAAAGGAAAAATAAAGAATTTCAAGTTGTACAATACCTAGCTGAACAGTGCACATTGTGGTTTTTAATTTCAGTTGTCATTGTAAGAGAGTGAACATCACTAAAGTTGTTACATGTGAAGTATTGAGTACAGGTGAACGACGCTGAACCACCCACATCCAGGTTCGTCACATTCTCTGGCTCAATAGTTCCTGTATTTTCACAATCTATAATATATTTGGAAAAAGTTGTAAACCAACATACCATAAAAGCAAAACTTTCAGCAAGAATTCAATTATGCCAAACTTTTAGCATGAAAATTCTGATCACTGATATTGAATACTGCTGTCACAGTGTGTTTTTATCATCTCATGTCAGACCCATATTTGTATTGTAAATGCTGCCCTGTAAGGAGCCGCATTGTTTCGGACATTAACTCCAGGTTGTCTGCCTACTATATTAGGGTACAGTATATGTCAGGTTTGTCTAGGTTAGTCCATGTTTTACTTCAAATAGTGAAAGTGGCCCAAAGACGAACATGTAGCGATACATTAGTTTGATTAGTGATCGACTCATAATCTACATTTAAGTTACAGTAGTACTGACATTACTTGCATTAAATAAGAAATGAAATAAAAGCTTATGAAACAAACCTACTCATCTACTCTATTTATATATAGTTATAGACAGCATGTTTGAATTGTATACAAAAATTTACTTTGAACATGCATGTGCCTCGAGTTTAGAGCGAAAGGTAATAATTTTGGTTCTTTAATTAATTCTGGTCTGGACTTCTCTCAAAATGGAGTGAACCCAAAATAGGATTATATGGCATAACTCAAACTCATATGAACTTAAAGATTCAAAGTTGTGGAGTTATGAAGCTACCACCAAATCAGATTAATTACATAATCCACTTCAAAAAGGTAGAATCCATTGAATGAATGAATGAATGAATAGGAAGTCACTTTATCTTACCATACATTTTAACAGCGTAATATCCACATATGACAGTGGATCCATTAGCATGCTGGGCTATACAAGTGTAACTGGTGTTGTCCCTGTAAACCTTTACTAAGAGAAGTTTTTCATTTTGGTTGATCAGTGCAGGACCCCAGTCATCATCAGCACTCTGGACAATTGTCACGCTGTTACTGGTGTGTTTAATCCATATGAGGGTCACATTTTGATTAGAAGAGCAGCCACAATGCAGCTCTAGAAGTCCATATTTCTTAACAGGCTTCTCTACAACATCTGAACATTAAAAGTAAAATGTACTATTTTCATTGTCACACTTCTAAGTTTTAGATCACCACAATCAAATATAATTTAATTATGGAGTTTATTCATCATGCAACACCACAAAGCCTAGGAAAATTAATGAACAAAATATAATTAGTTAATGATCAAAAAATCAGCCAATGCATCTTTTAATTAAATTCCTCCTTGATTTTAAGCATACACTGTATGCATGTGCTATTCTATATATATACCGTGGTAGAATCTCCCTCTATTCAAATTAAGTAGTATGAGGGAAATTAATCTCCCACACAGCAGCTTAATTCAGATGGACAACCTGGAAGCTACAGTTCCTGAATTATTAAAAAGTTGCAATTTACAGTGCTCAAAAACTTGCACTAGATTTAGACTGATGAATCTTATTTTTGAACAAATTCTGTACAAATATTTGATTTCAAAAATGATACATCGTCACTTGACTGCCTCTGCTATTCACTTAAACACATGATCACCAGCCCCGTAAAGTTAAGTAAGCTAGTACATGTATATATGGCGACTCTTGATCTGCATGACTGTGAATTTAACATGCTTCATTTAACGATCAAGGTCACCCATACCAAAAAAAAGTACAAAAAAGTATACTTTTTTTGTACTTTTAGTACATACTTTTGAGTGCTTTTTCGTACAAGTACAAAAAAGTATACTTTTTTTGTACTTTTAGTACATACTTTTGAGTGCTTTTTCGAAAAAGTACAGAAAAAGTATACTTTTTTTGTACTTGCCAAACATGTCCTCAGACCTTAAGTCCTTTTTTGTACTTTTCTTGGACTTAAAATTTTTCCACACTTCTTTTTTTGTACTGTTTTGGACTTAGTTTTTTTTCCAGCATTCTTTTTTGTACTTTTTTTTGGACCTAGTTTTTTTACAGTGTACTTTTTCTGTACTTTTCTTGGACTTGGACTTCTTGGACTTAGATTTTAACATTGATGTAAAACAGTACACTTTTAAAAACATGCATTCTTTTAAAATTTCTCAAAATGTATTGAAAATAGAAGATGCAATCAATAAACAAAGATTTTATATATGGTATTTGTAAAATATACACATATATAATTGAAGATGAAACATTTGAACACCTATTAAGACTTTCATGTATGTACATGCAAGAAGCACATTTAACACATTTACTGTCTGTATCAACTTATTTATTCCTTGTTCACTTTGAACAAAACACAGTTGCCCTCACTGGTTGTTGCATACACACATCAGAAATGCTGTCCAGAGTTTGGTTTAAGAGAACAGTTTGTCCATTATTCTTTCTCCACTTTGTTCGGGATGATAGAAACGAAGCAAAAATTGTCATTTGCTTTAGCACATACACAAACATCATAATTTGCGATGGTATATGATTTTTATTCAATATGAGTTGTGTGTTTTCTATCCCAGAAGCTTGGCGAGGGGATAGAAAACACACAACGAGTTGGATAAAAATCATATACCATCCCAAATCATGAGAGATTCTTTTTATCACATGTTTTACCAGTTGTCTTTTGTTAAACCTAAATCTTTTCTATAAACATTATAATTGCGAGCTGCACAACACATTTTCTACAAAATGTCAACAACTCTATGCATAGAAAATAGTTCCTTGAAGATTAACTAACAAGCATTTCATTTTCTAACATATTTTTATCAATTTATGAAAAAAATAATGAAACAGCATTAAATGCTTCACATTTATAACTTTACACTTTTCTACTTAATTATTTTGTTACTTTTTCATTCTACGTCAATCATCCGCCTGAAGCTACATAATGTTTAATGACGTCATGTGACAAAAGAACACACAGTGTAATATCAAAAATTTATTACATGAGTGATATCCACAACATATTGAGCTAAATAATATGTGATAAATATACCGTATAACGGGTATTTTCTGCGATTGTTTATTTTCTGTGGTATTTTGCGGGTATGAAAAATCCGCAGAAATTAAAATCGCAAAACATTCTTAAATAATTCACAAAATGTGATTATTACTGTATTTACTGATTTGTATTCTCAATTGTGGTCAGTATGTTATTCGGTAGTTTGTACGCGATAACTACCCGATTAACTCGTAATATCATTTCTGGGTGGAAAAGTTTGCAAAACTCAAACTAACTAAACATGATACCATGGACTTTTTTATTTTAGTATATATATCTACAAAAATACACACTCAAAAAGTAACAAAATTATCAGACGTGATTTATTTTTCAGGTTACAAGTATCGATCTGCATGTGTAGATAATGTATTCCAAGCGCTTGAATGAAATTCATCTGTTATTCTTATTAAAAACAACAAAAGTCTTAAATGATAATAACATAATTACTGAATTATTCTTATATATATATAATCACGAGAAAGGTGTCAGTCACGTATCTTCAATAGCGATCAATCAAATTAAATAATATTAAACGTTTAAGTCAGTCATACATAAACGCGCAATTTGATTACGAGTCACAAGAAGTTAAAAGAAGATTTTATTTAATCATATCATTTATAAATATTTGTGCACATTTTTGAGCTACAGAACTCTGATATCCAACATGAGACAAATGCGTGCTTAACCAGAAATTGTTAGATAAACATTGACCACATGGTTCACTGACTATGCGACAATTACTGAATCTAGAGTCAGCTGGCTAATTACTTAATATGGGAAATTATCATCAAGAACAACACCCTCAATACATTACACATGGTATAGGTGGTAATACCCCCAGCGGAATCCCGAAACACGCTTAAAAGAGATCTCGAGAGTCAAAATTTGATACATTCAATGTATAACACCTACTATGTTTATTTTTTGCGGTCTCATGTTATTGCAGAAATTGGAAACGCAGAATATAATTTGATACCTTTTAAGGTCTAAACCGCAAAAATTTCGAGCCCCCAAAAAACTAACAAATGATGAGCAAACGGTATGTAAACACTCATTTGTGCATCAAGTCAGAGAATGCTAGCTGAATTAACATGAACAAACTTCAACAAAGCACAAACAAGAGTGTACACAGTGAAAGCAAAATAAATGCATGATCAGTGCACACATGACATAACAGAGAGAGCAAAGTCAACAATACACACATGATGAAAATCTTGAAGATAAATTTACAGTTATCATGTATCATATCCAGCGCATTGTATATACTGTGGAATCATTTTTATTCGTGGGGGTCAATGTTCGTGGGTAGCCAAAATTTTCCTAGTTTGTGGGGACGTAATTTCGTTGGTAGTGTAATCAGAAAAATTTTAATAAATATTAAACAAATGATTATATATAGTTTCGTGGGGATGTAAATTCGTGGGCAAGGATTACCCACTAAAGCCACGAACATTGGTCCCCCACGAACAATGATGATTCCACAGTATATCATGTTTGACAAATATTGAAATTGAAATGAAAATAGCAGCAGCTGTAATAGTTCTATTATAAGGAATTACATTTACTATGCCTGACAAAAGGAAAAGAAGGCTCTTAAAGAACTAGTTTCCCCAAAAGAAAATATGTTAATGAATTCATGAGTCACAGAGGGAAATTCCAGTGATGAGTATAGTATAAACAGTACATTCTCAGAATAATACTGGATATGTAGGAAATACTTATAATCTACAACACCACTCTTATGAAGTACATGTACTTACAATGAATGAACTGTTTTGTGAGTGGTGTACTTCTTTCAACATTAGAGTTTATGCATTTTGATGCATTAAATTATACTGGGTAACTATAAATACATGTTCTATTCAAAAGTTGGGGGCAGCTTGACATGTACATGAATAGTCATTCAAAAATACAAAGTATTGGGATTTTTCTCTACATATTTCACATGATTGTGTTAATCATAATTTTTTCATCTCAAATACAAGGAATAAAAAAAATATTGCAAAAGAAAAGGATATTTGAACAGTATATGTTACCTATTGTTTTAACAGCCACTCCTTGAGAAACAAGCCAGATGAAATACAGCCAGGTTCTCATCTGCTCAGTGGTGAATGAAGACTGTCAATATATTTGTACAAAGTCTTCAACTTGGCTCGAAATTTGTTTTTTAGTCACCATTTCGTTAACTGCTTCTGTTCAGAATTTTCCACTGCTACTTTCTTCACTAAAAAATACTGAAATTAATACATTTGTGTAGAATTTTGAATTACTGACATTGCATACAAATGATAGGAGATTACTAAATACCCTAACCATTTTTTATGGTAATTTTGACAACTTACATATGACTTCAATAATATTATAATCATGCTCTTAAAATATATAATGCAATTTCTAAGAATATCAAAAGTATTGATATTTTTTTTATTGCATTGTTTCTTTGCCAAAATCCACATGAATTATTACCGTAGCTTATGTATGTATATGTTACAGCATAAAATGTGTTATGAATGTCACTGACTGTTCCTAACAAGGTTAATATAGATACACATGTACTCTACTCCTGTACCTTTTTGTTTTAACAATTGAGATCCATCAAAACATAGTCTAACTTCCATAAGAAAGAAAGACCATATATGCTAAACACATCTTTCAAAAATGAACATAAGAATTACTTGTATACAAACTGTTTCTCTTGTATTTTCTCTGCTTCTCGTACATACATCGATAGATAACACCATTTTTTTTTTTTACGATTGTGATGTGAAGAGACATAAGTTTTTTGGATACATTCACGTTGGATTCAATGACAATGACTAAATCTACATACCTATAAGAATTATTGACTACCAGCAGTCAAAACAAAATGTTATCTAATTTTTGATCATTTTTAACAAAATACTTAAAATTTCTTTCCTTTCTGATGGTATAGAAATAAACTTTAAACTTCACCATATTAATGTATTATTATTCTGAATCACTATATATCTTCAACTTGCATTTGAAGTTGAAGCCTCCATGCATGTTTATCAGATGATTTTTTCATTCATTTCTTTGAACATCCTATAGGGTCCCATGGGTGGGAGGGGGTTCATGGTTTGAATCTACTTTGTATATAGGAAGGTTTATGTAAAAAGATTGATATTACTGACTCTTATGTTCTAGAACAATGTAGAATAGTGTATTAAAAGAAACAACAACCCAATATTCTATTCTGTTCTTATCATCTCCCATTTTTGAAAATGTCAAATTTAAAAAAAATGCATTATTGCAGCTACTAAAGTAGAAGCAGGTGTGAGATTTACGCAATTATTTCGATTTTTACTGCGGTTAACTAAACAATACCCCCTTATGGGTAAAAAAATCAAAATTTTAGTGTGGTAAATCTTACATCACCATATTTAATACCCACGCGTGTTGTTTGACTATAGAAAATGCATACTTAACCATGCACCAGCGTAGATAACCACTCTTACAGTATATTGTTTCTGTACTGTATTCAAAACTGGCCAGAATTATAAGTTTAAAAGAGCCAAAATTCCCAGAAAAATAATGGAATCAGAATTTCCTAGTTATATGCTCATTTCCACATTTTGTCCTTACGTACAAAGTTTCATAAAATTCTTTGCAGCTGTTTATGAGAAGTTGCACTGACAAATTGCTCAATACTAAAATTGCAAAAATTCCAAGGATATGTACTTATAATCATAGACATCTAATTTCATCCTACACAATGTGTCCTTATTTCCTACTAATTTCACAAAATTCTGTGCAGTGGTTTAAGATAAGTTGCACTCACAAAAAAAAAACCCCAGGACTGACAAACTGCTGATGGCCAGGTCAAAATTATTGTAACCCCTGCAACTTGTTGCATGGGGTATAATTAAGCCGAATCTTACAAGGATTAAACATATGCAATAATGTTGTTGGTAGAATCGTTGGTATATACTATAGGGTGCTACTGTGTTTTCTATAATAACTTTATCAATGGCTACTTACCTGAGTTTGGATTTCAAAAATTTCATTGCCCTATTCCCCATGAAAGTTTTGATAGCTAGAGTAAAGCGTATTGTATCAATGAGATGTTTTGACATTATGTCATCCTTAAATGTAGACACTGTTATCACCAGTGAAACCAGGCCAAAGAAATTTATTACAACAATCATACTTCAAAACACTTTATAGTAACTGTTATACATTATTATAGAATATAATAGACCTTAATTTAGATCTATTTGCTAGTTTATTACTAGGGATGATTTGCAATTGTTCATCTGCATCATTATAATTTACTTCTCTCTCTCTCTCTCTCTCTCTCTCTCTCTCTCTCTCTCTCTCTCTCTCTCTCTCTCTCTCTCTCTCTCTCTCTCTCAAGTCACAACTGATAACTTTAATGTCTAAACTTCGCTGACTGCATCAGTTTGGACAAGGCTCATTCAAAACAATTTGTTGAAACTTTTCTGGGAGTTACATGTAACTTCCTTTTAAAAACTTGTCCATAGTTCACTTTTAATTGCAATACATGTATTTCTTGTATGGATCAGTAAAAAATTATTGGTAATAGCAATGAATTGAGAGTTTTTTTGAATTTTACAAAAAAGCATAATTTTTGCAAAGTTCAAACTTTTAACATTGCAGCAAAATTCATTTAAGTGATGGGAAAATTGTAAATTCATGGTATTTGTGTAGTCTCATTAATATCAGTTTTTATTTGACCAAGGGCTTGAGTCTTTCAAAATGAAGAGATTTTTTTTATTATGAAATAATCTTATGACAACTATTTATAGTCCATAAGCATGAAAAGTTCATTGAACATACTGTATAGAGGCCTTAGAGGGAAATATTCATCCCTGGCCATTTTATTTTCACCCCTTTCGTCCTCATTATCAGCAGGTGAATTTAATAGAGTATCTAATTCTAACTGGGTCTGGGAGATTCAATACGGGGCAAAAGTGTTTGCAAGTGAAGAATGGCGAAAAAAACATGGGGTGATAATAATTAACCCTGTATACAGTACATTGGTATTTTAAAGTGAGCTATGTAAGATCATTATAGGCCTATCGGTATACTTCATACTACAAGTGTTAATTTTCTCATTCCTATATCTGATTGATCAATAGGTAAATTTTTCCCCCATCTGTCGATTAAACAATATCTTGCTTATAATTAAATTAAAAACAATTGTTATTGAAGAAAAAGCTTGTCATGACATCAATGACATATGAAAGCACTTCATCAATTTCAAACTACCAACACTACAACTTTGAACATAACAATGATCTATTTGTCAGATGAGAACAGCTGCGTGTTTGTGAATATAGCCATAACAGGAAGTATGTAAAGAAAACTTTTAAACACTTAAGATTGAACACTGTTGTATGTAATATTCGAACACATGCATGCACAAAAATCATCAATGCACTATATATAATGTATAAGCATCAATATCTGTGTTTTTCAGAAAATAAAATATAATATGAGATCCATGCATTGTGTCCCATGCATGCAGCTCATAAGACACTTAACAATTCATCAATCAATAGTTGTTTCCTTTCAAAATCCTTAACAGTACTATATATACTTAACTAGACATCATTGAGATGATGACAACGGGTCAAGCTATTAACAAAGAACTTATGTATACATTCATGGTATTTGTGTATAGTCTCATTAATATCAGTTTTTATTTGACCAAGGGCTTGAGTCTTTCAAAATAAAAGGGGGACATAATGGAAATCTTAAAATTTCATAGATTTCAATTATGCTTCTACAATAATAATTTCAGTTATCATATTGATGTGCTGTTTTGGTAAATCTAACATATGTTCGAAACTAGACATACAGGCACTATATATTAATTATTCTGTAAAGCATGCATGTGTATAAACTGTAACAAGTTCCCTGGTAAATTTGACAGAGATTTATAAATTAATTTATTCATAATTATCGCTTTAATCTATAGATACTATAACCATGATAACGTTAGATGGTATTTAAAGAAGATCCAATTTTATAATTAGGCCAAGTCATTCTTCGTATCACACTTACCTATGATCAACACTTCTGTGAATTCGTCTGTTTACCAGTTTACCATCCTAGTATATTCAAGTACCGTGTGCATCAGGATTTCGTGAGGTCATGTGGGTTCACACGTTAGTTTTATTTTACATCGGGATCGGTGTTTGTAGGTAAAGCACGAAGAGCGGGAAACTCGAGTTGCAGCTGCTGTCAACTCATGAAAAATGTTTTATCATCAAAGTATTTTGAACAGAAGAGGTGGAGTTTTTGGAACAGTATGGTAAAGTTATACGTTTGAAATGGCATATACTTTTATGAATTATTTAATCTTAAATCGGGGTCTGACTTATACTTTTAAAATGACTCCCTTTGTCGCCATCTTTGTGGTTGCATGTATGTCACAGTTTTGTGACGTCTTGTCTGGGGTTTGTGACTTTATTATACCCGCACTTTCTAAAGAAAGTTCGGGTATATTGTTGTTACCCTGTTCCGTCTGTCCGTCCGTCCGTCCGTCTGTCACGTTTTACTTTCTCAAACTGCTCTTACATCTTATAAACCAGCAAACTGAACTCTTGGAGTATGATTTGGGGTGTCATGTTGTTTTGTATAAAGGTTTCAAAAATTCTCTGGTAGTCCTGGGGGTCAAATAATGGGTAAAAAATGACGTTTTTTGACAAAAAAACCTTCCTCGAACTCCTTTTACATTTTCAACAGTAGACAAATCATCTCTTGGAATATGTTTTGGGGTATCCTATAGATGTGCAATAAGGTTTCGGAAATTTCAATTTTGTCCTGGGGGTCATTAAATGGCTGAAAAATGACGTTTTTTTTTTTACAAAAAGTCTGGTTTCAAAAAACGTCAATTTCTTTTTGCAGTAGCCTAATGATCTAATAGGATATGCTTCGGGGTGTCATGTTGACGTGTAATCATGTTTCAGAATTTTTGTTTTTATCACGGGGGTCTGTGGGCATCAAAAAATGATGTTTTTTGGCCAAAAAAATATGGTTCCCAGAACTCCTCTTACAATTTATGCAGTAGCTATGTCATCTCTTGAGATATGATAGGGACTGTCCTATAGATGTGCAATAAGTTTTAAAAATTTAAATTTCATCCAGGGAGTCAAATAGTAGCTGAAAATTGAAGTTTATCACTCCTAAAAAAACCTACTTCCCATAACTCCTCTCATGATTTAATGAATAGCCACATCATATCTTGGGGTATGATAGGGGCTGTCATACAGTCATGCAATAAGGTTTTAAAAATTTAAATTTCATCCAGGGAGTCAAATAGAAGCTGAAAATTGACGTTTATCACTTCTGAAAAAAACCTACTTCCAAGAACTCCTCTCATGATTTAATGAATAGCCACATCATTTATAGGGATATAACAGAGGCAGAGCTATAGATTTGCAATAAGGTTTTAGAAATATAAATTTGATTCTGAGGGTCAATGCTATCTGCAAAATGATGTTCCGTCCCATAAAAAACCTAATTCCTGGACCTCCTCTTATCTCTTGTGATTGAAATAACGTACCATAAGATGCATAAGGAGGAAGAATATATATGCTTTAGGGGTGGGGATCACAAGCATTTTTTTCAAGTTATTTGATCATTTTTTATTTTGGGAGGGTGGGGTGGGGTTAGGGTGACCCCCAGATGCCATGACCTACTAATACCACAAAAAGATTTGCCTTGACATGGTCATGCTTCAAGAAACAAAAATATATATGGTTTAGGAGTGGGGATATCGATGATTTTGAGGATATTTTAAAAATATTCAACTATTCATGTTTTCTATTTAAGAGAGGGGGAGGGGGGGGTGGTTGTTTAAAAACAACTCCGGGGGGTGGGGGAATGACCCAAGGGGCAGGGGCCAATTTGTCTTAAATGTATCTTGACATGATCAGCAGAATTGGACAGAATTATCACTATAGGGCATCTGCAGAGTGGGGCCCTAAATAGTTACAAAATCAATCAAATCAATCTACAAAAAATATTGATAATATGTTATAAATGTATTTAGAAATATGTCTTTATTTTTAAAATGATTAACAAATTAATCATTAAAAATGAGTTATAAATAACCGATTGGCAATTCTGCAATTGATTGCAAGATCCCTAGTATAATATCACATGTATTTTTTTATATATAATTATACATATGTTAACAATCAGGATTAAAATGCACAAATTTTCATGAGTCATAAATCTTGACATACCACATATCTCTTGACAAAAAAGAATAAGCAATTTAAAATAAAAGAAAATTAGTCATTAACTCTTTTTCTATTACTGGTGTATGATGATGGGGCAGGGGGTATAATGGGAAAAAAAGCTCAGCATGCCTTCATTCTCACTAAAAATGTATATCTAATCCACACATCCTGGGGATGGGGAACGGTTAAGGCCCCTTCCCCTTCCTCCCTATTATAACTCATATAAACATGATATTTAATACCCAAATTTAATACAAAATAGGGTCAATATGGAGTCAACTCAATAGTGTAAGTCTGACAAATGAAAAAATAAAAAAATTCTGCAATTAAAATGACAGAAACTGTAGATAAGCTTATTTAAATACAGATGATGATACAGTATGCTGGCAAATGGAGATCACATTTTAGAAAGTGAAAGTAAAACTTAACTGTTTTGTATACCGGTGTCTCATAATTTTGCGCTACTACAATGTATTATACTTACCTATATTGGTCAACATCATAATGATAATCCAATTAGCACAATACGAATTCCTTTAGCTGATCACCACAAAAGAAACGTTTATTCATGTTAATTAATCCTATTCTGCATATCAAGAAAACATATGCATGTACACCATGTGAAACCCATCTAACCAAAGAGCTGGGTAAAACTAGTACCCAATGCAACCTGTACACCTGTGTTGTGTACGTAACTTCAGACAAAGATCATTTAATTGTAACATATTGCATGTGGCCTTCTTTTTGACTAAAACTAGTACAAGAGAGTGTTATTTAGAGGCAAACACTCGGTGCGGGTATTACTGTCTAATGACAGCATCTAGTTGTCATTTGACATTGCTTAAATGATTTGGTTGTATATGAAGGATTATCAGTAGAGAGACATATTTAGCAAGAACACAGAACATGTCAGTTTTCCCTGTTTCATGATTGCTGAAATTTTGTAAAAGCTTAGTGTACAGGTTTGGCACAGTTACCCCCCCCCCCCCCCCCACTTCTTCAAATACATAACCAAATTAAAAAATAAAGTATACAGGGTTTTAGCATTGCAAACATCATGAAAAGTACTCTAATGATAATGTTGAAAAATTGTGTGAGGCATCCAATTGAAAGTACTTCCAAATGGAGAAAAAATGTAAACATGGTAGGGGGTTCAGGTCACGTGACTTACCTGTGTAATCGGCAATTTATTGGTGATAATAAAATTCATTTTTTAATTTAATTGTAATTTATTAATCGTAAAAAATGTATTTTGAACAATTAAATATTGTTTAATCTGTCGTGCTATGCATATATTTTGTTTATAACAAACCGAATACTCAAAAATTCACCGGGTCAAAGTTGTGCTAAATTTGGAAGTCAGATTTCCCCTTTTCTTACATGACGCTTCATTTTAGCATCCGCAATGCAGATAGCGTCTTTTTGATTGGCTCTCCGGGGTGTGTTTTTTAAGGGATGCACGGTATTTACTAATGACGTACGTGTAAGCTTACATTTTGAAGAATCTTGTGGATGGTGTTGCATTATTAAGCAGATGTCACATATCTGTGTACTTTCAATTTGAAGAAAAGAAAGGCTGTTCATCACGGTAAGCAAAAGGAAAACATTCTTGCAACATTTTCTATTGAAAAGCTAAACATTTTTTTCATTAAAAAATAGTGTTTTTGTAATCCTGCAAGAAAACAAATCCACCGGAAATAATTTTTCAAATAACTTGATCGCAATACAGACGATACTTTATACCTTGCATCTTTTTATGAATTTTACAATGTTGACTCAATAAAATCATTAAATATCACTGCAGGCTTAATATATTTCTTATATATAACTTAGAGTTGTTAAACTAAATATGTGGGAATTGTTTCTTAATATTGAATTTCGTTGTTGGAATTTCCTAGCTCAGAAACTTTTTATCTGATGAATTTTATCACATTTCATTATAAGTTTGTCATATGTTGAATCAATTAATCATATAGTTCATATACTTTTTTTGTCAAATCAAGACCTGCCAAACTAAATATCTAAGAATAATTATTTTTTTATGCAGAATTTCCTCAGACACTTTACATATCTGATAATTTTTGTCTCATTTCTTTAGAAATTTGATTTGTTTTTAGTCAGAACATGATACTTTGTGGTAAGTTCTTTTTATTTCAGAAAGCATACACAAAAATGACACAGCTCGTAAGGATAATTCAAGATGATCATGGGCCTGGCAGATGAATGCTCAACTTTACTCTCAAGTGAATACAGTCGACTCAATAACAGTGCTATTATTACAGTAAAACTAAAGAATCCATTCTTATTATTGTTCTGACTTGTTCTTGTTTGGGTTTCTGAATTTAAAATTTTTCTGATTTGATTTTATGTTTGATGTAAATAATCTCTCATTTTAAATACAAATTAATGACAATATACTACAGAAAGATTATGGTAATATTTAATGGCATAAGCCTACATTACCAGAATACAAAATCCAAAGTCATCGGTAGGAAAGAAAATAAAACAATAAAGCTGACTCATGAAAGGTTGAATGGTTCAGAGAAGTGTTGCGCCTTGACGGAGAAGAAGAGCTAAGATGTTTGTTGTTTCACATCACTGATTGGTATTGAAAAGGGTGATATCATTGTATGTTAAATTATGATTGAAGGCATATTAAAGAATAAAGAAAATTGTTGTACATGTTGTTGGCGTTTTTCTTCCATTATTTGAATAGAGTTCACAAGTTCGAAAAATATCCTTAATTAATATTTCATTTATTCTGGCAGCCATTTTGGCTATTGACAGCCATGTTGATACATAACCACCATTTACTTGAAGTAAGATTGTTGTTTTCTATCCCTTTTTTCTGAGTAATAGCCAAATATCATATTTAAAAACAGATGTCTATAATTCAATCTGCCCGCCATCTTTTCTTTTGGCAGCCATATTGGATTTATGGCAGCGATTTTGTTATTGGCATGTAAATAAAAATAAAGAACTTGCACAGACCTTTAAGAAAATGTATAGTTTTCTATATTTTTGAATAAATCCTAACTTAAATTGATTGAAGATCAATAAATCTAAAGGATTTTTCTGCATCTTGCGTGCTATTCAAAACTACTATTGTTTACTACGACTTGTTTACATCAAAATGCAGTATTTACAACATTGAAAACACAATAACTTTTGATCTACTTTGAATTTTTTCACAAAGTAAAGTTTCTGTTGTACCTTAAAGTTTATATGTTCATGTTAGAATATATTTATTTAACTGTATGACATATATAATTTATGACTGAACCCCCTAAACATAGTAAACATTCCCATTGTAAATCTCCGTAAGGAATTAGTTTTCATTCATGTTATTTTCTACATGTAAAATTTTTTTTAAAAATAGATGAAGTATATATGTATGTGTCAATAACAAAATCTTGGATTTTTCCCCTTGTATCAATTTCATTTGTATTTCTTTGACAGGTGTGTGCATTTTTGTTAAAATTCAATCATCAAAAATTAGTGACACATATATTATATAGAAACTGTAACCTAGCTGGGACAGACTATGATAACTCTCTTGTTCTGGATTTGCAACACATCCATTTTCGGAAAGTAGATGTTCGAAGTTTTTGGGAATAATTAACTAAATACGATAAGGTCCAACCAATTTTTAAAAATGTTTCTTTCCCCAAATGCAACACACCAAATTAATCCTTTCAAGGTAATTGCAATACAGCTTATTACCGGTAGCCATAATTGGTGAACAAACTGATATACATGAAGTTTGGAGAAAATATATTGCTGAGGCAGGCACTATAAATGTTTAATTGAGGTTTTAAATATTACAATGCAGATATTTAAATTGTATATATATAAAACAGGTTGGCAGCCACCATAAAAGATGAACATGTTTTGAAGAGGAGAGAAGTTGCAAGAGTTGATTTATGTAAAACCTGGTATGTATAAAAGAAAAAGGTTTACATATCTCTGAGATTGAAAAATAAAACCCAGTTTGCAACAGTTTTCATTTCATTTAATACAGTATAATAAACAAACCGATTAGTACCCTGTTAAGATAAAGGGAAATCTAAATTTATACAAGAGCTTTTTAAGGAAAAGCAGTGGACAAATGTTTAATAGCTAGGTACCATTCACTCCTAGCCACTATGATTTATTTCCAAAGTTATATGGCATACTTGCCTTTATTTTCTCCTATCTGCATATCAAGATAAGTGTCTAAACATAATGCTTGCCAAAAGGAAAAGTCATTTTCACTGTTTTAAACCTTTGCAAAAAAATAAGCATGATGAACATCAACTGAAAATCCCCAAAATACCCCCTCATTTGATAGATGTATTATACCCTACATGCCTTAATTTGCTGCTTCCAAAATGTGATACACAATCAAATGGCATGCACTTATATTACATGAGATTATTTAATATATAATCATTATAGTATAGCATTTCGTGGTGTGAAACAACTTTCCTGATGGTGAGCAATGGGTTTATTCCCAATTTTGATGCAGTTAAAATGGAAAGGAGATCATAAAGGCATTTTATATGCCATATATGATTTTTTAGATAATATATTATGGATACTAAAGCAAAAAATAAAGGGTCTTACTTTAAGTTATTAAGAGTTAAGATACCATGTGTTTGTATTAAAATGATTTGGTAAACTTTTATTATAGAAACAAGTGCCTGTGATTTTGTTGATTTAAACACAATAGCTTCTAACTGCATGCTCTTAGCAAGAATATATGATTTTTTCTAAATACCGGTATAATACTTTTAAATCATTGTGCATTATACAGGACTCCATGCACGTTTGTTGGAGTAAGAGAGGAGAAAATGTGATGACAATAACTTGTATGAATTTGATATTGTTTCCTGTTCAGTGATGACATTTTGGACTACATCATGGTGAGGAAGCAGCCCTCGGTACCTGGACGGAGTCGCCCCAGGTTCTCCCTCTACCTCTCCGCAAAACTCATGTATGGATGTGTCAAGCTGTATGGAAAACAAACACAGTACTTACTGGGTTAGTAACCATGCTTTGTAGCTACAGCATGCTTGTAGTACAATGTATGTGTTTATTTTCTTTAAATGTTTTTTAAGTGTAAAAGGACTATATATTATATTAGTCTGTAACAGGATGGGAGAAATAATGACGGACCAGACCGGGATTCGAACCCGGCCCCCTGAATCTCTAGTCAGGTGCTCTACCAACTGAGTTATCTGGCGCCGATATTCGAACCGGTCTGACTGTCCCATTCCTTCCCCCTTAAATGATCTTCACTCTCGAAGATGACACTAGGCTCTTCCCCTGGCAAGAGTTAACCTGTCAGTTCCAGGGGTTGGAACGGCACCAAATGTAACGGGATGGGAGAAATAATGTCGGACCAGACTGGGATTCGAACCCGGGCCCCCTCTGAATCTCTAGTCAGGTGCTCTACCAACTGAGCTATCTGGTGCCGATATTCGAACTGGTCTGACCGCCCCATTCCTTTCCCCTTAAATGATCTTCGACCTCGAAGATCATCCCAGTCTCTTCCCCTGGCAGGAGTTAACCTGTCAGTTCCAGGGGTTGGCACGGCACCAAATGTAACGAGATGGGAGAAATAATGTCGGACCAGACTGGGATTCGAACCCGGGCCCCCTCTGAATCTCTAGTCAGGTGCTCTATCAACTGAGCTATCTGGCGCAGGTATTTGAATCGGTCTGAACGTCACAAGTCAATTAAACTTGGCCCCCATAATTCGCCATTTTTTAAAGTGCTTCAGGTACATGAAATAGTTGTGTTATTTTTTAGAAGAGTTGATATAAAATATATTTTTGGCCTATTTATATGATTTATTTGCACTCACTGGCGGTATATGACGTCAGAAGTGACGCTATTTTTATTATTCAATCAAAATCAGTCATTAATTGACATTTTTCTAATCTTTTTTTCAAATGAGATATAAAGAGTGACACTTTGAACAAGAACAAAGTTTTTTTCACTTAAAAGTACTGGATAGATACATCTTTGGTGAAAATGTTTTGTTTGTTCAAGCAATCGCTCAATGTTTTAAAGAAAAACTGCTTCAAAACAAGCTGTTTTATGCTAAAATTGCGAAAATGGCAGGAAAAGGTAAACTTTATAATGTTATAATTTTAAATTGTGGGCACTATAATCAAAATGAAAGTTATGAATAAACTTCAATTGAATATCTGTACATTGAAAACTTAAAAGTACAGAAAAATGACGATGTTCATTTAAGGGGGCTATTTTAGGCTCAAACCATATATAGTCCTTTACATTAGTTTTACATATATAAATTAAAACATTTTTAAACATTTATTTGTCTGAGAGATTTGATACAAAAGTAAGGAGTTAAAAATCATTACAAATTATATTAAGGTTTGGTCTAGTACTGCATGATGTTGCATGTATGTATGATTCAAACTTTGTCAATCTTTCTTTAATTATAAAAAAACTGCATTTAGTATGTGTCATTGTCAAGTATTGCTTGATTCAAAATATGTCAATTTAACATAATATTGATTTTTCAGAGGATATTTCATCGTTTCTGGTGAAAGTAAGACTGGCAGTACACATTGGTGAAAACATTGATCTGAATGTTGCCTGCAGGTATTTCTGGTAGCTTTGAAAAATAAAACTTTTTTGTAATCTCTTAAAAAGTTGTAAGTTTCAGATTTCAATATGATGAGAATATAATTACAACCAGGTCTTTTAAACTTGTGATGATCAGAATATCTTTGTTTGTATTCACAAATTAATGGACTGTAACCTTGAAGTCTGAAAGAGTTATACCACATTTTGAAAAATTTATATTGTAGACCAGAACTTGTGACTATGCCCGACTTTTTGTCAATGTCATTGGAAAAACAACCATTTTATGACCCATACTTTGGCAGAATAGACTACCAAGAGGTTCATTAAAAATTATTTTTTTTTTGGAAGTTTTTCAACATTCAAGTGGAAATTTTATTAGAATTTACTAATACATGTACTGTGGTTTTATTAACATCAGGGCATCTGCAGTGTTCATAGATTTAAAATTAATGTCATGAAGTCATGAATATTTGTTGTCACATTTCTTACTTTGATTTCTTAATTGGATAAACTCAACAAATAAGTTCACAAAAAATTGGTGTTCATCAAATATTGATAAAACCACAGTATTGTTTTATGCTGTTCATAATTTTTTATCATTATTTAGCCTTTATTTTTCTTGCATTTTAATCATCACCATCTTCAAAACCTCTTGGCCAATTAAACCAAATGACATGAAGCACTTTGAGATAGGTTTTGCCTCATCCCTTAGAAAGATAATGAGAAACAAGTAGTCTTAGAGTATTGCATAAGCAATAACTGCACATGTCCCCTACTAGCACCCCAAATTTAAAAGGAATATTGTTTTAAATTTGCTTAAATAGTTTTTAGAAATTTCAATGGAAGGTGTTTTTCTTTAAGGATAAACTCGATTAGAAAAAGCAAGTCGTTTAAATTAAAATTTCATCTGTTGATCAACCTTAACAAAACTCATTTTTGATTTGTACTTTCTCCAAAAAAAAAAAAAGGCTGGAAAACGAAGTTGGGACAGAATATGACTGACAGACAAACAGTAAGAGGGTGATAAAGACTAGTCCCCTCTGGTTTCACAGATAGGGGACTAATAATGAAAGTAGAGAGGGGTGTATTAAAAATCTTCTCCATTTTCTAATGATCAGACAGTATATGTCTTAAAGCTCAAGTTTTCATTAAATTTATTGCCACAGTGAATTCCAATTGTCACATGTAGATTATCAGCAGCTACAATCATATGTAGATTATAAGCAGCTACGATCATATACTTGACATTGTTGCTGAGGTGAACAATATGACTGTATTGTTTAAATCCATGTTTAATTTACATTTTGTTTTTATGAAGAATTTATTTGTTTATTTCAGTTTCTTTAAAAGGCTTTTTTAAGTTCCTTTCCATTCAGTTTTGCTTGACAGTTGCTATTGGTTTTTATATCTCATAGGCGACTATTGAAGCATTGGTAAGTAATATTTCACTATTCTGATCTGAAAGTAAAGATTACCAGCTAGCATCATTAAATCTATATACCGTAAAGTATCCTGTATAATACGCACTCGTGTATAATACGCACCCCCCAAAGTTGACCAAAAAATGGCGAAAAAATAGCAGGTCCTATGTATAATACGCATCCAAAAAATGTCAAAATCAACGACCTCCATTTCCCCCCAAACTATCGATGTTTCATGATAATTTTATAATCCAAGCGCAATTTCTGTAATTTTGTGATCGGAACATAGCTCAGACGATGAAAATCGATGACCGCCATTTTCCCAAATAACTATCGATGTTTAATGATAATTTTATAACCCAAGCACAATTACTGTATTTTCATGATCGGAACTTGGTCCAAGTGGTATTAGCGTCAAAGTCTCACCAAAAAAACCACAAGCTGTTTTTATCGTAATGAAATCCAAGCGCAATTAATTATTTGATCATCGTTATAATTGATGAAAAGCGTACAATGTGAAAATGAAAATTAAGTGGGCGTAGTTAAAAAAAATCTATTGTTTTTTCATTCTTACAATTTTACATAAAAAGGACGGTATGATTTACATGGGCGGTATCAAATATCATTCGACACTTCGTAAAGAAAGAGTTTCTTATAAGACAGCGAAGAAGTTGAAAACCATCAAGTATGTAGAGAAGAACAGCAACGAGCTTAGTGCTTATAAGTAATATAATGCAGATCTAAACCAAAACAACATCAAGAGAAATGATTTAATTGATTAATTATAGTCAAACTCTTTGATTGTTTTTAAATAGACATTGTGAAGAAACGTATGTATGTCGTATATCATCATTACCAAGTCCTACAAATGATCGATGTATTTTAAACAGTGTCTATGTAAAGCAATAACGTTTAACTGCATATCTGGACACAAAGTAATCAAGTTAAATAAAATCATAATAATTGCTAATCTTCAGGCACTTGAGAACACCTTGTGAAGTCCGACACAAGACAGGTGCATGCTTCTGACACCGAAAATTGTTAAACAAACATTGACCACGCACTGAGTCAACAGGTGGCTGCTTACGTTATGGCAAATACACTGGCGATAACTTGTTTAATGCAAGGAATAGTGGTGAGAGAGGAAAAATATTTCAATACATGTACATGGAAATAAGACTAAGAATAAGGTATTTCTTACACAGTAAATTTAATATACGCTCATACAACTTGCATAACACGCGATATCAACTGTCATTACTCCTGTGGTATCCAGAATCACAGCCTGAAAAAATGGGACCCCCCCCCCCTCCCCCCCCCCCCCCCCCGACTTTTATCAAATTTTGGCTAAAAAAAAGTGTGTTATACACGCGACTTTACAATAGATAGAAAATTTTCTTGTTAATTAACAACTTTCAAAGAGTTTCATAATGAGTGATAATAAATTTATGATCTCTCATTTCTTGTATTCTCTTTGGCATTTGGATAGGAAGTTAAAGATGCAGAAGAAATTTTGGCAGAGTTATCCTCCCCTAGCAGTGACTCTAGTGTAGAGAGAATGAGACGTGGTAGAGAGTCGGGTGCATCATCAACAAAACAAATAGAGCTTGAACAGAGTTTCATTAAATCTGGTGAGAACTAAAACATATATTGTAAATCAACCAATATTTGCAACAACTTTATATCCCTATATATTTACCACATTACCAGTGATATACTGATTAATTTTTGCAATTATTAAAAGACTTTTAGAATAAAGGATTTGTGCGAGAATTATATGCCAGACAAATAAAAAATGCATTCTCTCACCAGAGGTCATGCTACATAAGCTTCACTTTATACACCTTTGTCAATGCCCTATGTACGGTACAAGATTCTTGTACAAATTGAAACGATGGGCAAAATATATTTAAAATTGATGTATATACTTCTTTTATCTATAAACATGATTATAAGTAATTCAATTTAAATCTTTAATACTTTTATTCATTTTTATGCCCCCGCCATGAAATGGCCGGGGCATATAGTGTAACCCCATTCAGTCCTTCTCTCATTCCGTCCTTCTCTCATTCCGTCCTTCTGTCATCAATCACTTTCTGATCATTATCTCGACATCCATTGCACACATTCAACTCTTTTGAAGGGATGCATATGTAAAGCTGATATTTCATATGTAGGTTATTTACAAGAAAACACAGGTCAAGTTTGAAATAAGTTCCGGTCCAATGAATATTAACAGATTTATGCCTCTTGAACTTCAGAAAAAATGGGAAATTCTTGGTTTCTGCTCACTAACTTTTGAAGTGTTGCATATGTAAATTTAGTTGATATTTCATATAACGTTAATTATTAGAAAATACAGGTCAAGTTTGAACTTGGTTCCAGTTCTATGATTTTTGAAAGAGTTATGCCTCTTGAACTTAAAAGAAAATGAATAATTTTTAGAGATTTATTACTTATTCTGCAATGAAACAAATGGTATATACTAAATTTGGCATTTGAAAATTTTGGTCACCTGCGGGGGGATTCGTGGCGTTATGACACATCTAGTTATTTCAAAGTTACTGGGAGAAATATTTTGCGGAGGTAAAAATTAAAATCTGATCACATGATCTAGTTTGACAGATGTTTTAAAGTTTTGAAGAAAATAAAAATGAAAAATCAGTTTCCGCACACTCACAATTCATCATTGATTTTACATAAATCAGCAGTAATTTCATCTCCTATGATAATTTTAAACGTGCCCACGAAGTTTTTGCCCATTAATATCCTCCCTTCAATGATTGTACAGAAGAAACAAATCAATAATGCCATGTGCTCCCCATGCTTGTTTTGATCATGTGACGGACTATTTTTCCCGCATTTACAGAGGTGTAAGCGAAGCTTGTGTAGTCGTCCCTCTGGTAAGAGAGTGATGAAAAATGGTAAACCTCACAAAGTTTTCTTATGTGAATTGGAAGTTGGTATCCAATTGCCTCTTTCAATAAATGAAAAAAGCATGCAAGAAATTATTTATAATTATTCATTATTTTGTAACAGATTTGTTAATGCATAAAAATACTTCACATTTTTTCGATCGCATGTAAGTACTGTAACTCAGCAAAGTGAGACTTTTATTCAACAAAAATGAATGTATATTCAACTGCTTATGTAGGCATGCAATCTATAACTTATTATTAAATCAAACTTTTATAAAACTTTACTAATAAGATTCGGCATTGTGATGAATTCTGCATCTATTCACAGCTTTAGGCTCTCCACACACCGTGTCAAGTTTGGACCAAATTACTCTGAAAGATGTGGATATTCCCTATATGCCACAGGTGAGCTCTGTAATCAGTGTGGGGGCTTCTGTTTAACGAAAGTTACTACTTTTTAAGTGCATGAATTAATTTGCATGATTAATTTAATCATGAAAAGATCATGAAAAGTGCAATCTCAGGCCATCCTTAAAAAAATGTTTGTTTGAAATTGCCGCCTGGAGGTTTCTAGACCCAGGAGGGAGGGAGGGAATTTTTTTTTTTTCAAACTTGAAATTTAACTACTGGTAATTAAAAATGGGTAAAAAATAAAAATCTCCATATAAAAAAGGTTCTTTATTTTTTGCTTATAAAATTTTATCAGCGGGGGTATTTCAGTGAGGTGGGAGGCAATTCCAAACAAAGAGTAATTTTATTTTAGCCTCAACACTCCAAATTACTGTAAAATAAATTTTGTACGAGTAGTTTATATAAGCAAATTAGAATTCCCGCATAACTGTTTACCTGTGAACTGACTTTGAACTGTAACATAATTTATAGGAAGAGGTATTGGATACTAGTAGTACCTAGTCTTGATCTGTGTATTTTTATCAAATTATACCCATGTGTATCATGATCAATGCTTAGGTATATTTATAGTTAATATAGGTACAAAATTCATTGCAACATGTTTAGATGATATGTATTGATTCATATTACTGATGAAACTTTGATGTAAACCCGAAAAATGAACAAAAAAAGTTTATTTCCAGTATACTTATGGCGTCAAAGTTGGAATGATCTTCAAATATTTTCTATCACATAATTTTAGATTGTTGAGCAGA
Source organism: Magallana nippona (assembly GCA_033439105.1). NCBI lineage: Eukaryota > Metazoa > Mollusca > Bivalvia > Ostreida > Ostreidae > Magallana > Magallana nippona. The sequence continues at coordinate 25,777,250 of CM065920.1, read as the reverse complement.
CTGAGTTGCCTGCACTTGATGAGCACAACATGCAAGCTCTCCTTGATGACTCGGTCAAATTACCAGTAGATGCTACAGCTGACAGTACACCCTTCCAACCAGATGTTTCTGTTCCTATAGGCGAATAGTAGGAATTGTTTAAAAACTTATTAGATTGTAAATGGATTCAATTCTTGGTTAAAAATTATGTACCAGTAAATCATGTATATCTTTCTGATTTGAAATCCAATTCAACTATTTGGTTTTAATTTGAACAAAAAAACTCAAATCTAAAGTGTGCTGGTCCAAACTTATTCGGCCATCACTTATTTCAAGAACAATTTTCAAACAATGTCAGCAATTTAAAATGGGGGCCTGTGGCATTTTGATTTGAGAATTACTTCTCTTAACTGTGTACAGTTACCAGCAATTTTCAAAAAAAGATACAAAAACCTTTTTAATTCTTTACTTTAAAGGAGGGCTGAGTTATTTTTGCAATGGGAAATTACCTTTAAGAAATCACTGTTGCGGGTTGACCGACAGGCTTTAAAACACCTCCAGATTGTGATAATAAAAGAGAAACTAAAGTGACGTTTTTCACAATTTATGTTTACAAAGTTAAGATGCTTTACAAATTCATGGACTGACAGACTGGTAGGTCGGTTGGACACAAAACTTCACCACTTCACCACTCCATTCCTGTACGCTATTCACTATTTGGGACCTGCGTACACAAACATACACATTAAGTTACACATAGACATAAAGTTCAATACAAGTAATGACCCACATGGCCAACCGTACATAACAGTGAGACAAAGAGGTACACGTGGCAGTGCTGCATTACATTTGCTTGCATTTCACAATACATAATATTACACTGAATTACTTTACACGTAACTTAAAATAATGTGACGACATTTACTTGTAAATTACACTGTTTAGAGTCACTAAACACGACATACACATTAACTACTCAAATTACGGCAGCCCTATGAATATACTCTACTCACAACATTATATAAAGGAATAATGAACTATATAACGAACATTACAAATGAATAACATACGAAAGGAACATTCAAACAATACAAATTACAAAAAAAAACATTGAAACAATAAAATTATCCCAGGACCATTTAAGTAACAAATAGAATGAGAATGAATAAGTAAATTGGTTTACTCACCTCAGGAGCTATGTCTGTATTTAAAGTTAGACGATAATTAAGCTACAGTTACTGATACTATGCAGGAAAATCGTGCAGGTAGATTTTACCCAGTCCAAAGAGAGCCAAAAACCTAAACTCAGGTGGATATATACAGGTATCGAGGGGTACCAAAGAGGGAAATTTAAACAGAGGTCCAGTACAGGATAACTAAAAATGAATACAAATAAAAACAGCATCGTAAATGTAACAATCACTAAATAACTTATTTCATTCCAAGATGATGGAACTTCATCTTATTTTTTATCTTTAATTTGCAGCCCTTTGAAAGGATCTGAAGCCTTTATAAACCTCTCATCCCCTTCAAAAACCTTAGATGGAGGGAAAGAATTGGAGAAAGAAATGATGACCCCCAAAGAAAAAACTCCTCGGGGTCAGCCTGAGGACGTACTGCTTGAAGCCCCACCAGCGCCCCGTGACCATTGGCCAAGGTCACCAGAGGTCACCATCCTGCCCCCAACAGAGGAGGAACCCCGCAGGTCTTCAAGAAAGGTATTAATGGTGATAGGTCTTCAGCTTATATTTTGGGGAAAGGGTGTTAAGCCCATTGCTGATTAGTAGAGGCCTAGAATGTTATTTTTTCTTTTTTCATATACAAGGTGCCTAAAGTTTTTAATGTTTATAGATGCAAAGATATGGCAATTGATGTTACATTTTTGGTCAATTCTTCCTTTATGATAAACTTTTGTATTTACTGCTTGGTTAGTACAATATAAATAGTTTGTCCTTTTTGGTCAGTCTTTGTGTGTTGATTGTAAACTTTTGAATATAATTCTTCTCGTAAACATGCAGGTAAATCTTGACTTTTGTGTGCAGCTTCTGTAGGAGAAATTCATTTCTCTATTCATTTGATAAATTTTTGCACAAAGTTTTTGATTTTTTTTGCTTTGATATTACTGTATGTACGTGTATACATTATTACAATTTAGGCCCACGATTGTCTTCATTATTTGAGGTTTATTTATAAATGTTCATTTACTTGTGTATACTGAAATTTAATAGAAATTTGTTTTCTCTAATTGTTAGAGGCGAATAGATTTGTCTCTAGAGTTAGCTCCCTTGCCTCTGAGTCCAAGCACTAGGAAGCGACGGAGACGTCATTTAATTGTGGATGAAAATATCATGATATCCAAAGCAGAAATGAAAAGAAATCTTCAAACGGGAAGTGACTTATGCAAATCACTTGTAAGTTTAAAGCCATGTTTGTATTATAAAAAATATTAGAAAATCAAGTTTTTGATTCATAAAAATTTAGGGTTTTTACAAGATAAAAATCTTTCTTTTTAATGAGATGATTGTCAAATGTCAATTTTAATATCATTTTTGCCCTAATACATCATTGTAAGAATGAATTTTTCAAAAATGATTTCTTTGATTGAAACAGAGAGTTCCGATAATCAAGAAGTCAGACTGCACCACTCTGTTCAGTCAGCCAGGGAGTCGATGTCTGAGGTGTAGTCACCTCCTCACCATGTGGCAGCACAACCTTAACCTAGGACTGTGGGAGACCCAATCTGATGTAGAGACTCCATTTTGGACAGTTCCTACTATTTCTAGTGAGTGTACTGAATATATGTACAGTATTCAGATGTTATCTTCTTTAAATGATTGTTGTCTCTGATATAGTAAAGTTAACTGATAGTGGGCTAACTTGATGCTCATTTCAATAAAGGGTAACATTCTCAGTTAGAAAAGGGATACACCTTTATAACAGTCATTATACATTAGATTTTGATATCCTCTGTCTTTATTTGTAAATTAAAGGTAGAAATTGGTATTTGTACCTATTTTGCATTATTTATGACATGATCATGCTCCATGGTCATGGCCATTTTTAGACTATTTTATTCTCCTTGAGAAGGAAAGCTCTGTATAGGTTAAAGCTAGAGAAATATTAAAATTTTAAAGCTTATATACCGTAAATCTGGAAATTATTACAGTAGATAAATTTTTAGCAAATTTGCACGTGATCTGCATTCGCAAATTTTTTTTTCCTAAAAATTAATCAACAATAAAAAAAAATGTAACTAAAAATTTTGCGAGGGCTGGTCTCTACTCCTTACTACATGAACAGGTGTCGGTAAGTAGTAGTCATTTAAAAAATACTGTTTATATAACCAGGTAATTACCCCTTATAACCCGCATGTGGAGAAGGGCTTCACTCACTGATGACACTGCATGCATGCATAATTTATTAAAGATGAGTTTTATTTCTAATCGCTTCTTTTTGCTTCACAAGTTATTTGATAAATGTTTTATTTTTCTATACATTTATTTCTATATTTATTAACCGGTTAAAACAAAGTAAGATTTTTTTTTTTGAAGTCGGCATCGTAAGTCAAAAGTCGGGAGTGTGATGGTAAAAGTTATTGCTACAATCTCTTTATTCACAAAAGTATTATCACCACTTTTGTTAGGCTTGTTGGTTAAAATCAAAATCTGACCATTGATCATGCCTAGATTAGCAAATTTAATGTTGACATTAAGGTGCTTTGTGTTGAGAAAATTTTCTGTGAACAAGTATGCAATTAAAGGAGCTAAGACAATTACTTTACCTGACTTTGTGCTGACAGAAACTTCACAGTTATGACTTAATTAAGTTAAAAATCATTTTAGTTAAAAATGGGGAAGAAAAATGATGTCATTTTCATTACTCATAAGATATGTTTTTTGCAAAATCATGATTATCTTATTATAATAGAAAATCAATTCTACATGATATTAAGGCCACTGTGAAAGGTATCAACATTCAACAAAGCAAACCAGGAAGTTTTAGGCCCAGGGAATTAGATTTACAATATAATCCTATCTTTTGAAGGAGATGAAAGAGGCACTCAAAGTAAGCGCTCCAGACGAGCTCTTTTGCCTGAGCCAGAGGAACCGAGACAGGACACACACCTGGAAGTTCCAGCTGTTCCAGAGATGATGGAACTATTGCCCCCAGAACCTGATGTCCCAACCCATGAAGACAGGATGTCCCCAGAAAAACCAAGGGCAGATATTAGTGTAGGAGTGAGTGATATATTCAATGCAGGATTTCTAATGGTTGCTTGTATCACAATACATTTTTTAAAATTTTTATAAAACTGAGGCTGTTATTGGAAAAATTTAAACAGATGCAAGGTAATTATGGTTTTTTAAATTCTGCAAATGACAATGAATGAATGGAATTGAAATATTAGGTGGATTGATATTTGTTTTTGATCAAGGCCCACTGTGACAAATATGCAGTAAATAAAATTTTCCATTCGATTAAAATATTAGCACACATCTAAAATTGGATTACACATTTACTGATTTCTATACTTTGTATTGTTATAATAAAAAAAAATAAATTTAAAATGCCTTAAAATTAATAATATATTCTGCATGTGTTATCAATTTTTTAAAAATTATGGCACTGACTTGTGAGAAAAATTTACCTTCTGTCCACATTGTAAGCAAATAAATCAATCTGTCTGTAGCATGAGCTTTCGTCAATGGAGATCCCAAGAGACGCCTCAGTGTCAATGGAGCAAAGTCTCCTTCAAGAGGACATAACTCCTGTCCAGCTCCAATTGTCAGCCAGAAGCAAAGATGATTCTTTCTCTGACAGATCATCTTCTAGGTATGATATTTGTGACAAAACTCTCATAAATAAAAGTGTAACATTACCTGTTCTTCTTGTACCCTAATTTCAAGAGCTTGGTAAAGCCATATAAAGGAGGCTGGGTGGTCAACAAATTAACCATCAGATCTGCCTGAAACTTTTAAATATGATATTTTTGGCCATAAACTACTAATTAGTAAAGAAAAAATCCAAATATTTTAGCTTTAAAATAAATTTTCTCTATCTTTATAGAGAGCTCTTGTCTAAAGGAGATAAATACAGTCTAAATATGGTCACCACCATCCAAACCTCTTAAATGGCTTTTTTGCCATATTATAAAAAAAAGTTGTATATACACGTACATATATTAGGGTTGGTTTATTCAGAGAAGTTAAATCTATCGCTCTTTTCATTATTTGTAGCCTCATGTGGATATATTTATTTTTAGTCGAAGGAAGAGAAACAGGTCAAGGGGATCTATTGAGGAGGAAGTGCTGGCCCCGCCCTCGGAGCCCTCAGTGTCAGACACACTCTCCCGGATAAACCTGAACCTGTCTGTGGTCCCAGAGGAGCCGGAGATTCCAATGATGGAGACACCAGTGCCAGTTTTCTCCAAGATTTCACATGCAGAAAGCAGATTGATCAGGTAGTTGGACTGACAGTCATTCATGGCAGATAATTATAGCTTGTTATGCATGTATGTTAATTTAATGGATATTTGTTTGGATACATTGTTTTATTTTATCTACAATACACAAGTGAAGTAAACTGTCACAGAATTGTCTTTGTAGTTCTGTGCACAGATTGTCATTACATGCATATATGTTTTTGAAAATCTCAGGATATACTTTTTACTGGATTATCAACTCTTACAAAAGTAAAGAAGCATACATGTAAACTCTACCGATATAGGCGGAAATCTACCGCTTTTTAACTCCATTTTCCACCTACCGCTTTTTATTTAAAAATCTACCAATTTTTCAGAAATTCAATTTTGCCTCGCTTAGGTCACCATTTTGGAAGCCATTTTGTAAAATCTCGCTGGTTTTCAAGATATCGCGTTACTTGAGTCTGGAACATTCAGAAATTTTCTACATAGCACTAATAATCTGGATTTCAAGCATGCGTTTGACAATGACTGGTGAACACTTCTCAGTGATTACATTAGTTACGAAAATGTTTATCAACATCAGCGCCAAGAAAAAGGAAAAGGTATTACCTACACAAAATTTAATAATGACATTGAAAGTATTTTACTTCGATCATTGAAGTAAGAAAGGTGATCAGTGTGCGTTTTGCACATTTTGTCATACAGATTTCTCTATAAGCCATGAAGGAAAAAACAACATTGAAAAACACAGAGAAATGGAGAAACTAAGCGCGATTTTAACAATCAACTTTGAAAACTGTGTTTCACAAAGACTTAAGTGGAGTGGATGACAAAGTTTATCAAGCTGAGGTAATGTTCGTGGAATATCTTGTTGAACATAACCTCCCATTTGCAGCGGCAGATCATTTCACAAATATTTCTAAGTGCATGTATCCCGATAGTGACATCGCCAAAAAAACAGTCATGTGGCAGAATGAATTCTACCATGATTGTGAAAATCTGCCTTGATCCCACATACAGGGATCCAGTTGTTGATCATTGCAAGAAAGATAAATTTTCCCTCTTAATAGACGTGTCCACAGATTACGGATCTAATAAATGCCTTGTTGTTTTGGTTAGCTATTTTGATATGCAACATGGGGCTGTTTCTCGTTCTCTTGATATGCCTGTTTGCAACGTTGGAACAGGGGAGGCAGTTTTTGAAGTCCTAGATGGAACTTTCAGGTAATGACTTTGAAAAAGTAATTGGTATTAATGATTCTCATTTTTTCTGTAACGTTCAATTAAGTATAATCTACATTGCAGGAAATTTGAAATTCCTTGGACATATGTGGTTGCCTTTACCAGTGACAACTGCAATGTGATGAAAGGGCTAAAAATTCTGTCTTGTCAAGAATCAAAGCTGTCCAGCCTGATGTATTTGATGTTGGCTGCATTTGAGGTAGTGCTGTAAAGCAGCTTCCCATTACTGTAGATGACTTGCTTATAGATATTTATTTTCATTGCAACAAAAGGTTACATTTGGAACAGATTATTAACAAATGATTTTCTCAAACATTTTTCTCTCATTACATTTATAAAATATTTTCCTTTCATTTTAGTGCAAAAAGAGTGGAGGAATTTAAAGAGTTTCAGCATTCACAGATGTTGATTCTCTGAAGAGATTGAAAAACTGCACATTCAACTAGATTTTTCTTGTAAGCAGTTTTATAATCACAATCATAACCCACCATTGAAATGTAATGATTGCCAATGAAAATCAAAATACAAAAAGGACATTTGTTCTGTTCTAACACTGTATCTATTAATAGGTATGTTAGAAAGTTCTATCAAGCTGTAGTCTTAAAAATGATGGAGAAATATCCATTCAAAGATACTCAGGATAATTGATCCAAGAAATAGAGAAGAGATTACAGCTAAAATGGGTATATCTGTACAATTTTATTATTTCATTGATTTTGTAAAAAGAGAATAAACTTTTTTGAATTCCTAAATATGTACTCAGTGCTCTGCACATCTTATTCAGCTTTGAATTAGGCCAAGAGATTCAAGATTCTAATGACGCAGATTTGGACGCATTGGGTGATGAGTGTCATGATTTGTCCGTTTCCCATGCTGATGATCTTCCATCATTTGAAGACCAAAACATCAACAAAATGACTGGATATGTCAGGGATGAGGATGGCAAATGAACATCTGAGATTTCCAAAACTTTGCTCAATCATCAGAGCTGCTATGGCAATACCTGATTCAAATGCAGAATGTGAAAGAGTTTTTTCCATTTGAAAAAAAATCCAGACTAGCTTCAGATCGGAACTATCCAATGACACAATTTGGTCAATTTTGGCAACTAAATTAATAATGACAAAGTTATAATAAATCTATTCCATGGAAGATCACCCTTAAAAAACAAAACAAGCAACCGAAGCCTACACCAATGAACATGAATAAATCTTTCTTTGCATGTGATAATATTGTTATTGTTTCATTTATTGCATGGAGGCCCCGCGAGATGCTACCTATTTTGGGTTCAAAATCTACCTATTTTTCACCACTGAGGTTAACATGTATGAATGAAGACTGTCACATAATTCAGTTCTTTTCACAGTTTGTCATTGCAGAGAATTATAGTTTTTGTTTTGGCTGTATGTTTATTTTATGAAAGTCTACTTGGATCTTGTCTTTTTACAGGCTTATCAACTCTTACATACAATGTACTTGTACAAGTAAAAAAAATTGTCACATAATTGAGTTCTTTTCACAGATTGTCATCTTATTGCAGAGAATTATATATTTTTTGGGGGGGTTTTATGTTTATTTTATGAAAGTCTATTTGGATCGTGTCTTTTTACAGGCTTACAAACTCTTACATAAAATTTATAAGTAAAGAAGACTTACAGAATTGAGTTCTTTTTACAGAGTGTCAACCTATTTCAGAGAATTAGGGCTCTTTTAATGCATGCATGTTTTTTTATTTTATGAAAGTCTATTTGGATATTGTTTGTTTACAGGCTTATCAATTCTTACACAAGTGAAGTAGACTACACAACATTTGAGAAGATCTGTCCTCCACATTTGTATGACAGGAAACAAGCAGCCTCCTTGTTCAACGCTTTGTTACGTAAGTAGCCGAGATAGAAGCGTCAAAGATACATGTGTATAACAACTGCGTGTCTGCAAATTTAATCTTCTTTCGAAAAAAAAAAAATATATATCATACAATATATAATACTAAACAAATTTTTTGTTACATATTAGTGTAAATATCTTGGTGTGTCATGCATAACGAAATCCTATTATAAAAAAGTAATCTAATTTCAGACATTCAGTAAAGTTTTATTACAGTTATGCATTAAAAATCACTAAAGGACATGTACCACATTTTGCTTTTATGTAAACATGGTTTTATCATTTTTTAATTGTATCAAAACATTGGATACATGCATTGAAATTAAAATCCAGATTCATAAGCAAAGGATGTTTTAATCTTAAACGAATTGAAATCATAATTTTAAATATCTGAATTTTAATATGAATGTTAAAGATTTACCAGATGTACCAATATATATATACCTACTTGAGAATTAAAAATCTTATTCAGACTCATGTGCCAAAGGATGTGTATATGTCGAACAACGGAATACCTATGGAGAAATCCTCATACAAAGGGGGCATGCATTCTGAAACACTGACTTTTCAAACTACTGAAAGGGCAAAAGGCAGCTGATATCACACATAGTGGTTTATTCACATGTATTTAACAGAGAGGACATGTGACTTTTAAAAGTACAATGCTTAATGTACAACGAGAATATCAATGCATGAGTTTTAGGTTCTGACATTTCTTAATCTAGCCGTGTCCCAGCTTGATCAACTAGTATAATATGATATCATATACTGGTTAATTAGTTTGTTGCATAATTTTACCTTTCTAGAGAGTTGTTGTTATATTAATATTATTCTCAGTTAGATATTGCTATCTGATATTGTTGTTTATTGTTAGTAATAATTAAGGTTGGTGATTCTGGTTAATACGCGTTTAATACAGTGTTATAATACACATAGAATGGTGTAATGGTTTGTAATTTGTTGTTGTAACTTGTTATGGTTGATTCCAAAATTGTTTTAAATTATGATATACAGGTATCTTTTTTTGTTTTTGCTTTCATTTATTTATTTAATATTCAATCTGTTGAATTTACAGTTTTCTTGATCTTAAACACAGAAAATTGGGTGATACCAATATGCAGGTTACCCTTAGATTTTAAAGTAAAAGAATGAAGTCACATTGACTTGTGTTAGTCCTATTGTTAATGTGTTAAAAGTGTTAGTGTAATGTTAATTCGAAATCATTTGACACTGAATTGGAAATGAATGGATTGAATAGATTTTTGATTTACTTCAAATTTTGAAACAAATGATTTAAAATGCAAAGTGCAAAACGATGTGCTAACAAGTAAGGATTAAAGTTTTAAATTTGGAGACACACACTTGATCATGTTTACATTCATGGACTTTGATAGATTGTAGATTTATATGTATTATAATCTGATTATATTCCTAAATCAGATCATCTGAGCTGCTTACATGGATCACATTTCAGGGATTCGAAGAAACCTAATAGAAAGTCAAGTCTATGTGTCCAACCATTCAATAGCAATTTTATAATATTTAATTATTCAAAGACTTCACATAGACTGTCACTAGGTCTATTTATTACATGACCTCATTGTAATGGAGAATGCATCCGTTAATTAAACTCGTTCTGTTGTACCTCAATCATAACATTTTTTTCAATATTTGTTAAATTTTTTAATTATTTTTCATTGCCTGATATATCCGTATTAGATCACAGAGCAAGAACTCTACTAAAATTTAACTATACACTGTATATTGAAAGGCCACCAGGACATGACCTACTATTGGGTTACCTTTGATCTTGTAAAGCAATCTAAGTTAGAAGGTGAAATGATCTTTTTTTAAATTAGTTTAATTATGTATGATGTGATGTATTTTTTACCACACAAGCTTTTCTTGTTCTAATTTGTTGATTTAATTCCTTTGTTTAAAAAATAAAGTTGATTGTTGATTTCACTAAATATTTCTTCCTTGAAAACTACCACTTTGGCTCACCGGACCAAAGGTACAAGGTATATTTTCTGATTACCTGCTGGCTGTCTTCACATCCTTTCCTGAGCCAGTTATTTGCAAAAATATCTAAGGTGAATAGCTTGTTTGTTAAAGTGGAGGTCTTTACAACCACCTGAATATGATATAAACGTGTAAGGTCTTTCTGTAATACTATACAGGTACAATAGGTTTTACTTAATTGCCGAGTATAGAAGAAGCTGACAATTATTTTCCATCAGCAGACAGTTTAATCTTCCTTCATCGTACTGATGCTACTTGCTAATTTGTTCCATGATTGGCCAGATAGTTAACCAGAGGAAGTGGATCTCTTGCTCATGCATGGTGGATGAAAACCTTGAAAATGTAATGGAACACAAAGAGGTAGTTTCTGAAATCAATACAGAAACATAAAGGGGTTTGATTATATATTGTTCATACTCAATATAAATTGTGATTTTCTCGAACTTCCCTTGAGGCTTTGAAATGAAGAACGACCACGCCTGTTTAATGCATCTCTAAAGGAATAATTTCTACCTTTAATGAAATGAGATTTCTGAAATTGCTTTTGTTGACATAAAACAAAAACAATGTCTAAGGTTCTGAAATACGCAGACCAATAAACTGGTCTTAATAAGAGAAAAAATCAGTAATAATCTGATTCCTCAGTCGGCAAAGCAACAGAATATAGAACCAATGTAACTTTGTTAGTTCTCTGTCGTTTCGCTCAGCCGAACATAAAATATTTCCTCATACTATAAAAACCCACACAGGGTATAGAACGTGACGCAGCTACACGCACATGTGTTGACGCAATATACACATCTTTGGATCGCGTTGATTCTTTGTTGAAACGTCCAACAGTGAGACTCCATGGTGGATGCAAAATTCTAGGGGTAATCTTTCCCAAACCTTGTTATTGAGGCCTATTTACATGTATATAGAGGCCTGTTATTTTTACTAGCAATAAATCGCATTAAATAGGTTTCTGTGGGATGTGGTGAACTACAGCAATCTATTTCATTCTGATGTGCCTTTATGTTCTTCTTTTCTAAAACTATTTTACGGCTTATTATGAAATAGGATTTTTATGTAAACTCTTCTAAGAGTGATGCGAATTTTATTCACCTCTTTAGTAAATCAATCGAACGGAGCTCATACAGTTATGATGAGCACATATACCTCAACCAATATAAAGATCTATGCATGCGACATGAACCTTGAATCGGGTACCTCAACCAATATAATATATCTATACACGTCACAAGAACCCCGGGTAAGCTACCTCAACCAATATAGAGAGATCTCTACGTCACATGAGCCTTGGAGCAAGTACTATGTCACATGAGCCTTTGGTTTCTAGCATTGAAGAAGAGTACATAACTCGAGTTGTCGGTTTTTGAATGTATATTTCTCGGTATATTTTCTGATATTCTTGCCACCACCATAGCCCTATGAATCACCAAAGAAAGCATTTTACTGTTTATATATTTACATGTACCTACGATTTATTTTATCAATTATTCATAAAAAGTTATTAAAAGTACGTTTATACGATTACTGTCAAAACATTACACAGAAAGAACAATCTACACGAGGTAGCGACAATAGAAAAACATGGAGCGGATCAAGGATCTGATTTTAATCAGATTGACAGAAGGAACAGTCCATTTCCATGGTACCATGGTAATGATAACTACAGCTACTTTGAAGTTTGAGCTAAGTCCATGCAGTCCGGCCACTCGATGTAGCTTCACACCAAAAGTACAAAAAGACATCAATGAACGATGTAAAAAATCATTGTAGCTCTTTAGATAATTCTTAAAATGTATCAGCTAAACAATGCATTTAAAAGTAGGTAATGAAAGTTAATTAAAACGTTAATAGATACATTCACACACAGTTCGTTTCACTGGGTCCCGTAAATGTCTATTTTCTTAAGAAATAGAGGTAAATTACCATTCAAGGAGGCCGACTTTAGTTTTCATTGAGCATGTTTTTGCGCAATCTGGTAAAGAACAGTGGATTTATATGGATTTATATTTTTGTATGAAATTTTTCCGATATCATTTATGAAACTGAACCCAATAAACAAAATACAGATAAAAATATTTCGCTTTTTTAAGGAAAATTTTATTTTTTAAACGATTTTCCGTTGTACGGTAGATGAGCGTTGCCATTGTGCTTTTATGACGTTAAGATAAAATGAAGCTTTGTAGGAGTACATTATAAGAAATCATATCAAAGAAAAAGTAAAAATCGTAAGCCGTTGAAATTCTATACACAGAATAATGCTATCCTCAGGGATATTTTTCTTAATTTTTGAATGAATCCATTGTACCAATCTAAATTTGTAATACTACAAATATATGGTAAAATTTGGTGCAATTTAATCTTTGAGATGGTCCCTACTAAAACACAGACGGTAGAAATTAGTATATTTTACATATGAGGTAGAAAATGATATTACTTATCACAAATTACAATTTGAGAAAAAAAAGCTGTTGTAGTATTTTTTAAATATGCTTCGAAGTGCGGAAAATGACAATTTCCTTAATATATATTCCTATAGTAAATGTACCTGTATTTTGAGATGGCCTCTATAAAGAACCAAATGGTCGATTTTCTTAAAACTTCGCAAGTAAACTAGATTTGGTGTAAATTACATATGGTTAAAAAATAAAGAGTTTTGCTATTGTAGTTTCTCCGCAAAAAAAAAAAAAATCGGCCTCCTTAATAAATGCATTTTCTTTTTTATTTTTTTTCTGAAAAATAAAAACAAAATATGAAATTTAATGGAAAAAATGAGTATTTATCTGTTAATAATTATAAAACCATTTCATTCATTTTATAGACCTCGTTTGTATGTGATTTATATTGTCAAAACAAATTAAACATACCCGGTAAAGTGCATTAAATTTTATTTTGCTACTCCCCCGTACGTTCTGTTTCGCGAAAAACGACTCCCCCCTACGTTACTTACATCTTTACATCTGAACAGAAAATGCCCCGATTATTTATTTTTCCTTAAGATTTGTTCTGACTATCGACTATCGCTGTTTTCTGTGCTGTATATATTTTTTAGAAATACTTGTTATAAATACCTACAAAAGCCCCCATACTTTTTGTCGACTCCCCCGTGTTAGGGGTTGTATACGGTGAATCTCGGCATCGGATAAACCAAGTTGTATATCTTGTGTACATACAGACTACAGACTTAATGAATACCGTAACTTCATTACATCCCTTAGAAAACGAGATTGTTGAACTTTTTCGATCTTGCGTTGTCTCATTCTTCGGACATCTTTCAAAATATAGTATTTCTAGTCAAAGGAATTAGTTTTTAATGTTTCATTGTAGATTTAAACAGAATCATCTAATGAACAAGAAAATGAATGTTAACGGGAGTATGAGACATTGAAATTCGTTTTAGCAACCAGGTTTGATATTCATCTTCAAAATGTAATGGCGTACTGTGTACTAACTTCTTTTTTTTTTAAATACGTCTTGAAGCTTTTCTTTACGAAAATGAAATGCAAATCGTCGGTGTTGTTTTCTATAAATTATTGATGAAGATTTAAAAAACTGCAATAACGTTGAAAATGATAACATTATCTTTGGCACTGAATTACACAGGTACATTGTTTTTTCTCGTAATGAAAATGACAATCACCGTACTTATAATACACAAAGTGCGTATTATCATTTAGGTGGTGTATTTTTCATTACGAGTATATATATAATGCCAGGTACCTGTGGCAAAATGTAACGTGTTAATGCCTTCTTTATAGTTCAGTGTCAATATTGATCCAATTACACATGCATTATCTAGTACGTGTGTTGTACAGGGATATACGATACGATTGTGACTAGCATCAACATTCGTCTTAAGCATTAGAGCTTGAATCATTATCAAGTGTGTAATTGATTTTAGATCTTAGACCACGAGATTTGTAAAATGATGATATTACTAGTAGTTGAAATACGGTTAAATAAAACAGAATTGCTATTTCTTACGACGCAGTTCTGTGTAACAATCCATAAGATTTGCAATAACAACTTTGAATGCACCTAAATCAATGCAGATAGTGTGCAGAACTGCACAAATAAAGAAATAGAAGCCCTTTTTGTTGACGCAGTTTGCGTTTGCTTTTCTACTGGTTTAAAAAGAAATGTTATTGTTGTCACTGAAGATACAAAATGTTTATTATTAAGGGATCTCTGAATACATCCTCATCTAACACTGACATGAGCGATACATGCAATTCTATAACCAGATGTATTGCATTATTGTTTTAATTTTCCATTAAAGATCTCGGAATTCTCAAAGAAGTCTTGATAAGCGGATTAAAAAGATTTTTTATCAGCAGTCTCACGGTTTAGTACAGCAAAAGTACGAATTCTGTATACAGTGTTCTCAACTGATTCCGAGGCTTATTATTTAAGCATTGAATGATTATTTTTGGATGCCGTCGGTCCTATAACACACCAAGCGGTGTAGACAAACTAAGCTAACGCGCGGTATGATAATTTGTCTGCACCGCTTGGTGTGTTACAGGACCGATGACATCCAAAAATAAGCATTCAATGCTCATATTTATATTCATACTGATGTCTATTTGTATGAAATATATATGTATCGTTGTTGTAAAGCCAATATAAACGCTCTCAGTCAGGGATATGAAACATACATTGAACAGCCATATTAACATCTTATTTAGTTCGGTTCCGCGACTAAAAATATAGTGCCAGAAACTCTGTAGAGAAAAATCCCATTTTTTAAGGAATAGATGTAATTTAATGATTATTTTTCAAAAGTACATATAAAATTTGTTATGTAAGATTAAACGTTTCATTTAATCTTACAAAAATAAATATACTCAAAACACGTGGAGACGTTTATATTTGTGCACATGGCGCATGAATTATCAAAGTGTATTCATAGAAAATTGAACGTCGCAGATTTCCAATGCAAAGATAAGGGGAAATATACACTGAATGTAAATATAGGAAATTGAACGTTGCATATTTCCAATGCAAACATAATGTGAAATACACACTGAATGTAAATATGTGTGAATAGAGTATCCCAGCCATTTCGTTTAAAAAAATATATTGTCTTTGTCAATTGAAATATCTATCTTTATTTTATATTTTTTATATAATTTGATATTATTACTAACACATATAATAAATAGTTTTCTTTTATGATTTTTTCCCAGGTTTTTCATGGAGCATTGTTATTTTACTACCGTATGCCAATAAATCATGATTGTTTTGCTTCTATGACATTGCTTTTGGTTTAACCCTTGTATATCAGTCAATCTTTTACACAAATAAGTAGTTTGTACGTCACTGCTGGTATACGTATTAGTCAACATCATTAACCGTTTAATATCAGAACACTCGAAGTGTTTAAGACGCACCGTTATCGCAAATAAAGAAATTGTCATAAATAACATTTAAAATATTACGTGATTAAAAGGTATTTTGCGCCTCGTCGTAATACACAGTCTGTACAACATGAAAAAAAATGATACGTGTCAAACGGCGTCAAATGGCGTGCAACGTTCAGACACAAGCGGGATTTGTATTACTATACAAAGTAATAAAAATAACAGGAAAAACGTCAACATTTTTTTTTTTAAATTTTGAATTTGAATACAAAATTTACAACATAACAAACTGGCAGTAAATACAAAATTTACAACATGACATCTCTCTAGGGCTTTATGGGGTTTTATTACGTGACCAACTTGTTTTCATATCTGCGTGATGTTTCCCCCCTGACATTTAAGATGATGATACATGTAGCACAGTTATCACAAAATACATATATAAACAACGCTGTCTATATACATCTACCCTCATTTCCTTCCAATTGCCTTTGGATTTGCTGAGATGAACAGGAAATTAATTTTTATGTGAAGTTTTCTTTCTCATTTAAATACTTATTAAAGGCTTATTAGATGCATGATTAAAACAATTTTCTAATTCATGTTGGGAAAAAGATACATGTTCTAGTATAATAGGAAATAAAAGTTCATGCAATACAAAGTCAAACGCGACAGTAACGGTAATACAATATTCACTTACAGGAACTTATCTGCGCGTGTTTGTCCTTTTTGACTTTCGTCAGTTTACTCGATATCTTGATATTATATTAAAAGATCCCACAGGAGAATATTTTGCTTGCATGCATGCCTATCGGTTAATATAGCCTGACTAATATAAACAAACCGTTATACATTGTCAGACAATGCTTTGCCAGTCTACTTGTCGATCACACCAACCGTCAACTTAACACTGATGTTTTTAACATATGTGTATTGATTTTATCATGCAGTATCATATAAAAGGGCGATGTCGTACGTTTTCCGCCCGTCTTAGTCAGATCAGGCTTTGAGAATAGCAACATACAACACTTCTTCAATGAATTTATCAGGACCTAGCCTCGCCAATGCCTCGATCGCGCTGTCTTGGTATTTCTATGCAGAGACGGGCATTCTCGGGCTTGGAAGCTTGGTGGGAATCATCGGAAACGCCCTGGTCATCAAAACGGCCTGTAGAGTAGAAACCAAATTCGCCCGCCAAATCATGACCTTGTTTTTTACCCTCGCCATAAGTGACGGTATTGTCTCCGGGGTTAAGATACCTCTGCTCATTTCGCTCAAATTCGAGACTCCAAGAGATATCCTTCTGACTCTGCGATACATATTCTTCGGATTAAACGCCATTGCTCAAATAACTCTTTGGAAACACTTCTTTGTTGGGTTTCAACGGTTTATGATTATGTATAGTTTTCCGTATTATCGAAAATACTTCACGTTTTCAACTACGGTTGCCATCGTTGTGTCTTTATGGTTAGTTCTGTGGATGTTGAATATTGTTCTACCGGTTTTGGCAAGTCTGAATGTAACGTTTACCAACATTTACTTCCAGTATGAGTTTCACCGTTCTACGCTTGAGATTGCATTGTATGAGATCATCACTCTCGGAATTATAAGCATACTTCCGGTATGTTGTACAGTATTTTGTCATATTTGGATCGTTTTCAAAATCGTGAAATCTGGTCTTACTCATTTAGAAAACATTGAAGAGAGTGCTACTTTCATTAGAATCAATATCACATCTATATTACGAACTTTATTGCTGCTTGTTTGCGTTTCGCCATTTTTGGTCACCAGAATGGTCGATCCTACACACAAGTCCGTCTCGATAACTGGTTCTCTTTGGACGGAGTACTTTTTCTGCGCTCATTCAGTACTTAGTCCATTTCTAACACTATGTGACTCAGATTTTAAAGATTCGTCTTCTTTCAAGAAGTCCACACAAAATCGACTGAGATCCGCCGGAAGTCTGCGCAGAAGTCGGAAGTTTGCCGCCAGTATAATCACGTCAGGGGATATGAATACGGTCAAACATACGGAATGACCGAGACTACGGACCAAGGGACGAACACTGAATGCACTGAGTTGGACTTCGAATCTTTGCGATAATATTCCTATCCGATTTCACGTTCTTGTAAAATGCATGAATACGGTCGGCATGGATAGGCATTCATATTTTCCTAAAATCAAAGATAAATTCACAACTCCATGGTGTGCTCTCCTTCAACATATCTGACTATGTATTGTCAATATTGTACCTGGGTGTTTTTGATACTTCTGGTCGTGTATTTTGACCGGCGTCTTCAAGAAGTAGCCAGCCTCTTTCCCGACCAGATTGTCCAGATTTGTGAAGCATTCATATATTCATGTACATGTGGGCGTCAGGACTGTTTATCTATACATTTGTATATAACCGTTTTGTGAATTCCTCGTATCCTTGATGTCAGAATGTGTCGGAACATGTAAAATTGGGCCATGTTGTTAAATGAAAGTATGAAAATAAATTATGAGGCTTGATTTATAGGGTTTTTTTCTTTGTCTTTAGCATTACGGATACAACTAGATATCATTGAGATGGTGACCAACTCAAAGAGCCGCGCTTAAATAATGAACAGCATTTCAGAAGACTTGCTTTGACCTTAACTTATGACTTAGAATTTTTTTCAGTTGCCATAGAACTTTAACTCAGACTGATTTCAAACCTCCTAAGCATTTGTTTGGTTTAATCTGAGCAAGATTGAACTAATGGGAAAGAATGTATGGTACAAAACTGGTTCAAATATGGTTCAAGGTCACTACATACCCTTCTCCTAAAAGCTTTGTTATGCGCCTGATAGGGCTAAGAGGAGACAATTTATGATCTAAAAAAAATTAATGTAGCCTAATATGACATTGACCCTTGACCTAGAATCTTTGTTCAAGGTCACTGCACACTCGTTGATCAAAGGCACTCTGTTCGTGAAGCATGAACCATATTGGGCCAAGGAGAGAGAAAATATGCTCAGACAAGGGATCTCGGACGGACGGACGGACGGACGGACTGATCACTATAGGGGCCCTAAAGAATACAGGTAACTATCAATTAAATAAAAGTTTGATAACAATATCCACCATAAATATGGGTAGTTTATACATGGAATACATAAAGTTCACTGAAAAAACTGCAATGCCAACAGTAAAATTGTAAAGTGACGTTAACTATATTCTATATATACCGTGTGCCTTTTTGTCTACCGTGAATTTTGCTAAATTTAATATTTTAACGGCTTTCTGCAACAAGCTTCTCTATACAGGAATCAAAATAGCGATAACACTCATGGGTGTTCATATTTGTAAGATTTAGATGTACCAATCTGTCATGTTGCATAGGGAACTAATACTGATCTATATGCAAATTTTATAATTTAGCTGGAATTTCTGAAAGAATTAGAATAAAAAACATAACACGACGATAGAATGAAAATATCTAACACCCACTTTTTGATAAAAAAAAAAAATGAAGCCTGGAGAAATTGTGTTAAGTTTTTTTAATTTGGCTCTTCAAGATATTTTCGGGTAGGTCTGACTTCCCACCTTGAAAATTGTGCCTGCAATCTACAATAAACCCTCCTCAGAGGTTCCGATGCTACCTCTCTAATGGGAATGTAATCTCAAAAATTGACGGAACGAAGTGGATGTAATACATATGATAGATAGATAGATAGATAGATAGATAGATAGATAGATAGATAGATAGATACACACAACTATTGATTTTTTGTGTAACACTGAGCTCGATAATTGTGCCATTTCCACCTGCTTATGATGCAGTTTTGTGAAAATTCATATATCTGTCAAATTATAAACCATTGCCTACGTAAATACATGTTTACAACCACTTTAAATTTTAGTGTGTCTCACCTGACAGGTAAGATATTTAACTTTATTATTTTACCGTAGGAAAATGATAATTCCTATGGGAAAATAATTTTCCTACATGATATTTTTAAAATAGGAATTGTTTTCCCTATATGATAAAAGTATTTCCTACTGGAATTTAATTCAAAAATTTAGTTTTTCTTTAGGGAATTAAGATTTCAAATCGGATTTTTATATCCTATAAAAGTTTTGTTCAAATCCTATCGAAATTAAAATCCTTTTCTAAACGTTATACCAAGTATATACTTTTGGTACAGGTTTTGTTGTGATTTATATTTTACGTTTTCTAGAGTATACACTTCTGGCATTTTTTTTGTTATAAAATATCATTTTCCCCCCGAAGTGATATATGCTCAAAACGGGTCATTTATTTATATTCATCACATTGACATTCATATGCGAAAGGCTATATATTCTTAAACTTGCGAATCAAGTCCAACAAATCCTTTACATCATATGAGTTTGTGATTCATATTCGAATATCTTGTGATTTTTGTGTGAAATCTTGTTATTCATCAGCAAAATTCAATGGTTCCATAACACAAAGCCGTCCATTTGTGTTTGTGACGTGAGTTATCCCCCTTTTCCCAATATTTATAACCAAGAAAATATAGATTTTGCCAGATGTTGTCGTCTGGGGAAAAATATACAGCTTTTCATTTTGTGTAAATGTTTACTAGGTACATTTGTATGTATAATTTCAATATCATGACTGAAAATCAGTATTTTGTGACAACACGCTAACAAATATGAAGAACTACTAACGTTATATAAGCAGTCATTAAGAAACGCCGACGGAGATGGATAGGGCATGTCCTACAAGAAGATCCTCAGTCAACAACAAGAACAGCTCTGCACTGGACCCCAGAAGGCAAGAGAAAGGGGGAGACCAAGAACATCATGGAGAAGGACAGTGGAGAGTGAGCTTAAAGTCATGCAGCAGACGTGGGGATCAGTAACGAGACTGGCCCAGGTTAGGCAGGGGTGGTGTCTTCCCACTTAGCTAAAATTCTGAATTTTCTACAGGTGACTGATTTTAGCTAAGTGGGAATGATGCACAGGTAAGGGTGTCAAAGAACAAAGGAAATTAATTATAGGTGAATTATAGTCTGTTCAATTATTGACCATAGGTAAATTTTTAATTAAATAAAAAAAAAATAACAGACATATTTTTAAGATTATGTTTAAAATAAAAAAATGATTAATTAATTAATTAATTAAATACACGTAATAGAAGTAAAATTTAATAATTAAAAAAGCGTTTGTTCTATGATTGATCTTATTTAATTTCTGTACTCTTCCTAGCTTGACCCGGCCTGCATTTGTACATTTGTAAATATTTCAGTTTTTTGTACCCTATGTACCATTGATATGGTTTGAGAGAAATAAACATTCATTCATCTTAGCTAAATTTTATTTTATTTAAAATATTCATTCTTTTGAGGAGAAGGAAAACAGACATTGTTGCATTAAAGTTTATTTTAAATACAATCATAGACAACAACAAACTCTGTTCATCATTTACAACTTATTTTGAATAGCATATACATGTACATAAATATTTTAGCATGTAAGTTTGATATAATTTAGTTTTTAGCGCAAATATCCTGGGGTGGATTGATGCTTATCTTACCGATAGACAATTAACAAAGAATGAATTTAGAAGGTTTTTCATCTACTTATAAAACTATGCATGCTGGGATACCACAAGGGTCAGTGCTTGGTTATTTTTTGTTTTTGATATATATTAATAATATTGCTAATGGCATATCAAATAGCATTAGATTATTTGCTGATGAAACATCTCTGTTTGCCATTGTTGATAATGATATTATTACCCCATCTATGTCCCTTATTGAAGATCATGAAAATTAAAAAAAAAATGGTCCAAATTTTGGGCTGTTGATTTTAATAGTGAAAAAAAAACCGATTATTAATTATTTTACAAGAAACCAGAGGAATTATCACAGCATACAATTTGGCTATGGTGGTGATTATATAAAACAAACAAATGCTCATGTACATTTAGGACTACATTTTCAGGCTGATGGAACTTAGACTAATCATATAACAAATATACATAAAAAGGCCTGTAAGAGGTTGAATATACTTAGATTATTGAAACATGTCATATATAGAAATTCTCTTATAAAAATCTATTTTGCTTATATTCGACCTATTTTAGACTATGCTGACATAGTTTGAGATAATTGTACACAAGCAAATGCAGAGTTGCTTGAAAAGGTACAGGTAGAAGCTGCAGGAGATATTACTGGGCCCAGAGTTACATGTAATTCATCTAGATCATGTTTTTATGACGAACTGGGTTTGAAACCTTTACATCCTAGAAGAACACATTATTTTTTATTTTATTTTTTTTAAATTTTATTTTATTTATTCAATTTATTAATATTAAACCTTTCAATAATTGATATATATTGATCTAAATTTTTATAACACTGAAATCCACATTGTCAAGAATATATAACTATATATTACAGGTGATTTTTATACAGGTAATTCACACCTAAAACAGACTATACTCAGTGATCACCCAGATGTGAAAATCCCAATTTTAGCTAGGTGGGAATAAGAATTTCAGAATTTTAGCTACGTGGCAATAAACCGCAGGGGTGAAGGAAATTTGTTGCCGCCCTACACACCACAGGGTGTAAAGGACAATGATGATGACACTAGGTGGATTGGCTTACTGACATGTACATGTAAATCATTCCATTATTTCTGAAAACAGGTGTATTTTTTTAAAAGATGATTCCCTCTAATGTTGAGACAGTGAGTAAATATGTCGGATAGATTGAAATTATTTGATTGATACTCTACATAGTCGAGGCCTATCCACAGAAAAATAAATATCGATTCGATAAAAAGGGATGTTATTTACGAAAACCTATAAGTATCATCTCTGTACCTGAAAAACAAAATAAAAGGCGTTATAACGCGAAAAATATATATGTTATAATGCTTTTTCTTCGCCTTTTGGAATTTAAGGCGTTATTTATTCGCGTTAATACGCCATTTGGAAAGGCGGTATAATGCCCTTTTTCGCGTTATTACGCCTTTTATATTATTTTTCAGTCATTGATACTTTACAAGGTGATTTCAAGTTTTGTATAGCCTATGCTAATTCCAATTGGGTTAAACAAACAATTTATATAATTAATAAACTAAAAAATAATCTTATTACTTACAAAGCTACATCTTGATTGAACTTATCTTTATGTTTATGTCCGAAGATGATAAAAAAAACCGTCACCACCATCAAATTGAAAAAAAAACCAAACAAACAAAAAGTTCACTAAAAAATCAATCAATACAAAGATCGCATTCAGAAGTTCTCTTTCAAGTTATAAGTCCTCAATTTTAGTTTGTAGTTCTAGATGGTCTGGATAGGTTGTTCCTACAAGCAACAACTTCCATTAATTCATAATAATAAATTGTATGGATGTCTGAAGGGAGCTATTGTCCTCTTTCATTGCCTATAAAAATTTCTAAAGGCCTACCTACAGTGTAAAAAAAATCGTATTTTTCTGTGGATCTTCCATTCCTGTAATCCGATGTTCTTAATTTTACAAATACATTCCGCGAAAATAAATGATGATGGGGTATTCCTATTGACCCTATATAATACCTGGCTGTTTAATGCTGTGCCACCTAGGGTATACGGTTTCGTGGGATTGTTTTAAGATGATGGCCTCCACATTACTACCCCACAACTCGAAGACATGAATCACCGTGTGTTTGCGTACAGAGGATCAAATAATCTCAAAGTAAACGCCTAACCTCAATAGTCATACACAGAAAATGCACAAATCAAAACAGTTAGCCACAATATGGGCATAAATTCCATTACTTATAAATATCAGCAATAATAACCGTCAACTAGACATTTCATACGCTATATTAATATTGAAATTTTTAATGGGAAGGGGTGTAAGAAAGGAAATTTCATGTCCCCAATTAAATGGAAAAATGCAGATACATGTATGAAGTGTGAGTCTCTCTCTCTCTCTCTCTCTCTCTCTCTCTCTCTCTCTCTCTCTCTCTCTCTCTCTCAAAATAGGATGAAGGTCTAGGCGTTCTTGAACATATATATGAATCCCGATCCTATGTCTTAAATTAAAATGATAATCAAAACAACAGCGTAATTTTTAAATAAAAAATCATATAAAACAAAAGAGAGTTGATCTAGGGAGCGAGCGACATCGGCATGTTCCCATATCTAGCTCGAACATCTGCAAAATGCAAAAGTGAAAAACGATTGATTTTACTTAACCTTTCATAAAAATAAGTTTTTTAATAGAAAACAGAAAACATCATAATTAATACCTTTCCTTTTTTCTGATCTCAGTGTAACGGCCGAGTGTTGACAGAGGGATTATTATAAATATTTACAGGTGCTTTTAGGCAATTCAGTCCTCAGAAGAATCCCATATAATCCCAAATGATGACAAAATATTGGACATTATAATTCCACTAATATTGAATCGCTACGTCTTGGTTTTCTGATAGACCTCCTAGACGCTTGTTCTGCAAAGCGATTCTAAGTGGGGATCATCCACCGTCTTATTCAACGGATGTATTAAGTTTTTCGGACTATTTCTCGCCCTTTTCTTTAAATATTTATAATTTTGTGCAGAATGTTTACAAGGACAGTTTAAATTGTAGGAAGTAATCTTTTCATTTATCCATTTGATTAAGTCTTTTTAAAATATGTTATTCCACACTTAGATAATAACCACTTAAATTTCTTGGGTTCGAATCCTTATGTGGAAAAACCGAAAATTTCCCTCTAACGCGCCGTAAAACAAAGATGGCTATTGACCGTTACCCGGTAATGCATCAAGGAATCGAATTTACACAAGTACTGTTGCTTCTTTTGACCCCATTAAGGTTTATCATTATGTGTTACATAATAGTCTCTATGCTGTTCTTTAAACAAGTGGTTTGGAATATCACATTTCATTAGTTTTAAAATGATTTTTAAAACATTTGGATTTACCCGAGACGTCGCTGTATTCTAAAGTAATGTTCACTGTTAAAATTTTAATTTTTAGAGAAAATTACTGACGAATGCTTTATCCTATAATTGTTCCTTGCTGGTAAAGGTTTTATTGAAAAAAAAACCCAACCCACTTCACCTTAATGTCAATGAGCAAATATTTATCAAATAAACGTGAAAATATCGAAGTTTAATTAAGTGCAATGAACGAAGGCGCAGATATTTTTTTTCAAAAATTTTATTCCATCCTTCATCGACATCAGAACTGTACAAATAAAAATAATTAAATGCAGAAGTGGTCATTCATATCGCACATTGCTCCACGCCTATTTTATGTTCTGTATAAATCAGATCTCGCCTTTATCTGGAGTTTGTTGAGCTTCCATTAGTCCCGTCACAATTAACAGTTTCACAACTCTAATTGACGCTTCCGCGATTATTTGCCTACTCAATGTAATTAGAGTTGTTGATTAACAAAATAAAAACCAACGAATAGTTCATGTAATCTGCATCTGGTTAAAGTAAGATGAAAGCCACAGCCTTCTAACTGTCGTAATCATGTGATAACAGGCCCGAGGTGAATGGAAGTTCCGCACAAATACTCGTAAAAAAGCATGGAATATCTATCGGAAAGCTTCGCTTCTGTTAAAGTGTAAAAGGTTAGAAAACGACATCATTAAAACTAATTTATGAACCTTTTAATGATAAATTATGAAGAGGTTTTGTTTTAAACGAAAGGAAAGTTAAGTTGTTACAGGTCACCTCGCACTACTTTATCCTTCGCACAGATAATTCATATCTTAATTTTCAAAAAAAAAAAAACTGTAGGAATTTTGAAGGTATTACACGGGCAAACTTTTATATAATTTTGGATATAACGGGTATTGTCTTGGTTGATTAAAACATATTTCATTGTATATCGCAATCTTAATTATGTAAACTGAAATGATAAGCAAAGGACACAAATATGTGATATTGCATGAATTTAAGGGGAGACAGGACGTTGATCACGTGACTTTATTGATCGCATCACAGTTTTTATAGAACATATACATGTAGTAATATGTCATAAACATTGTGAACGTGCGTGTTAATAAATAAATAAAAAGAATGCACTAATTTTTTGATGTTTTAAAACAGAAATGGTCACAAAAAGTAAAAATTCCAGAAATAAGGATACATGTTAGGGTGATTCTTATTGTAGTATCGCCGTTTAATGCAAAGAAAGTGGCCATGAATTTTTGTTATGTTATAAAGCACATGCTAATTTCATATATAAAAATTTAAAGCAAATTTTATTGAGTATTTTTGTGCCATCAAATTCTGTTCAAATTTAATTAGAATCAAAAACTCCAAAATTTGAAGTGTTGTCTTTATCAGTATTTCCGTAAAATTATGATATTGCTATGTAAAAAAGCAAATGTTGTAAATAATTTTTTAATTTATTTCTGTTCCTTAAATTATTGTATAAAATTTGCAAATAAATTACATAGAATAAGTTAATTACTCAGAAAATTGAAATTTTCGAGAAAAGGGGGTAATTCATATCAAAATATCTTCATTGTAAGGCAAGAACGTGACAACGAAAATAATATATGTTGCAGGGGCCATATTAATGTTGATGTGTTAAAAAAGCAAAAAAAAAAATTCGTTGACAAATAATTTTACACTGCAACGTCCTGTTCCCCCTTAATCAAGTTATAGGGGCTAATGAAACCAAAATACAAAATTGGTAACAAATAATTCGATTTATGCGGTAACCCCTCGAATCATTAATGTACTTCCTTCAACCAGTGGCCAGCATGATATTTTTTAGGTTAAAAATACGTGTTCTGGACAGTAGAAAATTTAATACTTTTGACTCAAAATACATTATGAAATACGTCAGTATTTTCAGCATATTTTCTACACACTCTAAAGCCAAGAACAAAAAGATCTTTAGTGTTAATTTCATCGGCGGATAAAACTGATTACACGAATGTTTAAATCAAAGCACACAAAACTCTATCGATATAATTCGTGCAAGATCACTGCGCTGGGATTGTGTAACGGGCATTGAACATCACCATTCTGATTTTTCCGGAGACCTAGATTTTTTTTGGATTTATACATCCTATTGATATGCCAAATTTAGATTATATTTATTTTGTGCACTTTTTAAATGAAAGTAAACTTCACTGGTTTTTGGGTTTTTCCCACATTAAATTACTAGTAACCACAATTCTAGCTCTGGGTTGGATTACAGACAACTGTAGAAAACTTTAGAGTTGGATTATTCTTTAAATGCGTTTGTGCACATTTTCACCCTTTCAAAATTCGTCTCTGTATTACATGTATTTTCTATTCCAAAGACAATTCTAAACATTCCCTATACAATGATATAAAGTTATCTTCCGGACTTCTAAAGGCGAAATTTTGCAGCCACTGTTCCAAAAGCTCAATAGAAAATGTGCTAAAAAAATTTCACTTAAAATTTCGCTTTGAACTATGATAATGCAAATATCCGATAAACTCGCTGTCTCTCGATTTGCGAAGGTGGGCCGGGATTAATTTTTCTGGAGAAACCACCAAGTTACGACAAAACTTTACAAATATTATCAATTTTGAAATTTCGATACCATTAATTACAGTCCTTTTATAGATACATGTAACATGCGTACAAGGCTATATATATATATATATATATATATATATATATATATATATATATATATATATATATATATATATATATATATATATTTATTTATTTATATATATATATATATATATATATTGTCCTCTTGTTTTACGTCGAGAGCTCTAACCATAATTGGGAAATTTACCATCTATTATTTTTATGTTTTTTATTCTTTGTATATCAGATTTATATTATAAATAAACCTATGACAATGAATTTCTGATTTTCTTTCCTATATTTATTTGACTGTATAGTTCAAGGAGTGTCTAAATAATAATAAAGCATTGTCGTTTATAGTCTAATTCTCTACCATATCTTGGATTTTAATATATTATTTCTACCTTAATATGAAAAAAGTGAGCTTGAAATTTGAAATTTAAAAAAAATAATTTATACCATTCTTGGATATCACATGATGTTAGTTTGTTTGAATTTACGATTAATGTTGAAAATGCAAAGGGATTTCTGTAGTTTTTACAAATCCCAAATCATGGATTGGCGCTGATTGAAATATTATTAACATTGTAAATAATCATATTTTGTAACACAACAATCTATGTACATGTATTATTACTGACATTGTATGTATTATACTTAATATCGTGTGAATAAACGCTGCCTATCGTGACACGGAAATGGTCTCCAAGATAGTCCAGGTCTACATATAACTGTAATGGTTGTACTTAGAATGCCATTTATAAAAATGAATTCTGAAAATAAAATCGACGAAGTGCCTATTACACAAGCAGTAGGGCCCGTTATCTGATCCCAGATACTCCTCTCTGATCCTTCGTGCCGTAGAGTTCGGGATTCGCCGCTAAAAGGTTGGCATTGCCGATTGACCCCCCACTTCAGGAGATGATAATCTTTTGACATTGAGACACGGCACTCGCCATTTGGAATTGACTCGTTTAGACTTTTATCAAAGTGACACATGTACATTCAACAAACCCTTAGTATCTTCACCCCTCCGATATTCGATAACCATCAAGAGTTTACTTCGAGTCGTGCTTTTTTAAAACCGGAAAACGGACGGCTGTGCTAATTTGCAAACAACACTTAGACGAGTGGGATTGACTGTTTGTCGAGATCCATTCATTATTGCAAGTTAGAAATATATACAAGGAAATTCTGTAAATTGTTTCCAAGATAAATTGTTTATATCACATGCTGTGTCTGTTGTCGTACAAACTCTTTACACTGTAAACAAATTAACCCCGAAAGGATTAGGACTTTATTCAACACTTACCAATCCATTACCGTTTCTACTTGTAAATTACACGCTCACTTTATTAAATACCAGCCTGTCTGCAGATTAACTTTCATCCCATGGTCTTCAAATGATTTCTATTTATTTGCGTTTTTGACCAGAAGGGAAATGCAGAGCAGTTTCGATCCCGGTAAGTCTGGAGAGAGAAAAAAATGTTCCGTATCTTGACGTTTTTGAAACTTTTTCACTCTTCTGGATTTTTGATTATTTTCCATCTTATCTCTCGCATTGTATAAAAGCCTTTTAGTGGATCATGGAACCAATCCGGTCTGAGATAAACAGAAGGGGGCGTGGCGAACGTCACATGCAGAAAATAAATATCCAATACACAATGTGCTCTTAAAATATTGTGGGACATTATGTTATGATATCAGCAGACTTTTGGGAAACAAACACCAGGGTCAGACAATTTTCGTGAAAAATAAAAATTCCAAAGATGCAAGGACACCATAACACACCTTTTACGATAGAGAATATTCTAAACGGACGAGTGTTTAAAAAGAGCGAAAACGGGAAATTTAAAAGTGAAGAAACTTATCCGGGTGACGGGGCGAGGTCAGTGAATGAACCGGGGGGTCCCGAGGCTGATGACGTAGACGTGGAGGGGTCTGACTCTGACTCGGAAGTGTCCTGTACCCCGGGGTCACTCACATTCTCAGACACAGATACTGACCGAGGACCCAGAGAAACAGAATCTGGTCATAATGAACAACTGATGAGTAAGTGTAAAAAATAAATGGATGAAAATAGTTGTATTATAATCAAATTATGTAAATTTTAAAGAATGAGGTTATTTTGTTGTTCTTTAAGGATGCTGGGTGGTCAATAAATTAGCATTCAGATCTAACTTCGTTAGCCATGAACTACCGTATCTCTGAATTACACGTAGTAAAGACAAATGCAAATATTTTAGCAATAAAATTTGATTAGGTTTTTTTATTTTTAAACATCACTCTTCTTTTTTAAGGAGATTGATATAGTCTAAAATCGACCACGGCCATCCAGCCCTCTTAATTCGAACATATTGTTTTTAATGAAATACGGAACTTTATTGTTTTACTTTTAATCGACATTTTAATTAAAAAAATGATATGTATATTTTTATGAGTAACTTCTAAATTTTTTTTCATCAGATTGTGATAAAAAAGAACAAGACAGTTCACTCGTGAAACAAGTGATACCATGCAAGCCCCGGAAGAAACGGTCCAGAGCTGCTTTCTCACATGCGCAAGTTTTCGAGTTGGAGCGCCGCTTCCGGCATCAGCGCTATTTGTCCGGACCGGAAAGGGCCGATCTTGCCAACGCCCTGAAACTGACAGAAACACAGATAAAAATCTGGTTCCAAAACAGACGTTACAAAACAAAACGGAGACAAATTCAAGAACAGTCGTGTTTAAACGCTGCCAAAAAGGCGGATGTGACGTTACTTATAAAGGACGGAAAACGGGTCCATGCTTCTCCGGACGCCCAGCAGCGATCTTTGATGTTTCCGGCACTTCCGTTGGGAGGTCCGCTAGATTATCGTTATTTTTACTTTGTGCAATAATTTTACTCAAGTTTACTTTTTATTGGATGCTTATGAAAGTGAATGTAGACTATTCACGTACGGATGCCCGAGCTGTGAGAAGTGACATTTGCATTCTTGGCAATTAGTTTTCAAACAATTCAATGTGTATTGGAATTTTTGTTCAAAGTCGGTAGCTTCTCATTTCCCACAATAAAGTACTGTCTGGATCTTTGAATGCGGTTCCGGAAATGAAACACGTATTTCATTGAGGCTCAGAAAAGACTTCTTAATTCCGTAATAAGTTAAGTGAAGTCTCGGAAATTAAATTAGAACCACACGAATGTCCGTGCATTGTTATACTTTGTTACCTTTATGATTCTCGATAAAAATTAAGACCCTGAATTAATTTACGAGAACATTTGAAGAATGCATAAAAAAAATTACACAGGATTTGCAAACCTGTTAAGAAATCAGAAGAAAAAAAGCCAATATGGATTTAATCAAGAGTCCATGGTGTTTTTATTCATTTAATACTTGCCATACCTATATATCCATCTCGGGGACACGTGATTTGTGCCTGTTAAGGTGTGTTACTATCGATATATATGACCATAAATAAGAAAGACAAAGTGTTTTTTTTCATTGCGTTATGTTATTTATTCATTTAACCTTTATGTTTCAGAAAATGCATATCTGAAAAATTACGTATACAGTCTGCAAATTATGAGAATTGAAAGATTTATGTCCTTGTCTGTAATAAAGAAAATTGAAAACCTGCAAGATGCATACTTATGTTTTCCTCACCTTGTCTTTTAAATAGCAATATATCATTTCCTCGCCAGATGTTTTTAAGCTTGCTCGGGGCTTTTTTCTCCTCTCCTGTGAAGAGTCAAGTTTAGGGTCTTATTGATGAACAAGGGATTTATGGCAAACAAGATATATTCATACATGTAACAACATATTTTTTCTCATTATTTTATTTTTTTAATTTTTTTTTTAAACTTCTGGTTAAAATAACAAACTCTTCTGAATTGTTACTAGATTGATATTTCTGTTGTTGAAATAAAGAATAAGCGTTGTAATTTGTGGAATAGTTATTATATAGAATTAAATTCAAAACGAGAACAATCAACTCGAAAACCATACATATATATTTATCAGAAAACAATGTAAAATAGCCCTAATATACTGTAAAAAAAAAATCAACTCGAAAACCATACATATATATTTATTGGAAAACAATGTACAAAACCCCCCTAATATACGGTAAATAAGTCTGAGTTGATTCTGACCCACGGTCATTTTCTTGCTAAGACGAAATAGGAAAAAATGAATAATTTGAGGTGTGTGAGATATCATAACTTACCTAATTTAAGCACTTGTATCAAATATAATTTCCTTTAAAGAAAGAATACCAAATCTCCTTCTTAAAAACATGGTCCATTCATTTTCGACTTGTTAAAGTTTCGGATTTTTTACATCTTATTTTTCTACTATCAAATCTTGTAAAATATCAGTTACGTTTTTTCCTTTTGAGTCTGAATCCTGATATTTCAAAAATGTTTCAGGACCACTCATTTGGTTATCTAACCTAATCTTATTTTACAAAATAAAATAAACTCAATACATGTATGGATTATTGTTATATCGTATAAGTTATCGAAAAATACAAGTTAGTGATATTTACGAAAAACCAGTCTCTCCATTCACCTTACCAGTTGAACAAGTAGAAACCAAAATATGAGCGAGCAGTACTTTTATCTTGAAGGTACCCAGCCATGAAAGAATCATGAGAATGTTGCAACATGCTAACATATTTGCTTATCACAATGAAGTTTGTTAAACAAAGAGCCATATGAAGTCTGATATAAAACTCCTTCAGATAAGGGTATCCAAAGTCATTTTGTCAGCGACAACAGGAGCTCTATTTTCTCCATAACGTCACAGTCATGCCTTCCAGTTCCCAGCAGTTATCACCTATTAATTATTGATGTTAAACATATTGGCCAGAAAGTGGCTCTTAGAAAAGGCACAGCTTGATTGATGGCATGTCGTAAAAATACTTGCTTCCGTAAAGGAGGGTCATTATTTTAAAGTATGATGAAACAGGTTCGAGCTCGCATGAATATTTCTAAACTTTTCGTTTCCTAGAAACTTCCCTTGTTGCTAATATCTTTTTACCAGCATGAGTCTTTAGCCAAATGCAACATTTGAGCAGGAGGGTAAACAAAGTTTGGTTGGTCACAGAGATAAAATTACAGGTGATATTAGAAACACATACTTTCAAGTGTCATTCAGTACTTAAAGAGTAAAGTGCATTTTTTCACTTTGAATCAATTTCGTCTTTTGATTCAAACATGCAATAATCATTTGTGTCGATCACGTCTGTCTGTTTCTCTTTCTCCATCTACATTTGTGTATTTAGAACAGCTTTTGGTCAGCTTAGATTTGTAAATCCAAGCGTTTCAGGTGGCCCAAATCACCCATCTCATACTTTGAAAGTATCTCTTAAGAAATATGATTTCACAATTCCTACAGTGTATTGAATATCATTAGATAAATAATATGATTTTTTTTCAGATAAACCGGAAAATTCATTTTCGCAGCAAATATTTTAATTTGTGAATAAAGACATCTTTTTAGATCTGAGATTTATCATTATTTGCTGATATTTTGCAATAGAAGATGAATCATGACACTTATGTAATACACATGTCAAACATGGCGATCATCCTTTTTTTTTAAAATAAAATTTCAATTGTGTTATTAAAATCATTTCATTTTGTCTAAAGACATATACGTACCTTTAGATCCATCAAATAATGAATGTGGATGTGTTGAGTCCACTTAATTTAATTATATTTACTGTTTTACAAAGAAAATTGAGTACTAGTAACCTGCCGATATAGGCGTTACTATAGCTAGTAACTTGCCGGTATAGGCGTTACTAGTAACTTGCCGGTATAGGGGTTACTAGTAACCTGTCGGTATAGGCGCTCGACCACGCACCTGTCTTGACCATCCAGTCCTTGAAGGTATGCCTTTACTATGGATAATTTCATTTAAATTTTAATGAGACTGTTATTGCCTATAACATTTTATGGTAATTTTTTGTCTCTGGACAAGGAGAGTCATATGATTTATACCTAGTTATTGTGTGGAATCAATAATATGCAAGTTATTTCTAATTTGCAGAGATGTCAAGTGTGAAAATTGAGGATATAGACCAATAGTATAACACCCAGACTTCTCTAATTGATTCGCTCACAAACCGGTCTAGGAAACATGAATAATTTTATATATTAACACAGACATTAGGTAAAATTATCAAAATAGACATCGATGTACATGTGAATAAAACAAGAGACCAATTGACTTGATCAATTCATGCTCAGTTCAATAATAATAATTTTTGGTATAACATTGATTTTGGATAGTGATTTATTGTTACAAAGTTGCAAAGGAGTGTATTTAAAAAGCAATCCCATTAGTTCTAACATTACTGTTTTAATAATAAGCCTACCATCTACCAGTACATGTAAGTGTTTATAGATAAAATTAGACCCCGATCCTTAAGTCTGACCCCTCTCTGACCCACATGGGTTATGGGTGAATGATATGAGAGTTCTACTGAAAGTCCTAATCAGTTTATTTAAACAATAAAATGCTTTCTTTGGTGATTTATGCGAGATGTGAAGGTGGCATCATTGCAAAAAAAAAAAAAAAAAAATACAAAAAATACAAAAATTAATGAATTGATCGTAAAAAGTAAGTAAAAGTAATTAAATCATTGTTAATGTACATCGGTACGTTAGATAAAAAAACCCCAGCCAAATCGTCTTATATGGGCATTTGAGTCTGAAACCATCATGATTAAGTCGTGCAGTCCGTGATTTTTCTTAGGTGTTGAAGGTTTCGACCGATCGATAAACTGGTTAGAACTGGATCGAGTAGATTTCAGTCCCGTTAGTTTCTATATAGCTGTGAATTACAATCAATTTCCGTAAGAAATAAAGGGAATTATACTTATTGGAT
The DNA here is from genome assembly GCA_033439105.1 of Magallana nippona. Lineage (NCBI taxonomy): Eukaryota > Metazoa > Mollusca > Bivalvia > Ostreida > Ostreidae > Magallana > Magallana nippona. The sequence continues at coordinate 25,742,899 of CM065920.1, read as the reverse complement.
GTAAATATAAATTTATACATGTATTTAATTTTTTTTAAAGAAATGTGCAATCTGGGGAATAAATCCAGTAAGCTTTATTTACCGTAACATTTCCCCCACAATTTTCTGTTATTTTTTTTATAGTCTTCTGCTTCTTTATCTATCTTACATTGTACATGTAGACATATATTTACCGTTATTGCTAAAATGTCATAAGATAAGATCTTTGGATCTTTTATAAAATAAGACTGGAGGATGCGAGGAGAGGGGTGGGGGGGGGGGGGGGTGGTGGTGGTGGTCAATGAGAAGAGTATACAGGTAGCCCCTCCCTAAGATTTCCCTACTAAGGATTTATTTTTTATCTTAGAACATATTTGAATAATAGTCTAAGCCCCCTCCCCTGGATCAGTTCTGACTATTCATGTATTTTCATCTCATAATATTTTGTTCAAAGAATAAAATCAGATAAAATGGAAATATAAAACAGCATTAATTATATCAATTATATGAATATCATGTAAAAACATTATTTCTGATATCCTATCAAGTAATCAAGTATCAACTATGTGCATATTAAAATAAGAAAACGCATCTATATATGTGAAAAGAAAATATCGTATATCAAAATAAATCAAATCACAAAAATTATTATTGATGATTTTAAAAAAAATGCACACAAATTCGCAAATGCCCACTCTTGCAAATACTTAAACATATGTACATGTATAGAGGTGGTCGTTACTCGGGCTTAAATGAAATGAAATGGAAAGAAGAAATTATTAATAAAAAATCACAAAATATATTATATGATAAATAAATAATATATACACAATTTCCTAATTAATCAATACGAATTCAATTAACCAGAGAAAATAATAAAATTGGTAGTCCAGTACTTATATAATTGTTCGTACATGTATATATGACTTTGATATTCGTCAATATTACGCATTTGCAAAACGTATGTACATGGACATAATGCATCTCTTAGTAAAGTTGGGCACCTTATACGTATATCCAGTAAGATCCCTCTTTCACCCACATGTATTATGAATTAACTTTTCCCATAGTCTATAATCAATTCTACAAATCATGAATTCCATTAAAAAAAATTTTTTTGATTAAATGCCCCCTCTCTTGTGACCCCTATTTGACTGATTGGATTGGAATATATTCATATACAATTATTCTTGATTATTCTTGTGTCAAAATTTTGACCAAAATTAAATACATGACAGAGGAACAAAGAAAGGAATTTCTATAAACTCACCCGAGATTTCGGCTCAGATGAAATAAACATCAATATTCTCTAGTTCTTAAAAGTTGATAAAGGCAGCTGAATGCGCAACAAATTAACCATCTGTTAAATCTTCAGATTTTGAATATTTTTTTAAGCATACATTAGAATTTAGTAAAGACATTTCCTAATATTTGAGCTTTAAAATTTGCATAATTTCTATGTCGTTATACAAAGTTCGCCTTCTAAAAGAGATAATTTGAGTCTAAAATGGCGATGACCACCCAGCCCTTACAATATCAATAATTAGATTGTTTATTAAATTTTCTTTTTCTTTGATAAATTAAAAGTGTTAAATATATTTCATTACAGAGATCAAAACAAGTTATGTGTTATCAAAATGTAGGACCCATGTTTTATTCAGAAATCATGCTCAGAAAACTGGAAGAGTTATCTATCCTGACACACTCTTTGTCAGAACCAACGCATCGTCTTCGACAGTGGCGGATCCAAGATTCTTTTTTCAAGGGTCGGGTCCACCCTTAACCCCCCCCCCCCCTTTCTATAATAAAAACCTAGGAAAAAAATAGAAAATGGAGAGAGAGAGAGAGAGAGAGAGAGAGAGAGAGAGAGAGAGAGAGAGAGAGAGAGAGAGAGAGAGAGAGAGAGAGAATTTATACTAAAGTCGTACGTCGTGCAGAAAAAGGGGTGATCCCAATCCTCAAGCAGGCATATACTTAATCCACAAAGAATTGATCATAAATAGGATTTGTAAATTTTAAAATGCATGTAGTTTCGGTTTTTGCTTTAAAAATTATTTCATATGCACCGTAAGACCTCTTACCTCCCTTCGGATACCAACACGTTCAATGAAAGACACTATCAATTATGTGTACTTTGTGTGTGTGTGTATATATATATATATATATATATATATATATATATATATATATATATATGTTAACTTAATCATATACATCCAAGCGCATAGGTTTCTGATGTTTTAAGAAATTGAAATTTTAGATAAATCTATCAGAAATGCATACTTTAAAAAGATCTGATAAATTTCATAAAGATTATGTCACCTACTCCAAATTCTCAACCAGGAAGGAATTTTATTTTTTTTGTTTTTGTTGATAATTATGACACTATGATTATTATATTTTAAAATATCATTACTGCATATCATTAAGTAAAAACATTTCCGATCCTTTTGTTTCTTTTAGAATAGTCTTTCATAGACTTTATTACAAAATAAAGGCGGACAGGTTCAGTTACACGAGGTATCTAATAAATATTTTGCTTTAAAAAGACAACTTTTCGTTGATATTTTACACATGGCCATCATCAGCCCAGTGACAAAGATTACTTTTCCCGGCATCAAAAGAATTTCGGACATGTTCGGATTGTAAAAGATTTTACAATAGCAGGCTATGTTAAGGTTTACCAAAGGAAATACTTGTTAACGACAGCGAAAAGTTGTTTGATGTTTTATTGCTGAACAAGAAAAGATGATGTTAAATTAAAACCTTTTACACCTGCCGAAAACTTGTAAATAATACAATGTGCTAATTAAAGGTAAAAAAAGTAAAAGAAAAAAAATAATATGGTCTTGAAAATGTTTAATTAGTGTCATTCGCATTCGTCCGATAGCACTTGTCTAAGTGAAGATTGAAATCTTCGCTGTGCTTTGTTTTATATTGTTGTGAATTGAGGCGCCAGGTTCTTCTAAACATGTACTGAGATTTAACGTGTTTTAAGAGATCGTGGTTTACCTGTTGGAGAAAAGACCCTGACTGTGGTTTCAATACCTTTAGCTTCCAGATACATTCACTCGATTTTCCTTTACCGTTGATTCTTACATTTGTGCGTGAAATTGACTGTTTTAATAAGATATTGGCAGAAAAGGAGTTTTAAGTGTTTTCACACATACAAATGGGTAATTTGTTTGCATTGAGTTTAATACGTTTTATGAATTTATATTTCTACTTGGAGTTGAATTTAAAGGCTGATACGGTTGATTGTTGAACGTAGACATTTAATAGCAGCTGAAATGACGTTGATGACAAAGGAATTATAAGTCTGTTCAGACTATCAAAACCTTGGTCATGTAAGCTATCGACACAATCGAATCATCGGCATCGCTTGACACCCGTTCATTGGGTGTCCCCCACAAAATCTGCTCCCTTTGTCCTTGTTCAAAACTCTGGCGCGTTTCCGGTGAATGTCCGGCGGGATTTAGGATGCCCAGCTACAATTCATCAGAGGTTAGTATTTTAAAATATTTTTATAATATCTAACGTCCTTCAATGGTCATGGATTGGAAAATCTTTTCCATTTTTGCGTCCTGCAAATGGCAAAGATATCCATTCCCCTCTCCCATAGAATAAAATCGAGAAAGAATTCAAAGTTTGCCCAACATTTAACGGTTTCCTTTTTTGGAGGGGGGGGGGGGGGGTCCATGTTTATTTGCAGAAGAAGGAATATTGTACTTTACTCAATTCTCGGTTTTCTTTCTATTCTGATTTTAAATAATCCCAAGTCAAAAAACCGTTTCTTTTCTTATCAGAAAAAGCTTTAATGTTTGCATACTTTTTAGGATTCCAACCACTCTGTAGAATATTTAAAGCCAACTCGCTCAAGGATATCTGACAAAAGAGCATTTTAACAATCTTTGAAACTCTTTTCTTGCTGGGAATTAACAAAATTCCAAAATGAAGGGAAATGGTTTGGAAGATAGCATGGTAGGAACTGTAGTTGTTTTCTTTAACAGGAAAATTTTCTACTCATAATTTTTGGGGGGTTAGAAATCTTCACAATAATATATATTAATATGTAGGAATATTTTTTGTATGTCGTAAATAAGACCGTTTGTACGTCTGTTTTGAATAATTCTGTATCTAAAGGATTTAATTAGAAAATAGTTGCAAATATTTTGAGGTATAATATTGTTAGTGCTGAGTTATTGTGGTATGCAATGACATGACGTAAAATTATTACATCAAACTTTTCTGTTTCTTGAATTGTGTTTTAATTTTGTTTTATGTAAGCATGTATTTACAAAATTGTTAAGGGGTGTAGGTTTTGAAATCCTTGGATTTCGAAACAAGTTTTACTGAAAGTGGATTCTGTTGTTTATATGTTGTAAAACGCGTGTTTGTCTACATAACGTAAACACCGCATACGTTTAAAGCATGTTGTGTAACTCTATCAGCAGCAAACAGTCGTGCATATTTCTTACAACACATTCGTTGAATATGAAACCAACAGTAGCTAATTTAGACCAAGAGACCCTTTCAATAGACCTGGCATTGAGTCAAGCAGGGGATGAATTTGGTAAGTAGTAAGCAAAACATATCTTTTAATCCTTTGTGTTATAGACAAAAGTCATTTCTGGTATTGGCCAGTATATTGGATTTAACCTGTACATTAATGCGATATAAGTAGGTGTAAAGTGGCTTATCCGAATAGTATTATAGGTCTACCATTCACTTACCTAGCATCGAGTTTTTAATGAACTCTCTTAAAGTGAATGACACAAACAGTGACATATAAAGTGACCCAGGATTGTGTCTCGTTTGACAGAAATCAGCTGTAAAAAAAACTGTTTTTTTCTCGGTCCACCCCTTTCACCTTTCATACACCCTTTCTGGGATTTGTTGTGTCTGTAAACGTCAACTTTATGAAATTGGTAAAGAGTAACGATGAATAGTTTGAAAGGAAGAGACTGGACTTTGTTCATAGATATTATCAAATTGGCATGATAAAAAAGGGCAGCGTAGCTACATGTAGACCACATTCCCTCCTTTCAAGATCTATATGTAGAAAGGGGTGGGGGTGTTAGAGTATGTTTGTGACCCCCCTCCCCCCCCCCCCCCCACGTTTTTGATTAAATTTCAAGAAACGGTATTTTTCTTTGATCTGTTATTTTTTTAAATTTTTTTTTTGCTTTATCATAATTATTTTCTGTATGGGTACCCTTGTTTACAGCTATGTAGATGTTAGATGTGCGTGTGAGTGTCCTCCAACTTTCAAGCGTTTGTCTCCTACCAGTAAGGTTGTTCGTAACCCCCCTCCCATTTTTCGTTTAGATACAGTATGTATAATGTAGTTACGCATCTATCTGAATAACTGGACATAAAATAGATTATATTCCACAGTGAATGATAAACTGGAAATTATGCCATTGCTTTCTTATGAATTGATATTTGATGATATTTGGTAGGATTTTATCAATATTTATATAGATAGATAGATAGATAGATAGATAGATAGATAGATAGATAGATAGATAGATAGATAGGTAAAATCCTACCAAATATCATCAAAGAAAGAAGAATTAAGGTTGTCCTTCAAATGTTATTCAATTAAATTGAAAGTCGATCACTCTTATCAATTATTCATCTGATCAGCGTTATTGCTGGTCGCCATGTGCAGTATAACCTACTGAACAAAAATACAGATAAGAATCGATACTTGTGCTTGCGATATTAAATGTAATTGCATTTCACGGAGCAGTCCCAGCAAAAGTGTGCATTACATAAGGGCTGTCTGTTTTAACATATTATACATAGTTATTAAACGATGTCTAGATAGATCGGAAGGAATGAACTGCCAAACTGTTATTAAACATTGACATAATGGTAAGAGACAGGTCTGTTATTCTTATATAATTCCAATCACTGAAAGACGTAAACAGCGCATATACCCCCAGTATTTTCTCCATGTAATCTTCTTATTAAATTAAAGTATATTTTATCGAATTTGAGGACAAGGTCTTTGATTTGAAAAACACAACACATTAAAATTTTTCATTGCATATCCGATGGAATTTAAAGACTTTCTGCATGTCAAAACCGATAGCACCCCCTGCAACTTTAATTTGCTCTTTTGGTTTTTATACCAATTAGCACGACATGAAAAACTGAATGCTACTTATTAAATACTGCTTCCACGAAACGATTCAAGAAATGTTCAAGAAATACACTGTAGATTTTTTTTGAAGAACAGAAATTCTTTAATCAGATATCTAAATGGCATCATTATACCTCTAAAATAGTACCAACGGCTTCAAAAACAGGAAAAAATATATATATTGATATCCCATTGTCGCTTTGAGCAATTTTTTAAAATGAGAAATTTAAAACATCGTTGATTATGTTATACAAAAGATAAAAATCAGAATTACTCATAAGATATAAAAGTTTATTATTCAAATAATTTTTTATGAGTTTGACGTCTCGCTTTTTAAAGAATTGATGGGCCCACAAAAGGCATCGAATACCCACAATACATGTCTAAACTTTCACACGGAGTCCTTTTCTAAAACTACAATGATATTTGGCAAAGATCGATGCCCGAATTGTGAGACATTGAACGGAGCAACAAGATTTTTTGTTTATTATTATTCTGCACACAGGTGCATGCAAACACGTATAAAGTGAAAATTAAAGAACAGCGCGCTCTCTCTAATTTCCATTGAGTTTTATTTATATAAATTAGCAAGAAATACGGCATGCGTGCGATGTATTTGAAGTTGAGACCACACACTGTACGTAAAAGCAACCAAAATATTAGCAACATAACGTGAACATTGGTTAGGAATTTTAAAATTTTTGTTAAAGTTGAATAGCATTTCAATCAGTTGCATTCAAGTAAGTGTCCCCAGACTATAGATCATATCGTAATGGTTATAGGGAAAGGACCTTGGTTAGGTTTCTGTTATAGAAAGACAAACTCTTTATTTACGTGAAATGTACATAGCTTACGTCTTAATTGAAGTCTGTATTCTTGAGTGTAGTCAGGGAGAAAATCGGTTTCAATAAAAAACCCGCTGTCGACCAAGATATGTAGATTTAATTGTTCTTTCCCGACTCCCAGTACCTGACAAAAGAAGTGAATCACTCGGCTACAAATATCTGTCTTATCTCTAATTTGTTTTATTCGGTTTATTCGGTGTTGCTCCATTATCGGTCCGAGTTCTGAAATAATACTTAATCGTTAGTTACGTCGGTTTGACCCTTGGTCACTTGGACAACCCGTTATAAAGATACAAAAGACCGCAGCTTAGCCCGATTTCTCACCAAACTTCTAAGATCCCTGGATGTACACAGTGACTCTATTATTATTTCCATATCTAATCCATTTAAACATCCAAATACATTAATCGGAGAGACCGTTTTAAATACACAGACAATAATACCGCTCAGAGAGTTACATATACTAATCGCTGGCTCATGCAAGCTTACACAGAATCTTCTAATTCAGAAGTCAGTGCTTGGTCACTTGTGTTTGGGTATTTAGGGAGGGAGGCAGTGGTGTTTGACGCCTTAGGATTGCGGATACATGTATCTATAGAATGGGTCGAAGCAGCAAAGAATCACGATCGGGAAGTCTGAGTTCTGATAAAACTGAGGTATGTTCACCGTAAAACACAAGCTTTTTGTTTTTAATATTTTGGTATGGTACCTTTGCAGACCTAAGCTTGATGTTTACGTCATAGTTATTGAAATATTTGTATCATTCCTAATAAATATTATAAAAATATTTATTAGATCTAAAAGTGTTCGCTAAGTGTTCGCTTTGTTTTACGAGAATCAATTAATGACATACAAAGTGATAAATTTTGTTAGAAATGTTTATACATCAAAGAGATTGATTTTTTCGATTCTACGAAAATTACTTTCTACCCCCCCCCCCCCCCCCTTTTTGGTCTGTAAATCTTTATACATTTAAAGCAACATTCGGTCTGATATATTTGATTAGAAAAGTTTTAGTTTAAGATTGTTTGATAAAAATAAACTTAAAATTTAAAACTTAAACATGTGAACTGAAGTCAGCTTGTGAGGTTTTTCGACAAATTAAATGTACGAATACAAAAACAAAAGCAGCAAAGCGGCGCTGCAGAGACCTGTCGTGGTTAGGGCTAAGGTTGGTATCAGTTCTCTTCATTCTTTTGTCTTTTGATGTTTTTGAATCCTGCTAGATTTACCATTTACCGAGCTTAGTGTTTGGTCGAGGTCAATTACAAATGGATTAGGGGACAATAGATAATGAATTGACTTACTCTTTAAATATTAAAGTCCCAAACATTGTTCCGTGAATCAAACAAAGGGACATTTTAATGAAAGAGCAACTTTTGAAATTGGAGAAATTTATACCAACCCGTGATCCATTTGGAAAAGAAAACACAATTAAAGTCATTTAATTTGAAAGATCAAATAGTCAAATTTTTCTGAGCGTTAGATATTGAGCCGTGTCATCGTATGCGGTGAATTTTGATTATATCAAACCGCCAAAATTAAAACACCTAGAGAGGGGGGCATAGGTAGATATTCCAAGGACCTCGAATTTTGACGTAATATCAGTTGCGGATATTTAAACGACGAGGCAGTAGCAGTCTGTTCACAAACACATTAACAGACCCTCCGATCTTTTTGTGGGATGTATTCCTTTAAATACAAGTTTGTGCCGGTAAGAAAAGACAGTCTTGGAGAAAGAAAAAGATCAGGAATTGATTTTTTCCTTCACCAGAAACTTAACGTGATGATTATATAATCATTGGCAGGGTAGCTCTTTCGTGACTGGAACCGCGCAAAAAGTCCCGACACATTTCTGATCAATTTGGCGGAATAGGGAATGCAGCTACCCGACGGAATCCACTCTGGATGTGGTTATACAGACCATGTATTCTAAAGCATCTATTGATTTTTTCATTGTGTATTTAATTTTTGAGATACACATCAGTTTTAGCGTGTAAATGCAATATAGTTCCCCAAATATTGACATTTCATGGGTCTTGAAATGGAGACTAAATCTGTTTGTATATAAATAATAGATTTTTTTCATTGAAGTTAATCAAAGTTTTATTTGGAGGTTTAAGCATGCTTTCATGTACATTTAATATATATTTTTCTTCCTTCAACAGACGGAGAGTTCAAGTTCCGGTTCCGGGAGGATGGAGCGGATACGACCGGAGAGGACGCCAAGACAAAAAGTGCAGTCTGTTTGGCGTAATGTACGCTGGGCCGAATCCTTCCCCGACGAATCTCTATCCATGGAATCTGCAGAATTAACGCCAAATTTCGCCCTGCGGAGAATAGTGTTGCTTTTCGAGACAAAGAAATACGATGAATGCGCAACCCTCATCAGGCGATTAAATTGTGTTACTTTTGGAAATATTTTGCAAGAAGTTCCTATGGAAGTGTTATTAGATTCTATGCCGTTTAGTCTTTCTATTTTAGAGGCACTGTACGTGAAACTTTCTGAAACAACATTAGAAACATTTCCAAAGGATCAATTGCATATGGACCTCTTGGTTAAAAGGATGGTTGCTTGTTTCGCAAGAATGTCTCAGTCTGGCAATAGAGCAGAGAAAAATTGCAACAGTTACTACCCGTCCTGTAGAAACATTTTACGTGTCGTTTCATATGTAGATCCAAATATAAAGCAACAGTTAAAGCAGAAAAAGAAAGCATTGGACAGGTGTTTAAAACATATGGGTCAGCATGGCCTCGTCGAATCATCTTGTGGAAGCCTTATGAATCTACACGATTCGTTGAAACAGGAACTCGATAAAATTGTTTTCCAATACAGGAATGCTTTACAAAAACTTGATGAGATGAGTCTGTCGGCAAAACACCCGACAAGTAGTTCCGTCACTTCCGGTAAGGCTCCTACCGAGGTCAGCCACCAGCGGCTGATGCAGATGACGCGATCGGACGTGCAAGTAAGGATTATCAAAAACAGGACCTTGTTCAACATTGCAGAGCCCGCGGTCACAAATCAGTGCTTGAAAAAACTGTTCCATATATTGGAAAAACGGATAGAATACGACAAAGTGGCATTGTTTCATGACACCGAACTCCGCAAGTATTGTGATAATATTTCTGATGACGCTTACATGTCGGTGGTAATGAAGCAGTTTTCACAAGGATATAGCATAGTTCTACAGTTGCTGAAGGAAGTATCTGAACTCGATGAGGCGACCTCAGAAGACGATGGGGGTATGGTCTCCAGTGACGATGATATCATGACCCCGATAACCCGTATGGATAGGTCAAGGACGTTCAATGGGTTCACGCACGTCCTTCCACACAAAGCAAATGGTGGGTACAATTTGATATCATTATTGTTAGCATTTGGCATCTCTCTCTCTCTCTCTCTCTCTCTCTCTCTCTCTCTCTCTCTCTCTCTCTCTCTCTCTCTCAATGTGTGCAATAACATTCACTTAAATACATTTTGCACTATGCAATAGAGTATGCAACATTCGTCAGCTATCGATTCATGGATAGATTGGATTTATACAAAACATACATTATTGCTCAGAGAAATTAAATTAAAAAATGTCATTGAATAAAATTGAATAATCTAGAAGTGAATCATTTACTGAGAGTAAGCACAAACAAATATATCGCAGAGACAAATACTTAAGTAAGAAACGTTATGGGTAATAACGAATTGAAATGACCTCTTTCTTTCATAAGTATATATATATATATATATATATATATATATATATATATATATATATATATATATATATATCTTTTACAAGAGCGAACATTTTAAATTAAATATTTTAGAGCATTAATTTATTCATGTACGACTACGAAAAGTATATATCTGAAAACATTAATTGTGAAAGCCATTGATGACATTCCGTAATGTATAAGTAGAAAAAAAGGAAACTGTTAAAATCTTTGGAAGTTCATAAAACTTTCATAAAAATAAATTCAGAAGTGTCTCAACAAGAGAAGATATCCTACAAAAAGAGTATTCTCTCATCAAAGAGAAAGGGAAGGATTTGTGGCTTAGCCCACAGTACTGGAACTTATGTTCCATTTGTGTAGTTAGTTGAGATTGTGCAAAGGCGTACTGGTTTTTCGTTTGATTAAAGGGCTGGGTGGATATAATTAAAAAATAAAAATCTCTGATGTCTAAAATCGAAATAATCCTAACATTAATTCAACCAATTATCAATATTTTAACATTTTGTTTTGTTTGCGGTAGCATTAGTAACTGAGACTGTCTCACCCTGCGGGTAATGTCTCACCCTGGGGGTAATGAATGTGATAAAACATTTTACTATTCTTTCTGTAACATCTTTTCTAAGAAAGATGATCTGAAATTATAATACACAACAAAAGCGTTTTAGGATAACAAAAAGAAGGCATATTTATTCTATTGTAGAATGCATACCAAGGACGAATAAATCCCAAATATATCCTTTGTTGTTTTCAATAAGTCGGACTTAGATGAATGCGTGCAGATCCTGGTGCATTATGATGTATTTAAATTTATTTAAAGGTTCGTTAATCAGTTGGTGTCATTTTACCATCCATAAATGTGTCTCAACTTATTCTGAACCTGTTAACATGTTTACTAAAATTAATTGCTTTATGAAAGTCATGCAAACACAAATTATTCTAAAAAAAAAATGATCCTCAAACAAAGCAATCATCGGTTATCCTTTTAAAAATGTTTATAGACGGTTGATGGTTTTCAAAGTTGCAAATATACGGGTAGCTAGTTTAACTGGTGGTAACATTTCTATTATTAAAATTCAGACATTGTTACCCCAAGCACGAAATTTAAAATAAAACAATAACCGAGACCTAGTTTATTACATAATACATATTACAACCAATCCCCCACACCAAACAAACAATAAGCAAATAAACAAACAAACAGACCCCCCCCCCCCCAACTAATAAAAGACCAGAAACTCATAAAGTTTGCGTGTCGTTGTAACGTAACATATGGCCATCTTGAATAAAACGATTTGCACCAAAAAATGCAATTGAAAAATAGTTATATATAGGCACTGATAAATTGAATAGCTAATTATATTGGTATGTTTGTTCCCGGACTTTTTGAAAACCAAATTGATATGATACAATCACATGTATTTGCCACTTAAACACAAATAAGATTCCATATGTTAAGCAAATATTTTTATTTTAGACAAGACCGGTTATATTTATGCAACGCATAACCGAGTCTTTTTTTTCCCTTTCTTTTCACAAGACAGTTTCCCCATGGGTACAGTTTTTTCCCTTCGTCAATGTTTAATTTTCTACAGAAATCTACTATAGAAAGTTATAAATGTTGGACATTGTTATCCCAAGGCCAAATATTAACTTACCAAATGCGATTACTTACATATACAAATGGTTCATTGTCTCAAAGTTTTTTAAAATACATATGATTACCGCCATAAGAAGAACAAATAGCAGAAAATGAGAAATTAAAGGCATATACCTCGGCCCGTTATATTTTATGATGTTAATAGTAAACATATATATTCTACGGGGTTCCAAGTTTGACGATATAATGGCAGTTTATCGAGGCAAAGCTTGAGTGTCCCTTCTTGGTAACCGTTGCCCTTCTCCTCGCTCCTAGATTATCGACCACTTGAATTGAGATGTTGCCTTTTTGTGTCTCCCCCAGGTGGTGAAAGGAAACCTCATTACAGTGCGAATGAAAAGTGATATTACATAATCACCACGAAGAGCGTTTTAACTCACGTCAAACGCCTTGATTTAGATACCCGTTGTATTTGTAGATTTGTAAATAAAGCGTGTTTTATATGCAGAGATTAGATTCTGAAGTGTCTTCATAAGTATTCATAAGTAAAATGAAGGATTTGTGTGTACGTATAAACGAAATAGAGTTACTTTACATATACTATTCTTGAGGTTCTCGGGGTATAAGTCGTTTTAGAAGAAGAACGATCCAATCTTTGAGTTTGTATAAATTTGACGTAATATTGGCAGATATTGTAAATCTATTAATTTTAAAGTCGTCTGTTGGGGACAATGACTTTGACATATTGCCTGTACCTTGTCCGCACTTGGCGATATTCTGCTCTATATTTGATGAATTTGTTAAAACCTTCCGTCTGGCTCACTGCGCAGAAACAAAACACGACCGGAAGCCAGTGTCTTCTGCTGCATGTAATTGAAAAAATCGTCTGAGATAGCCATCAAGGTCGTTAGACCCATGGGTGCTTATCTCTTTCACACTTTGACGACTTTATAAAGAACAGCGGTTTAATGCCCAATTTAGTGTTTTAGCACGCTTGTAACTATCTATTAAGCATGTTTGAACTCGAGTGCATATATAATACGTATATGGCATTTTAAAAGTAAAATGTTTTTTTAAATATCGATTATTAAATGTACATCATTTTATTATCAGAGAACATTTATATCTGTATTGTTAAAAAAAAACTACCAAAAGGATATAAACTTACGCTTAAGGAATACCCCCCCCCTTCTCCGTTTTCCCACAAAACTATTAGAAATATAAATGCTATAGCATTCTATGCAGAATAATTAAATTAGCATACAGTTCTAAAGTGACTGACCGGTTAACATTTCCTGACTAATTGTCTTTTATAATTACATGTATATTGTAGATTACTTAATTGTTTTCTTACAGCTAGTTTATACCATACATTTCAAGCAATACACATAAAAATGGAAACTGAAACTAATCCGCATCAAATGACTGAATCTAATAAAACAGGTGAACCGTAAACTGATAAACGGTATAAATTGGAAAACTCCGAAATACGAAGAAATTATCGGACGGCGAATCTCTCCACTTCACGTGGGAAATACCTTTTGTTGTATCTATGTACATCCGTATATTTCATATGCAAATATGTTTTTGTGTTTCTACAATATTATATGTGATATCATATTCCCGACGACCTTCAAAGTCATTTGGTACAGAGCATGATCAAACTGGGCCCGCACACACTATATATTGATTGTTGGTATTTGGCTGGCGTGTTCTGGGACCCTGGGACCCTGCATTCTGCTCGTACAACAATATGAGGTGTTGATTGATGCAGCACTTGCTCTGTTCCGACATTGGTCACTATACGCGTGAGGACACGAATCTAGTTTTTTCCTGTCGTGCAAGAATCGCAATTCTTCTCAGTAATCGGTGAATCATTCTTTTGGGTATTTTTACTTCTGTGATGCTGTATAGCAATACTGTTTTGGACGATTAGAGACGCGACTTTGTCTCGTTCATAGGAAGATATTGGGCTTAAAAATGTTTCATATGAAAAAGCGAGATTATAAGACTTTGCCGTCAGGGTGTGCGGAAAAGTTGTCGATGAGCTTGTGTTCAAAGCTTTGTTCTAACCCTAAACATGGACACAAAAAATCCCGTGAGTATTTGTTTTTACTTCTGTTCCCTACCCTTAAAAATTTACGTATATGATAATTACCTGAAATTGTCGTGTAAAGTTTTTATTTTTAGATAGATCACAGTTTTTTAATGACACTAAATGACAAAAGAATAGACAAGAAATGTTTTGTAATAAAGCTTGTCCCTGCATTCCTAGTTAGGAGTGGGGTAGGGGGAAATTGCGCTGATTTAAAGCTGAAATGATTAAATATACTACATTGTCACCAAGAATGTTAAAGTGGATTCTTTAACAAAGACAGCCCGAAGTAGTGAAGGTTAGTGCGTCCTTGAAAAGGGAAAATTGGAAATAGTAAACCTAGACTGTGGAAGATTTTAGATAAGTTAGGTAGAAATACATGTACATTTCAAATTATGATTGTATATGTTCAAGTTTACCAATTTACGGCCTTGGATGCACACTCAATATTGGATGTTGAACTGATCATGGAAAAACACGTGATTCTGCAAAACGAAATTAATCGCCCTTAACATGTAAAGTCATCTTTTCTAGCTACCCCGGTAATAAATTTCGAAAACAATAAACTCATATTAATCCACCAAACAAACAAAAGAAAAAAGGCATCTCTTTTTCCAAAGTGGAAAAAGCAGAAACCTAACTTTGTCAATACTAATATCAATATCGGGGTAATTTCATAATGTTACGGAGTAACAGAAAAGTGGAAGGACCAGTTTCCTTAAGGTCAGACGACACGTTCATGGAGCATCTTTTTCTTATCTCCTCGTAATAACGAGTTTCAATAAAAAAAAGAATCCGGATTTTTTTACCGAAATTGTTTTCAAAAATTTAATTTAAGATTAAGATTATATATATATATATATATATATATATATATATATATATATATATATATATATATATATATATTTATATAAATATATGCGCCAAAAATTTCTATATCAGCAATTCATGTGTATTTTCAATAAGATTATATAGAAAATTGCATACTCTAGTTTATATATAACATTCATCTGAACATACTATCAAATTAATTTTAGAAACTCTACAGCATACAATGTTCAACAGTTGTGATTAATACCTCTAGTAAAAGTTTACATATATAAAGCTTTCGTACATGTATTTTTTTCTAGAAATGTCGCTTTTCAGTTTGATGCACAATGTGATTTCTTTGTATCATCAAACCTTTATATGCTCCACCGGTTGTTTTTTTTTCATTACATAGCTTTTACAATTTACTAACTAAAACACTGTAGTTAATTCACAAAACGAACAATGTGTTAAAGAAATGTATCAGAAATGTATTAAAAATGTATCATAGCACATTATAATTTTTAAGGAAAAACATAGTGAATTCCAGGTGAAGAATCCTTTCAAGGTCAATTTAAACCATGTAGGGCCGTCCTTGTACAGAGTATATGCAGTGAAGCACAATGGCTTTAGAATTCATGTTTTCTCTGTTTTATTGTTGAATACAAGAATTAGGGTGGGCATGGTGTTGATAAGTGGATTTTGACGACACAAAGTACAAGTTATTCAAACAAATTAATTGAACAGGACCATGGAATTATTCCTGTTTATTGTTTATATTGTGATTTAGGCGAACAGGTGTAGTCAGGTACAGTACGTTTGTAAGGAGCGATAACTGGGAATATTACTTGACCGGGTGTATTTACAGAGTTACGTTTATTTTCATGTTGATGGATTTGTAATAATTTAAACGACTTACAGATATTTAGCGTAAACCATGTAACATGTATATATGTACATTTCTTTCCTTTTACATAAAGGTTTGCAATTTAATTCTAATAACTTGCATCTATCAAACGAAACTACTACTTTGATACATGTTCTACGCAGCTTTCACTTTTGTTCATGTCTTTAGAATTCAAAATGTTATTAAGTTAAAGATGTCATTCATATTTTAATTGATTGTGTGTAAATTTTAATCTATTCAGGAGGCAGTACAGGTTATAAGCGCATGCGTGGACGTAAGTTTATGTATTTGTATTTGGGAAAGCGTGTCTGGAATAATTTGTGGGTGCAGATGTGTGACAAGGATTACTAATTAGTTTTATTAATTACTAGTAGATATTTCGGGAAGACTTTGAGTTGCTAAAATCCTGTAATGTTTAATCAGGCATGGGTATCTTTAACAAAAATTTAGTATTTTATCAACTTCAGCCAACTAATGAAAAACTGTTTTAAAAGAATTCAATATCTTGCTGACTTGCATGATATAGTAAACAGGTATGAATGTCCATATTTATACCCATTTTCTTTTTTTAAATACAATTGTTTCACAATTCTTTATAATCTAAAGCTTTTGTACATTAAAGTTTCTATTGTAACCTATACGCACTGAACTAAAAGTATCTCAGAAATATTTAAGTTATTAATATCTTTAATTGTTATTGATTTCTGTAAATTTTTCAGGACTTCGTCCCTCCATCATTTCCGGTCCCTTTCCATGCAAACCGGAAACAGCACCACCTAACGGCCTCGTCAATGGTCACGCAACAGTGGTTCCGTCCTCTCTGTCTTCCCTGACGTCAGTGTTTCTGACCAATGGCAGTCGACACAGCAATGGTCACTCGGACACAGTGGAAAAGTTGGAGCAGGAGGTCAACAATTTAAAAGTGGAGCTACAGAAAAGTCAAGAGGCGGTCAAAAAGCTACAGGACAGGGAAAAACAGCTCCTAGAACGGTAAACATTAAAAAAGGACTGTAGCCATAAAAACACTTGCATCAATATATTGACAGTGAAAATGTGAATGTATATGCAAAGTATGTTTGTAATTATCATATAAAAGAAAAAATACACATAAATGGTTTGCTAAGTGATTTAGAGATTAGACAGACTTTAACCTTTTGAATAATTCAACACTCGTTTCGCTTCTCTCAAAGTATGATTTCAAATGAAGTGAATTCGCGTTTGCATACTTTTGAAAGCATCCTGCCATGAGTCCATAAAATTCGAATTTAAATTTCAGGCTATCCACAGAGGCACACAGTCATTTCAATGGAGGTTTGAACGGTCACTTTGAGGAACTTTCACTGGCCAGTCGACCTTCAGAACTCGTTCGTCAGTATGGCGACCTGTACAGTGGGATCCGAATGGATGCGTTAGACGCCTTGGACAGAATAGGACAGCTTGATGATCTCTCGGTTCTCAAAGAGAAGATACTATTCTCTGTAGTTGTGGTGCGTGAATATTGCTAAACCCTGACAAATGTTTTCTTTTGGGTTGAAGGACCTAGATCTTCATGAGAGCTGGAATGTCTTAGTATAAAAATACATGTATAGGAATATCTATAGCAAAAATATGATTTTTTTTCTTTATTAAATGATCGTTTATGGATAAAAAACGTATTATAGAGGTGATCTAATTGGTAATTTACTGACTATCCAGCCTCCATAAAACTAAATTTTACTAATATGCTTTGTCAGTAATCGTATCCAATATGCTCGACAGTTGTCCTTTCGGGGAGCCCAACAAGCGGTTCATGAACTCCGGGGCAAGGTGCGACATCTGCTCAACCTTCCGCACCCCGACGCCCATAGAAACCAGTTTGATCCGCTCTGCAACCACATGGAAATTCAAGTTGCGCAATACCTATGCAAGACAGCAGGAAACTTTGACGTGTCGCTGACCATTGAGGTAATACATGTGACTGTTTCAGGAACTTTCTTTGCAATGAGATACATGGAAAATACTCTGTTATAACACATGCATGATAGAAATTCTTTTAAATTCATAACAAGTTAAAAAATATCAAATTGCATTATACTATTTTGTAATCATCTCTGCATGCTCAAAAAATTGTTTGACTTTGTATCGTGTTGGGGAATAATTAAATGCAAAAAAATCAAGCTTTGCACAGGTGAACGTCGTTCATCTGTCATTGTAATACTTGTCCACATATGGAAGATTTGATTACATGTATGTTGTTGTTTTACAGGAAGTTTGTTCACAAATCTACGCAACCTTGTACGACTATCCAGTGCTGAAGGATTGCCAGGGACTGAGGTCGTACGTCGCAGCATGTGTTCAGGTCGCCTGGGGTCTGTCGGTCCAGAATCCGCCATTCCTCATCATGTACGATGCGCGGCAGTTTCATCCCGATTTGCACGTCCGGTTTCACACGTCCGCGCCTGAGTCGGTTACTATTAAAAACTTTTTGTGGCCTGCTCTTACGGAAGGATATAACGGACCTTGCGTCTACAAAGGCGTTGTAATTACGTGACACCCTTCGTCCTTCTCACAACTTCCGATTCACCGATTCTTCCGACAACAACGATTGTGTAACAATGATCAAAGTGCAAATGAGGATGAACATGTGTACACTGTGACAGTGTTTAACCCACATTCACTCGTGATTCTGTTATACATGTACAGTATTGCCTTGCCATGTTTGAACTGCTCATGCAAAGAATGGACATCATTGAGGGAGTATTGCAATATACAATCGGCTCAAGATGGAAAAAGCAATGTGACATTTTTTTTTTCAATATTTCAGGATGAATGCATTTCTTTGATATATTTTCATGACAACTGTACGCAGGACAGCAATGGTTTTCATACAAAGTTATCCGCTTGTCATGTACAATATACATACCATACTTTATTAAATATGTGCTTCAGAAAAAGTCATTATAAAAAATGTATATTTTGAATAAAAAGTTATTTTTATGTCATTGTCATAAACTGTAACATTAATTACTATCGAGACATGGTGTATGCAAAAGTAATTAGTTTGCATAAATTATTTTTGATTATAAATTTACTTTAGTGTGTAAGAGTATCTTTGAAAAAAATCAACTCTTTTACGCAGTCTCGTCGCGCATCTATACATAGTTATACTAAACATTTACACTCTTAATGCGTTTAATAATATTTCTCTATTTAAATAATAAAAATGTATTCATTTTGATTGAATTCATAGGTTGCACCTTACTCTTTATTTGCGTTTGTAGATTTTTTTGTTGTTGAAATATCAGGTACTTGATTTTTTTTTTTATATCATTATTGAACGAGAAACAACCGATATATAACGGCCATGTTAATCCAATAAGGCAGTGTATTGATTAATTAAAACAATTACACATGTAGATTACAATTATATAGTAATTTTTCTCTCTAGACACTACAAATTAGTTTATTTCAACTTTAAAGAATTATTATAATGCATATAATAATTAATTAGGCAAAAATGAAAATACGCTATAGGAATCAATAGTGTTGGAGGGTGGGTTTTTGGTATTTTGTTGGTTTTTTTTTTATATTTCATATTCAGAATAATTCTTACATTAAGCATACCACCAAAATGCATGCATTAACCTGTTAAGCTGACATTCGTCTTCTGGTATGCGATCCTCGTTAAGACGCCGATGTCATGTTTTCAAACATTTTGTTTAAAAGTGTTAAAGATAAGATTGAAAAGTGTCCCGATTTTTTAAAATGACAAAAAAAATAAATGAATAAAAAGATATATACAAATGTACATGTACATGTACTTAAAAGGGCATCAGACCATTCATTACTTTTTAAAGAATTTTATCCCTTTAAAAAGTGAGATTGCAGTTAATTAATAAACTTCAATATGTTATGTATGCACATTAAATGCTCTTTTAGCTTGTCATGGAACATTTGATTCTAAAATTAACGAGCTTCAATGTATTTCAGTTACAATTATTTCCGCCGTATTTTTCACAGAATACCGTTAGTTTATGGAATACTTTTTAAAATACAGATATGTTGAATGAGGATTACGAGGATATGTAAAATATTCCTTCATATCTTTTTTTTTTATATCTCTAAACATTTTTTACACAATATACCCCTGTTTTCTGTTGGAAATCGAAGATTGGTAGTGCCATACCTCTTTCGTAAAATTTTGATTACATATGACTTTTGGCCATTGACTTCCAAATCAAAAGAAGTCGTCTTCTAAGGTACAGAGAGTCAAAAAATTAAAATTTCATTCCAAATTTTAAAGAGATGATAAGCTATCACCTGGAAAAAATTCATATAATTCAATAATGGTATATAAAGTTTGATCTTTGACCTCTCAGCTTCAATACCTAAAGAGTATTCTTTGAATTTCAAGGTTTCCTGGCAAAAAAAAAATGTTATCTGGAAATCTTTTTAAACATGATTTGAACTTTTATAAAACCTTAACCTCTGACCCTTTGACTTCAAAGACATAGGGATCTAAGTTACCGTTAACTCATGTATGGAGTAGTCAATTAAATTTTTGCAAAAGCTCAAGTATTTTTAGAAAAAAAATATCCGGGAGCTAAATGCTATAAAGCAGAACAGACACACTGACAAACAAACGGACAGAGGGATTAAAACATTATCCCTCGCTTTTAACGACAGCCAGGGTATATTTTTGTGAGAAAGTTATAACACATGTATCTACCGGTATTTTGCTACACCGAACATTGCAAAACACTAAGGTTACCATTGCCTCTACGGCAGTTGTTTACTGGAACATGTATAGGTTAAGGTTGTAGTAAATTTAGAACATATGCATGTGATTATATGTATATTAATTGCTTTGTCTCGCTTAATATGCCAATGCGGGGGTGTTCTCCAAAAATGTACATGACATTAATAAATGAATTTTGTAACCTTAAGTTGATTCATTCCCCTTCCAATTGTTTTAACGGTAAACTTACACGTACATGTTCGTAATTTAGGGATCAAACGGTCAGGGGAGTCGGTGTGTCGTATAAAATGGACCCGGCCGCCGTGTGTAAGGTAATTAGAATCTGTTAGAGACCTGTTGTTTTATTGCCGAGCTGTGGCTCTCAAGGGGGTGAATTATAACCATCAAGAGGTTTATTAAGTGAAAGAAAAACAGCATCATAAACTTAATCTAATCATTGACTTCTCAAGAATTCCTTTCCTTAGATAGTAGTTGTAGTTTCTTAACCAATCATATATCCTAAGCAGTTTTCTGACCGCCCCTCCCCCTGTAAAAATTCTCATTTCTCCAAATTTATTTAAATTGTTTTAAACAGCGTGCGCTGCAAGGAGTGGAGCTTTTTGTTTCAGTTTAATGGAATGTTTATCAGTGTCACTTTACTAGAGGTCAGAATTCTGTACAATGGTACTACAAATAGGTGTGTGCTCATTGTTTCATGAGGGTGAATTTATTTCAGCAAGATGAAACGTTAGAAATTCGATCAACTAAGAATTATACCAGTTTAAGTGACATAAGAAAACGTGAGGAGAATTGGATCTTTAAACAATGACAACTCAACGGAAATTGAAATACAGCGTCTCCGATGCTAGTCGTCGTATGTACAAAATTGAAACCAATGGCATCTACCGAAAACTAGAGAATCCTTGGCCATCGGAGGGCCAGTTAAGACAACAAAGATTTGAGGAAAGACAACGACCACTCAGTCAGATATTGGCCTCTAGTTCCTTCAGAGAAACTCTGGATAGGAACGCTTTTTCTAGAGGACAAAGTTTGAGCAATTTAAAGAAATCGCGACAGAGAAATTCTTTGAACTTGCCTAACAGTTTTTCTTTGGATTTAGAATACGACGTGCATGCAAATGCAAAGACCGACCATGGTGAATTTTCAAGTTCCGGAAATCTGAGTAAAACATCCACTTCCGGTAATTCTGCATTTGCTTTTGTTCCGGAAAAAGATATTATTTCTTTGTCTACTCGTTCCGAATTAAGCAGCAACTCCAATCCTGCGTTACCCTCTACAAGTACTTCCGGTCTTGCTTTGCCGTCTGCAAATCGTGAGGTGTTTCTTAAGTCCCGAAAGTCTTCATCATCGTCCTCTTCCTCATCATCATCCTCTTCTTCTACATCGAAGGCTTATTCGTTAAGATCACAATCAAGTATTAAGAGAGACGACCGTTCGAACTCAAAGGATGCTAGGCATGAACACATCGAGTCCAGTGAATCTGAAAGCGAAGACAACAAATCAATCAGATCTCGCAAACTCTTGGAGAAGCGTCCTTCGTTTAAGGAAGTATTTCCTGAAAAAGTAAATGAGGAATTTCTTAATAAGAGCAAATCTGAGCCATCCAAAAGAAAATCTTCTTCTTTTTCTCGTTTGTCATCTGCAGAACAAGATACTAATCGTATTTTTGATTCTGATGTTAATATCCAAGCTACAATCAAGAATGTTCCGAACAAACCTAAACCTCTGTTAATTAAATCTTCGTCTACAGATTCAGAAGACTTGGAAGATTCAGACTATCTAAAACCAACGACTCAGGTATTCGATTCGAATGAATTCTTCCGACCTTCGAGTGACTTTGCATTTTCTGGGAATATAAAAAGACCAGACACTCCGTCGTCGGGTTCTGAATTCTCCACCAAGGAAGGCGTTCATCATATTTTTGATTCTTCGATCATATGCAAGGTCCCAGCAGTGCAGTTACGTCATATGTGTGAACCAGCCAAAGAAGCAGACGTACCACCGAAGAAATCCGAATTATCTTCATCTCCAGATAGCATTTCACATAGTTCTCGAAGTGTTTCCGACCAGCAATTGTACAGTGACAGTGATATAGAAAGAGAAATCAAACTGGATAGGACCGTATCTGTAGAATCAGTGCCCCCTCCATTACCCCTCAGTGGACCCCCGGAACTCTCCGGAAGCAGCGAGCACAGCTATACAGATTCCGATCGTGACAGCTTACTTGAACTTATAGTTAACTCGTCAAAATCCGAGGATTTTGAAGAAAGTAAAGATTTTCACATTCTCGAGTGTACAGGCAAATTTGATGACCTTATTCTTAATTCACCTAAATTACCGAATGTTGAGGTGAATGGTGTGATTGAAATTCCTCTCAGCACTGAAACAGTTGGTGATCTTAGTGCGAGTTTGCCTAAGTTTGAAGAAGTTGGTGAACACGTGACTGCTGGAAACGATAGATTTGGTGACATCATTTCAAAATCTCCTAAATCTAAAGATATCAAAGTAGATTTCTCCCCTGAGATCCAACCTTCTAATGAAAGCAATGAGGTTGAGGTTTTGAAGCCAAAACCAAAAGAGGCTGAATTGACTGTGACCTCTAATTGTCCTCTAGATATTGACAGTTGTGATGGTTTTGGTGTAAAACATCCAGAGAATTGCGATTTTCATGCAAACGGGACATCTAAGATTCCTTTCAGTGCTGACAAAATTTATAATTTAGAAGCAAGTTTGCCGAACAGAAAGGATTTTGAAGCACATGTGGGTGATGATATTCCTCATTCTCCCAGATTCGATGATACCGATACGAATTCGTCTCGATCTGAAGATAACGATTCTCATTTCTCACCGAGTTCAGACGATGTCGAAGGTGTTGGTGTGAGTGAGCCTAAATCGAAAGAAATAACATTAAAAATGGCAACTGGAATTTCTCCTAATTTTGAAGATACGATAGACTTGCCTGGAACGACAGTTACATATTACGGTCCTATCTACGCCAGCAATAACACCCTCATTCTTCCAAAGCAATCTGACCAAACCTACGATGACACAGTGAAAATAAAAGGTACCGCCTTAAATCGTTCCAATGAATACACCCACGTGACGTTTAATATAATTTGATTCTAGCTAAACATGTGTACCAGATTCTGATTGTAAGGCAATTCCTTTTTATTCTGAAATACAATAAATTATATATACATGTAATAGACGTCATATGCTTGTATTCGTTAACAACATAATTTACTAAACATATGTAATATAACCACAATAATTGTAAAATATGCTTATTAAAAGAAATTATCACTTTTAAGAGAACAATACATTTCTAGACAATCACTCCGACCAGGATTCTTCTGGCTCATCGAGTTCTTCCTCGGAACACAATAGTACATGTGGATCAGAGGGTCATTCAAAATCTGAAATAGATGTAGAAGATCTCGATGAATCGGAAGACCCCGAGAAGACAACGAAAGATCAGTCTTGTGGAAAGAAACAACATGAGAAAGCAGAGGTTACTGAAGTCTTGGAATCGTCTTTCCAGAGTTGTTCGGAGACAACTCCACGGTCATTAGAGACAGATTCGCACTCTTTAGAGACAGCTTCACGACCGTCAGAGACAGATTCACACTCTCTAGAAACAGCTTCACGACGGTTAGAGACAGCCAATCCTCTTCCAGACGTCATAGACTTGGACCAATCACCAAGCATTAACGCCGATGTGAATGAGGCTCTAGAAACTTTAGACAATATCATATTGGAAGTGTCTGCAGACACCTCTACAATGGAGTCTGAAACCAAGCAACACAAGGGCCACTTGGTGGTGGTAGCTATCGACTTTGGCACGACATACAGCGGCTACGCGTTCAGTTTTACCCGTGATCCCTCTCACGTGTATATGATGAGGAAATGGGAAGGTGGGGATCCAGGGGTTGTTAATGAAAAGACTCCCACCAGCATTCTCCTGACACCTGATGGTCAATTCCACTCATTTGGTTACAGTGCAAGGGATAACTACCACGACCTTGACCCTGAACAGGCGAGGTCATGGTTGTACTTTGATAAATTTAAAATGATTCTACACACAACGCCTGTAAGTATTAAACCAAATCCTTTATAACTGAAAAATATAATCTGCTTAAAAACTAGACAACATCTATAACTAGTAGTGAGTCCCATAACATCAAATTTTCAACCACATTATGCTGGTAAAGCTTTTCCCCAAAGTGTATCGATATTTAAAACAGATAATCGTTTTCCAGGAATTAAGCAAAGATACATTGATCAAGGCCACCAACGGTAAACTCTATCCAGCCCTGACTTTGTTTGGCCTGGCTCTGAAGTACTTCAAGGACCACGCCCTCCAAGAACTCAGCGACCAGTCAGGGATGAAGATTGTGAACGAAGACGTCCGCTGGGTCATCAGTGTCCCTGCTATATGGAGGGCTTCAGCTAAACAGTTCATGAGACAAGCGGCTTATGAGGTAGAGTACCGACAGCTTTGTCAGCCATATTACGAAGCATATTTTTGTTCCAGTTGAAAATCAATAAATCTGCAAAAAAGTATTTTTAGACAGGGTAGATACATTGTCAACTTAATCGTTGTAGGCTGGATTAATTTCTCACGAAAGTCCAGATCAACTTCTCATATCACTAGAACCCGAGGCTGCGTCCATTTTCTGCCGAAAGTTAAAAATGTACCAGCTTGTTCCGGAAGTTAACGAAGAAAAACCTATTCAGTCGCCTAAGTTTGCTTCAGAAGAGGCGATGGACATGAATCCTGCTTGTGAGACATTAAAAGAAGGTAAGATTTACAAAGTGTTGTATGATTTCTTTTGATATTGAAATATGTTATTTGTATATTTCATATGTTGTATTTTACATCTATTTGAGCTCAACATATCAACAAATAGAACCATTTTAACAAGACCTTGGACTTTCGGTATGATGTAATTACCTTTTTCGTGCATCAGAACAAGTTAAGAATGACGCTGGTTCCAAGTGAAATATACACAGATTGCGTAGTCTCAGCTCAAAAGCCAGACAAATCTTGTGGATTTCAAAGAGCCATGGCTGAGTGGCCAGCAATGAAAGACAGGCCTACGTCACAATGCTGTTTGACACAACTACCCAAAGTCCAAGCTCCTGTTAAAATGGTTCTAATACAATCTACTCATGAATAGCGAAGAAAAGTGTATTTGAAAGCGCTGTAATATTTCTTGTTTTGATATAGAATCACATGCCTCAGAAATAAACACACTTGTCAAAGGTAACAATGCCTGACTAAATGTTTTATAACGTTAACAAAATTTGATTTTACCCTTGGCAACTGTAGTAAAGTAGACACGGAGAATGCTAACTCACTGTCTTACTAATGAACAAATACCAGATCTAACAAAAAAAACGAATGTTATAGACCACGTGATTTGTTTCCATATCTAGCTGATTATATTTTGGGGTTCTATCCTAAATAATATAGAATGTCACCTGCATGAGTTTTGCAATATCATTTACAAGGTTCCCCTAGTGTTTTCCTATGAATTAGACTTTTTATGTGTAACATTTTCAGGTGGTCACGCGTTTTGTAATTCTATGTATTCTTTAAGACAGAATTATAGGTTGAATAAAAATTAAATCTCTGTTTATATATAAAATCATCATTCTAAATTAATACGTCACAGTAACATAAATTGAAATACCTGGACTCAATGTGTACGTTACAATCTGTGTTACAGGGAGCCGGTACATGGTGGTAGACTGCGGGGGAGGCACGGTAGACATCACTGTACATCAGGTAGACAAAGGCGAGAAGTTGATCGAGCTGTACCGGGCCTCGGGGGGTCCCTATGGATCTGTGGGTAAGATTTATGACAGGCGAATCCTTGTGTTTTACTTAAACGTCTATTATTACTGTTTGGAGTTGTTTTATGTCAAGTGTGTATCTTGAACATTCCACGACTTTTCATTCAAACTTACAGTATAGCCTCATTATCCCGAACGCCAATAATGCAAATGCTCTCATATATATTTTTCTTTGGTAATTTTTTGACAAGCTTCATTAATCCGGACAATTTGTATAACGCTCTCCGAAAAAAGTTCAATGCATTTAGTTTAATAAGAGCCTATTTAATCCAAAAGCTTCTGGTATAGGATTTTTGCGTCAGAATGACAAAATTGTCGAATGAACAAAAGCGGTATTAAGAAACTTTATTGCTGTGTATGTATTTCTTTACACATGTTACAGCTCCTTGCAAATTGTTTCCGCTTTCAATTTCTGATGTTTGGCGTTCTTTTGTAGGCATTGACGTGGAGTTCGAACACGTCCTTGATAAGATTTTTGGTAAGGAGTTGATGGAGCACTATCGACAGAAGTGTCCCATGGGCTGGGTGGACTTAATGGTGGCGTTTGAATCTAAAAAACGGTCGGCGAATCCAGACAAGTCCTCACCACTCAACGTGTCGCTTCCTTTCTCCTTTATTGATTATTACAAAAAACACAAGGCAAGCCGAATAAATCATTGATCATAAATACTGTAGTCAGACTGAATATGATTTCAGGTATCATATTGGAATTTAATTTTTTTTTGTATAGAGTATTGGTTTTTTGGTTTTTGTTCTTTTTCATATATATATATTTTTTAAAGGATATATTTAATGAGGATAGGATTAACCTTGAATATCATGTACAATTTCAGTGGTCTTCATTAGAATGGTAATTACTGAAAATTATATACAATTCTTAATTCTGAAACAGTTTGGAAGTTTAGAGCACACCATAAAGAAATATGGGGACAAAGAGATCCAATGGTCACGTTTGGGCATGCTCCGAATTTCACCGGAAGCGATGCGGCGATTATTCCTTCCAACGATGGAGAGAATAAAACAGGCCATAGGAGATGTGTTAAATAATAGAGGAACGAGAGGTACAATTTCTCCTTAGGTTTTTCGTTTTTTTTTCAAACTGACAGGCTTTTGATATAGACAAATACACATGTAGTCTCCTTTGATGAAAACTGACGCATGTGTTTTTCAGATCTGCAGTACTTGTTCTTGGTCGGAGGATTTTCTGAATCGCCGATTTTGCAACAAGAAATCAGGAGGGAATTTGGATCACTTTTAAAAGTAATCATTCCGCAAGGAGTGGGACTGTCTATATTGAAAGGTATGTATGGCGTTTATATATTAAAAATTAAATATTACCCAGAAAAATCTTACAGTTTAAATCTACTTAATTATTTTTCTGCAGGTTCTGTGCAGTTTGGATTAGATCCAACAATCGTTCATGTGCGAAAATCTCGAATGACTTATGGCGTGGGTGTACTAAACAAATTCAAAGAAGATCAACATCCAGCAGAAAAGAGAATGGTTGCTGGAGACACAAAATGGTGCATGGATGTTTTTGATAAATACGTACTGACCAATCAGCCCGTAGCACTTGGTGACGTAATTCTACGAAGTTATAAACCGGCCAATCAAAATCAAAAGAAAATTCAACTCGGTGTATATTTTACAGAAAATCCGAACACAAACTTTGTCACTGACGCAGGCGTCCAGAAGTGCGGCGTCCTTACTCTAGATCTCGATGAATCTTCTCAGACAAAGTTATCACGGCGGGAAATTCAAACTAGAATGATATTTGGTCAGACTGAGATTCGCCTTAGTGCCCTTGATGTGTGTACTGGTCATCGTGTTCATGCCGCTATTGACTTTTTGAATAATTAGTTTATATCTATAAGTTATTTTAGTGAGTTTAATTATTATATGAATTAAGATAAACACATTATAGTTTATGAGCATGGAGAAAAATTTAACACTACCATGGCTTATGGAAAGTTTGTATGACACAGCAATCTGATGCAGGTCTTTTTTCTTATTGTCGACGAGACACTCATTGGCTTGTCAATATCAATATCAATATTTGTTCAACACCGTGTCCTGATAATAAGTGCAGATCTCACTTGAATCATGTGTCATTTTCAGCTGGTTTTGATTCGTAAACTAGATAGTTTCGTCATATCAAAATTTTTCGGTCTTATTAGATCCAACAAGTCTAAAGGAATTTAATAAAATAATTATATCCACAAACCACATACATACATCCACATCCTGTTTTTGACTTTATTATTTAAAACAAATTGCATGTAGTTTTGTCAATATTAATAAATACAAAATTTAATGAAATTGAGTGCAGGAGCAATTATTTTTAAACTTAAACATTTTTTTATAACAATAAATAATTATCATTAAAATATTTGGAAAATATAAAAATTAAGAAGATGGACAACCCCCCTCTCTCTCTATCTCTCTCTCTCTCTCTCTCGTGAAATGTCGCAGACAAATTGTGTGTGTGTGTGAATGTAAGATTCCCTTGTCCAGGTGTTGAAGACTTAATCTCTTAGTTATGTAGAAAGAACCCCTTATTATTCATGTTGTGCAAAGAGGATGTCACACAGCTTAGGTTTTTCCATTTATTTTGATAATCCATAAAATAAACATGTAAAATAAACCATAAGCAACAAGAAAACAAGGAGACAGAAATTCTTAACACAAAGATCTAGGGAAAGCTGATCCACAGTAGAGCATTAAGATACACATTTATCACAAGTATACAGTATAAGAACATATGTTTAACATGGCACGTACAATTTTCATTGTATTTATCTCATCTGTAACATTATATATTGTATTTTTATATATGTACACAAAATAAAGAGATTAAATCATAATTGCATAACAATGTAGCTGACTATCTTATAATTTTTAGTGGAATTTTAAAAAGTATATTAATATTTTTACTCGAGATCTTTGGAAAAGTAGGTCAGTGCCCTCTATGAAGGCGCGGCCAGTCAGTAGCCTCATTGGAGCTCTAATTTCACGGTTTATTAGCTAATAACAAGGCAAGGATGGTGTATCCTCCCATGTTTTACAACTGAACTTTTATCAGAGTGCTGACACCTTCAATTGCTTACACATAAAGTAACATGAATGCACGTGATTGTAAACAGGAATATTTCTTGTTAAACTTTTTCAAGGATGAGTTTTAAAACAGACTTGCGATTGTAAACAACCATCTGTTTTATCTTAACAGTGTTTTGAAAGCAATTGAAGGGAGGATATAATTGACTTTAAAATGTTGTCGCATTGATCAGCTAAGCAGAAATAAAAAAAATGTAAACAATATAAATGTACATGTAGGTATTGAGTAGGTCAAAGCAACAACATCAATATCCAACATATATCAAACGGTAGAGGGAAACGAGAGTAACTAGGGGGCCGACAACAGAGCAAAACTAAGTAAATAAAGACATTCAATTCACGAAAATATCACCCTGTGTTACAAAAACTGAATTACAGTATGTAAATAATGCACTCTTATTCGATTCAATACGTTGCGGTAAAATTAAGTATGCTTGAACTGTGCTAGGAAAAAAATGTGAAGCATCTAAAAATTAAACAATCATATACAGAAAACTGTAAACAGGAAAAGAGTACTTCAAAGATCCAAAGTACACCTGTTGGTAAATGTGCGTTTGTACGATACGAGAAATAGAAATTGCCAAACATTTTTTTATAAAATAAATTGATAACTGAACTATTCCTCGGAAAACAGTGAAAACTTCCAAGATGTATAAAATGGACCCTTTGAAGGATACCACAACATGAAAATAAGAAAGGGGTGGGGGATCTACCACAGGAACCAGCTTCGTTGTTTTTTGAGCGGCGCTTTTCCTTTTGGTTCGGGTTTCTCTGCCCTTGGCTGTGCGTCAACATCCTCTTGGACCCGACCATGTGGTGGCGCATGCTCAGACGAGCCAACAGCAGGATGAAGATCCGGTTGCCGCTGGTTGACGATGCTCTGTTTGGATGGATAATAAACCCCCATCCGTGGCCCCCTCTGACCGGATGTCACGTGGGGCAGAGTTGTGTCTTTTCGTGGCTCCGTGCTGAGCGAGCTTGGTTTCTTAACAAACATGGACTTGCTTAGTCGGTCATCCTTTAAAGAAAAAAAGAGTATAAAACCAACATATAGGCCAGTAACCCTTTAGCGGTCTTGCCTACGCTAATTTGTCACATTGTCAGTCAGTACATGCGGGGCTAGCGACGGTTTTCAGACGATGGTTACTCAGTATGTTCTAGCTTTAACAACTGTGTAATTAAGAGAATGATTCAAGAATTTTTTTCAGAAATTGTAAACCATCATTAATCACGTCGACGTCAAAATATCACATGCAGTTTGATGTTATCAAATTCTGTTTTTCAGCATAAAGAGTGTATACGATCCGAGATAACATTATATCTTTTAAAGGACAAAAGTAACTTGATTGGTAGTTTCAATCCCAGTCTCGCACATGCTTACTGACCGTGGTCCAACTCTCATCTTTTCTCGTTTTCATGAATATTCATTATTCTCAATCGATCACCAATGAGAAAGCGAAGGGGTATAAAGATATGATGATCATATTATTTAAACATCTTGATAGATACACATGTACCTGCAAAATTAGCATTAACCTTTTATTTCCTTCACGAACGTGAATGAGAAAATCAAAATAAAGCATGAATAATTCATGATAGCGAGAAAGTTGAATGAACTGGCCCACGGTCCGTAAGCATAATTATGCGAGACTGACCTAGGTTTCCTGCGATGTTTCAATACGACCTTTGTCGTTCCTTTGTGACAGACAGAATCGTTAATTTTGCCACGTCGTTGTAGATATTCAGGACATGATACCTGTCCATTTAGAATACAGTAGTGTATGGCATACTATGCAACTTTTGATTTTGAGTGCGAAATACAGTGTAAACGAGATTTTCCTAATAGTTTTACGCGTAATATTGTATAACCCGTTGTTTGCCTTTTGCAGCTTTAAGCAAATAGTGGGGCTAAAAAGATGTATTGTGGGATGTACTGTATGCATAAGAATTTAATGGTTTAAGTCGCATTGCTGACTTATAAAAGCCTTACTTACTGTCCGCGGCATCAATGCGAAGGGCAAGTAAATAAACGCCTCCTCCACAAGGGCGTGATCAGAACACGCATTTTGGTTTCTTAGCCTAATGAGTGTACAATATATGTACATGCACGAGTGAAGATGTCTATGTCTAGTGTTTCTTAAAGTTATAGGATGATTAACATTATTAATGAATTTGATGATTAAATGTCTGGTTGGATACTATTAATTATGTTTATTAATGTCTACAGAACTTTGTAGGTCCATAAAGGCAAGGCGATTCGAACCTTTTGAATCCATAACAACGCGATACATTATCGTAGACAGTCTAAAAATATTAAACTATTTTACTATTTTTGTGTTAATCTGTCGAGGACCAAAATCTTGTATAATAATTAAAAAGATACTTCGTGCTCGGTGTAAAAAGAGTTTATGAGTTTAGGTGGCAATCACGTGATGCACTTTATCCAATGACAGAGTGACATTCTAGTCTGATGCAAAACGGTTACTTACAGTTAGCTTCAGGAGGCTGGGTTGGATTACTCATCAGATTTACTAAACAATTATAGAGATGATTTTTTAAGCTATAAACTATTATCTTATAAAGAAAATTCCAAATATATTAGCTAGAAATTTTGAATACTTTTCTCTATTTTTAAACAAGATACAGAGCTCATCACCCCAAGCAGATCAATAGTCTAAAATTAGTCACGAGTCGACTATAGATCCAGCCTTCTTTTTGGGCTCTCGAGCTCGGTCCGAATAATCAATCGCTTCATAAACATTACTGTTATGTGCGCTTGTCTGTACCATAACCTGTTGATTCTGTATTATTGTTCAGCGATTGTGGCGCATCATTAAATAATAAAGCAACAAGCGAAGGTGAAGCATTAGAAATTGACATTGGCAAAACTGTTCTCACATCGCTTACCATTGATTTAAGCATTTATTGGCGTTGTATTATCAACAGTTGCTGCCTTATCATGAAATGCTCCTCAAAAAGGCAAATCCAATTGTTCAACAATTCTTATGATTCTTTCTAAGTTGCCATTATTCATTTAAGGAGGTAAATTACATATACTTATATCAAGACGCGTGTAAAAACTCCGTTGTGCGGATTGGTTCTAGAGTAGTATCTACCATTAATCTTTGGGACAAGATTGAATCCGTTTATCTAATTCATTTGCTTTCTGAATGCTAATGTCTTTATGTAATTATATCTGTTTTAAAGTCATTTCCAAAACCATCAAATAATGAAAGGCAAAGACAAGTCACTAACTCCTGCATTATTAACATAGTTTAATAATCGGAACATCATTCATCAAATTTTTCATGTGTTTCAGTTTTTATGATTGAAAAATTGTAACAATAGCTCTAAAAAAAACAGGGAATGGGCATCCCAAATGACTGTAAATGCTAATGATAATGATATAAGTATATATTTGTAGTTTCCAAAACATATTCAAACACAGTACATGAAAGACATTGAACAATTTCATATGATTAAAAATTTGTAGAATCTGCCAAAGGAAAATCTTTTTAGGACTTTATACTAATAATCAATATATACTTGTATCAAATACGTAATCCAAATCATATTATTTTGCATTTTTTCTTTGGTGTTTTACCAAGCTTTCTTTATAACAGTTTTATCTGAAAGCTTTCAAAAATGCATGTAGCACTCATTTAGAGAAACAAACCATGCCTATGATACATTTACTGACAATTCATACATACCAAAACATTGTTTACACAACACCTAGTATTTGGAGTTTACTTGTAAATACAATTACAAAAATTACAAAACTCCCTAAACAAGCAGTCACTATGTGTACAGTTACAATTACCAATCGCATGCCATAACCCCCCCCCTCCTTACTATACGTCATTACTATATGTCATTTGGGCCATTACATCCTAACTGCTTTATCATAACAAATCTTATTTACAGAAAATCTTTTTTAAGAAAGAGAACCAAAGTTACAAAGGCATGTACATTGTCAATGTGTTGAAATAAATATATTTAATTACAAGTTTAAAAGTTCAAGTGTTTTAAAATCGTTTTGAATTATAATTTAAAAAATCAGACACAGATTTCCAATGGCAGCAGACCCATTTTATTAGTTCAGAAGCATACAGGGGGGTTACAGGGAGCATATGGCACTTGCGTCTATAACAGCGCTTATACATGTACTGTGCTATGATAGCACTCATTCTGTGCTATGGTAGCAGTAAAGAGCACTCAGTGACATCACTTAACAAATGGTAATTCTTCTTGCATTAAAAACCCTGAACATACTTTTGTTCTTATTTGTTCAATCTACCCTTAAATAGCAAGACAACATCAACAATATTAACCTACATACATGTATATATTCAATCTTTTAGGATAAAGAACAGAAAAGAAAATAATTGATATATATGTGTCTATACATACATTAGTGCTAAATATATATATACATGTAGATGTGTATGCAATTCACAGTGCTATGTAACAAACAAATACATATGAAATTCATAAATTAAACCAAGAAAATTTCATGCATATTCAATAAAGCCACAAATGTGAAAAAACAATTCATATATATGTGTGTGTATACTCTAATTTAAAAAAATCATACATCAACTTTTTTGAAGCAAGCACCTTGTTAAAAACTAATGTACATGTAAATACACTGCAAACAAACATTCATATAAATATACAAATAAAGACCATTCCGTTTTGTTACTATAAACAATTTCAGTCTATTTGGATATACACTTGTAACATAAAACATTGTAGATATACTGAACAGTGTTAGGACTGAGCTATCATTGGGACCCCCAACAAAACAATACCTTATCCCCCTCTACTGTTTATCAGCAAATTTTCAACCTCATTTTCATTTTACCCAGTTCATATCCATTGTCAGTGGGTGGATTTAAAACATGTGGATCTAAAACGGGACTATTTAAATCTGCATGCCCTTCATTTCTTTACTGTTTAGGAAAACAGAGCAAAAAAAATGACTCAGTATACAGTTCATTCTTTGTTCTATACCTTGTACCTCTTAATCTTAAATGTAAGCCCCTCAGCCTTAGTCCAAACTTAGTTCAATATTATTAAATGCACCCTCACATTATTTCATCATTAAGTTACGACGTAGACCATGATTTATCAAGAAAATATTTTTGGATATATAAGAAAAATTAATTGTGCTTTCTAAATAAGAAATACTTAAAGACTTTAAACCAAAAAATACTGAATTGAAAAGGAAATACTTTTATGTCTACATTTTTGACTGCAGACAATGTTTATAATATCTTCCATAGGTAAAGGTGAGGTTACAATGTATACCTTCTATCAAAAGAATTTACACTCTACTATCATTCTTTTTCTGTCACAAGCATGTATGAAGAACAACTACAGGTGCTTAGAGAAAGTTCACAATAATAATGGAACACAGAACTAAAAGACTACTACAAGTTTTAAAAAAAATCAGGATTTCTATTTTATTTTTTGTATTATGAGGGATAACTGGAGTGTTGGTTATTAATTACATGTAATTTGTACCCATAGTTTTTTCAAATAATGTGAAATTCACACTATGGAATAAACTAGGCATATTCTTACTTGGTTATAACTAACAAAGGTGGGGGTGTGAGATGGGTGGGGATAAATGCCCTGATTGACAGTTGAGGTTTATAATTGGAGTGGAGGATCTAAATAAGTGATTTACAGTATGTATAAGTTTTAATTTTTATTTTTATACACAGCATAAAGGATTAAAGCTAATGATAGAAAAGCATTTAAAATATGTTTCTACAAATTTACAAACTTATGCGTACCTTTTATTCAAATCACTATGTAACTGCTTTTTAAGTGAATTATATTTGTTGAGTTTCAGGAAATAAAACTTTGTTAAAAAGCTTATAATGATTCAAGCACAGTTTACTTCCCCCTTTTTTCCCCTACTTCTTTTCCCCAAATAGTGAATCAGACTCAAACTTTATTTCCATACAAATATGTACATGTACCTATTTTTTGGTTTAAAAAATATCTTAGTATTTTGTCATCCATGATAAGAGACCTTTGTTTTTAAGATGTAAACGACTATGCAACTCAAGTCATCTGTCACACACTTTTCCACATGTTACACAATAAGTATTAAATTCACTTGCTGCGGACTCGTTGAAAAGTCCTTCTTAATCTACTCCCCTGTCGTTTAAGCACTGATTCGGCTGTTTCTGGGGGTGGGGATACTATGGCCACTTCTTGGCTGTTCACAACATATGTTACTGATGTTTCTTTCTAAGAAAAATATTTGTATATTTCAGAAAAAATTTAAAGACCATTCTATTGCAAGGTCTCGAAGGTTGAATGCATTGACTTATTATTGCTTCTTGTTCATAATCATAAATGATTTTTTTTTTATGTTTACATGTCATTTTCTAAAAAGGCACATTAATCTGCTAATAATGTACGTTTTTACCCGTGCACAAATGAAATCGATTGATTAAAATCTATTTTGGATTTTTTTATATTAAAAAAGGTCAATATCAACCTACAAGTTTTAAAATGAGGAACATTTCAATAATTCATTATTTGGTTAATATTAGTAGATATAAAAAAAGAAATTGTTTAAAGCTTTGGGAACATTAAAGAAAAATTTTGACGGATGATTTGGCATATTGGCAGCATATATGAGTTAGAAATTGTAATTTGGTTAATACATGTAATTATAATGTAATGAAAAACTGATGTATTGCATTACATGAGGAGATATAGGTCAATATGGGGCATGGTGGGATATAAGGAAATGAAAGGTGCGATGAAATTGAAATATCCATGAGTATTTGGCAAGAAAAAATCATTAAACTTACGAATGTAAAAGTATTGCAATCACATCTGTGAGCATAATTCTCTTGGGGTCTTATACTAATTATTTTCTCTTTTAAAAAACAGTTCTTTGTGTCTTTTTTTCTAAAGGATTTTTGTTTTGTTTTGTGTACAATTAAAAAATCATTAAAAAATTGTATATTCATTCCCATCCATAAAAATAAATGTAAATTCACACATATCTATAAAACAACAATTTAAAAATTTCACACACTAACAAATCTGGATTTAACAAAAACTGCTAAGTTTCTAATATATAATTTCCAATGTGATTGTGATACAGATCAGTCATGCTAAACAGACAGTAGATTTTTCATGCTGAGGAGACATTGGTCCATGCTGTAACTAGTCATACCCATTTGTTCTGAGGGAAGACTTTGGTCACAGAGAGATCAACTTCGCTGGAATCCACAGTGTCACTTTTCCTGTGCGACTGAAAAACAGTGAAATTATAACATAATTGTAATTACAAAATGTTGAAAAAATTGTATATTAAATGCTAACATTTAATCCTGTAAAAATTTCACAATTAAACAATGCTCATACAGATCTCCAACATTGAGTTTATTGGAAACTTAATAAGGCAAGCAATGGCACTGTATTAAATATAAAGTAATTATAGAAGTCTTATAAAACTGAAAATTTATCTAAATACACCAATGCATACAAATTGTTTACATGTTTACGCATGCTTATACATGTACTACAAATGTATACATACACACATATAAAAGTGTTCCACGTTTGTTTGGATTTGGAAACAATACAAAGACAACAATTTACATTCTGATTGAAATGGGTGCCCCTTGAATTTCATTCAACATGGAGTTTAAGAGAATTTAAATGTCTGGTAGTAAACATACTGATGGATGTTTATACTCATAAAACTTTTTCAGATTAGAGACGGTCAAGAGCATTATCATCATAAACATTTATGACAACCTACAAACAATATGTCCAATCACTCTAGAGCAGCTCCATCAAGATTTGAGTTCCCTTTCACGCAGATAAAAAATCTAACTATTCAAATTTGAACTGGGTTCAGAACTTATGTGTTATGTGGGCTATAAATCAGTTAACTGAAGAAGTGACCAGATTTTATGCGGGGTAGGAATGCGGTGAAAGCAGCCCTGGCATCATAAAAGTCATCAATCCAAACATACATTGGGGGCAGTAAATTTTTGGCTATCTTTCCAGGGTACTAGTAAAAATTATAAAATACTTGTCAGGTTTAATTATTATTGATAGACTCCTTCATAAATGTTATAACAATCTTAATTTTGTTATGGGTGGGGTAGAGAATACATTTACACGAAAAAGCACTGTTTGAATAAAACAAGTCTAGTAATTTTCTATAATAGGAAAGCTTTTCAGATTTCATTCTTTATACATGTAAATACTAGTATGATCTGTACATTTCACACAGAGCAATTAGCTTATGTACTAGGAAATTATTATAGAGTTAATATGTCTCATAATCATTATCCACTAATTCAAATCCGTAACTATGTTGCACAATCTTTATCCATTCAAAATGGGTTTAAAATTCAAATCTCAAAAAATGTGCAATCTACCAAAAGTGGCCATCAAAAAATCAATTGAATTCATAGTATATGCATTATGTGTTCAGTTAAAGTCCTGTATCAATTATATTGCAACATGCAAAGCTATTGGTATAAGACATGTACTTAACACAAAGGAAACGATGCAGCATCGTTTCTCTACTTATCTACTTATCACTCATCAGCCCTGCATTAAAATACCCGGTATTTCTGGTTTTACATATTAAAGATCCATGTACTGGAGTTATATGATAATATCAAAGAATAAATTGGCATAAATGCATGTACTAGCTTAATGTATTCTATTTTCACTGAGTTCTACTAGCTAGAAACTCTCATATCCATTATTGGCCGGAAGCCTGAAATTTGTCTAACCATCATTAGATAATATTACCAATGAATAAGCTTTAGGGTTGATATTTGTGATAAGTGATATTACAAATAGTACTCTGTACAAAGTACATGTACATAAAGACTAATATTGCTGGTGTCATGTCAAGTTATATAATAACTAAACAACCAGTAGAAGATATCATTATGTGCCCTGTGTTTTCTGAAAATGACAAATGTGTGTGTTTGTCTAAAATTATTTTCATTTTACTACGTCTTGTTAAACTTGGATTACATAGTCAGCAAGATAAGTGTCTTGCCATATATTGCTAGCATTATACATTTTTATGCAAATATTTGATTACATGATTTATATCATAATTAAACAAAGCAAGATCTCTACACAATATCAAAGTAAGTTGAAAGGAAAGAACAAAGCCGCAGAGATTATACTACATGTAAAATGACGCAAGTGTATGTGTTTATATATCCAGCAATGCTTTGATAAGTAGCAAGGATGTCCAAAATAACGCACACAACACTTAATTCTTAACAAATTCACAACACTTTAACACAGCACAAAATGTCAATCATCTGACATGATGAACAAAACTTGTAGAATTTAACACCCACTCACTAGATTTAATCACTACACAGAATTTTAGGGTTCAAAAGGTCAAGGTTAAAGTTAAATCAAGGTCATGCAATCTACAACACAGCATATTATGTGTAATACATGTTCCAACTACTTTTTATAAACATTTCCCATTTTGGATTTATACAATTAAGATACATGAACAAGTTTCATGGAATTTTAATTTAATTCATTACTGAAGGGTTAGGTTAGTTATTAGATGTATGAAAGTTAAATTTACAAAGAGTGATATCAATTTCATCATGATGAATTCTATCCCCTTATTATGTGTAGATCATTATGTATCACTATTCTTATACATGTGCATTAACATAATGATTACAACCAACAGATGTTAAGTACATGTACTAGCTTCTGCAGAAATCAATATATCACTCATTATCATGCAGAACTTCAAATCAATTAATTGCTATAATTTGAAATCAGCTTTAGAAATTGAAAAGCAGGAATTCGTTGAATTAAAATTTTCATTTCCTTCAAACCATTCAAATGTTGTACAGCTGTTCACATAATTTATGAAGAGACCCTAATCAAAGAATGTTAAACTCCTAGTTAGGACAAAATACTGAGTTTAAGATGATGAAGTGTTGTTTTACTGTGAAGTTTTTTTTAGCTGTTTTTAAAGTGGTATAAGGTAACCACTTCAGTCTGGACAAACACAGTAACAGAAGTTGAAATCCTCAAAATGGTTCATTACAAGCAATTTCTAATGCTGTAATCTGGATTATTCTGAATGTAAGAAAATCTTTTTTTTTCTAAATACTCCATTCCGGGCCATTCTATTAAAATAGTCTTTGATATCTGGATTACACTGAATATGAGAATCTTTTTTTAAATTTTTTTTATATATAAATTACTCCACCCCTAGCCTGCTACCCTACCCCTCTTCCCTTCACTACAGTGTAGAATGAGGGTATACACAATAATGGGATAAATGTGATGAAGGATTACACAACTGCAGTAACTATGGTGATGAGTGCCGAAAAAATTCACACACCAGGAAACAACCTTGTTTTGCGATCATATCATTGTCTCATACATGTATAACCGAATTGTGGTCGCCGGATCCTGAAAGAACATGCAAGTGTATCTCAAAATCAAGCATGCAAAAAGAGAAATCTTTGTAGCATAGATATGTAATCATCATTCAACTGCAACACATCAAAATGCAATCCCATTACAGAACACATGTACATGTATCATATCTCAGATGTATCTATGCATAATGATATTATTTTGATTTGATATTTCAGAATTGATGATCTGACATTTCTCAAAATGTATTTCAATATTCAGTCTATGCACTTAACACATGGTTATTTTTAAATACTTGAAAATCATAAAAATAAGTGTAGGGGGGGGGGGGGTATAAGAACCATCAGTATTTCGATATACAGTCTATGCACTTAACATATGGTTATTTTTAAATACTTGAAAATCATAAAAATAAGTGTAAGGGGGGGGGGGGGGGGGGTATAAGAACCATCAGTGCGTCTTTGTAAAAATCCATCAATAAGTATGTAGTAGGAATATCAGAGGGAGCAACCCTGTTTATGTACATTAATGTAATAACTATTTTTAA
The DNA here is from genome assembly GCA_033439105.1 of Magallana nippona. Classification (NCBI taxonomy): domain Eukaryota; kingdom Metazoa; phylum Mollusca; class Bivalvia; order Ostreida; family Ostreidae; genus Magallana; species Magallana nippona. The sequence goes on along the minus strand of CM065920.1, from coordinate 25,702,088 downwards.
AAATACCTAACTGGCCCAAAATTATCCCAAGAAATATTTATTAGATAGTACAGTCACTATAATTGATTGTGCAATTCAAAATTATAACCTCAGTCCACAAATGAAATTGATTCTATTTTTAATACCTATGCAATACTTTTTTACCTAGAGTAGGAACCACCTGTGTCTAACAGGTAACATAAGCTCAGGTCCAGATTAATTTCCTTTTAATATATACATGTATGAAGATGTAAAAGTTGGATACATGAAGCATGAAACTTCATTACAATCTTTTGGTATTTTAAAAAGTACTTGATTCATGAAAACTTGTGCCATTGTTTATTATTAAATTCTGGTAAATATCTTACTGTTTGGTTTGTGACCAGAGTTTCTATAGCTGCTATCCATTCCTTGACATCTTCTGGGGTATCACACTGAAAGTAAAAATAAAAGTATGGTCCGTTACTAAGCTAAATTCTAGGAAAAATCATCTAAATTTGAACATACATAAACCTTTACATTGATTCCAACAATTTGTGAGAGCTGATTACTATTAAAGGTTTATCAACTACAATGTACAAACATGGTTTTTTACTGACATATTGAATAGTGATAAAATATTTCTGTACTAGTGCATAAATATACAGACAATTTGTTCTAGATACACATTTTAACCCATTAACAATTTCCTTAATTATAAGGTAAAATTTGCATTCATTATGACAGAAATAGTTTTATATAAACATATATATTTTTAGAATTCATAATATACTTATGGTATAATAAGGGGTTTACAGTTTATGACTTTAACGTAGAAAGTAAATATAAACAGTACAATCTATACAAGCTCCTTTTATTAAAACCACAACACACTGCTTCTCTTTTTAATTAAAACTCACTACACCTTCAAACTGAGATCAACATATGGACAAATAAAGACTTAAGAGTTTGCTGAAATTGTTTTAAACCTGCTCTTACTTACCTGAATATAAAAAGTTCTTTTAGTTGTAACAACTTCAAATAGATTGTCCCTGACTCCAGGTGATCTGAAAAAGCAGCATTAGATGTGTAAAAATTAGAAGCTTCAATGTAGATATAGTTGTGAGGACTACACAAAAAATGTGTACCGCATTTTATTAAACTGTATCTACATTATCCAATAACTCTAATTATCACAGCAATAGGTTCTTTAGAAGATGTGATTTCAAATTAATTAACTGAACTCTTATGTGCTTCTTAAAGCTTCTCTAAAACTTACGTATTTGCTTTTCGTACATCTGTGATGTCATTTTTTGAAATTAATCTTAAAGGTTCTTCTGACTGAAAGAGAAAGAAAGACTAGTTAAAGGTATACTGCTCATTTATCAAATATATCATGTTTTAAATATGCAGCTCTCCTAAGACTACCTTTTCGATTTCATAATTCTATATAGCCAGTTCACATGGAGTGTATGAAAACAGGTTGCTCCCTTTCATGGAAGGGCATAAAAATAGCCTTGAAGGCAAAGTTTTCTTAGAACGGGTTTGATCATTAACTAGAATTGAACCATGGTAATAAGGAAAATGCACATTGGTTGATGTCTGGTTAAAATAACAAGAACGGTACCAATTGCTACTCATAGTCTTATTGTTCATTAAGGAAGGACAATATCATGTTAATGCACTAAAAATCCTATGTGTGCACAATAAAATTTAACAGAGAGCATGTTGTGCTAATTTATAAAAGCAAATAAATCGACCAGAGTCTCTCAGCTGGTTGAACCACAGTTTCATTTTAGTCAGACTAAGTGAGAGTTCGATCTCATTTTAGTCTAACTACCAGGTACATCGACCATAGTTTGTGATTGATCACTCTCAAATCGTGTAATTTTAAACAATGGATCACCCTCATTTTAGTGAAAATTCATTTTAAAAGAAAGTTCAAAGTTGAAACTATGAATATCTAAAATTGATACAAATACAAAAAGTTTACATGTTTACCTGATCATTACTGTAATAAGCTAAGCTTTTGTCATTCACAACAAAATATCTCCTCTTCCAGTTTTTCCTCTAAAAAAATATTTGTAGAATGTCAATTTAATCCAATACACAACATTTGTTATTATCGAAATTCATTTTTATTTGCTTAAAGTCAAGATCTAGTAAATGATTTCAGAATGCTTTTTTACTGCTAGATCCATAATGATGTCATAGTTGATTTGATATATCTTTTTCCTGTACTCTATGTCTTTAAAGTTGGGTGGAAAATAAAACATTTTCTTTGCATTCCATTTGAAATCATATAATAAGTAACCTAGATACCTATATTCAATTTAAATTTCTCTACAGAAGAGGTCAAAAACACATTTTATGCCATTTTCAGAAAGACTGTAGGCATTCTGAATATATTTTATTTGTCATTAATCAAAAAACATCTTTCATTTACTATATCTTGACCATAAGATATTGATACAAATATACATGTAGGACATTAACAATTGCTCTCAACTCTAAATTTTGCCAAACATTTCTCTTCCAGTAAATTTAGAAAAAGTGTACATATAACTCATCCATCTAAACAATGATTGGTTGATACTGACCACGCCTCCCTGCTTGACACAGTAGCCTTTCTTCACCGCGTTCTGTGAACCTGCCACAGTTTTGGTAGTGTCGGTGCTCTCCTCACTCTCACTGGAGGGATACGAGTCATTAGAGTTCTCATTCTGATTGGTTAAAAAAGAAAAAAACCATAAATTTAACACCTTATTTTAGTATAGCCATCCTACCTCTTATATGGGGTAACTCTTTTTTCTCAGAGCCAGAAATGAGTATTTTTCTTTAGGTTAATTTAGCGTTCTAACTTTTTATTTTTTAATTTCTCTATTCTACTGGACTAACTCAGTGCATTAGCCCTGCAAATCTAAAATATACTATTCCCTTACTACTGAGCAATTGTTTGTTTTGAGCCTCTTTAAAAATGTCTTCTATTGTAATTGTGAAATTGCTTAAAGCAATATAATGTATTAAAATATAGTGTACTGCTATAACCAAATATTTATATGCTTTACTGACCTCAGAAGTGTCATTCTTACCAACTATTATGACCGTGTTATAAAGAATTACAGCATAAAATCCTTTTTAAATTTTTTTTTTATCCTGACCACTGCACCAAACACGCTAACAGAATTTGAATACCCTAATTGGAATTTTGATGGGGACTCCTCCAGCAATCTCTGTCTTGTAGCCCGCTTCAGGATCATTTTGATGCTTGGATTCCTCTACAGGAACCTGAAACATAAATTGTGAAATTCAAATTCAAATATAATTGTTGATCCCTTTTTTATTAATGTAATTACCAACACATATTGTTATTGTTGAAACAGAATGGTCCATTTAAACATAACTGTTGATGCCTACTGTTATCGGACACTTACTGTTATTTTGCTGACATTATTCAAGGCATACACCCATCCATGCATATCTTCAGAAGACTCTGCTTGTAGATATAATGCTTTGCCTGCATGATTTATCACTGAAAAACATACCATTTCAAAACACTGGTCAAACTTTGCTAATTTTTAAACAAAATGTTGAATAAATTGAAATTCAAATGATTTAAGGCAATTCAGTTATTCATGTAACTCTTTTATTTAAAGTGTATCATATTTCATTATACATCTGTGTATTGCTATATCACCTAGTAGACAACATTTACTGTGAAATAGTTTCCATGCTTTTTTGCTCATGGTTAATAGTCATGGAAACTATTAATTCACAGCATTCAATTTCCCTAGTTTTTAATCTCTGAACTTTTATGGCTTTATTGGAGTCGCTATGTTTAATTCAAAGTCTGTTCACTTGAACTTGTTATCATCAACTGACTCTGCATCGTTGACTAATAAAGTTTTGTATGGTATAATAAAATACCAATTTAATTACTGACTATTTTGGACAATAGCATTTATTGTTCCCCTCAACAACAATTATTTCCCTCTGCTTTGCCTCAGGAAATAGTTCAACTTGGTGTCTCAGGGGACAATAAACTTGCTATTTGTCCTTATAGCCAGAAATATACTATGTGCATTTGACTTACCAAAGCAGGAATTCAGTTTTGGTTTCTGTTTCTTGGAAACTTCACTAACCTGAAATAAAGATTGTGTTTTAATGTTTCAAATTTCTTGCAGTTTGCACCTATTGGCACCTCCAAAAATTCAATGATTACCGGTACCTTGAGTTTTGGAACATTGACTTACCTTTGATATAACAGTAGTACTGATTTCACCACATGGATATTGCTGATCTGAAGCCAAATTCTGTAAATGCACCACAATCTTATTTCATTTTTATTTTTCAACAAACCAACCTTTCAACCATAATGTAGATGCTTTAGAGACATTCTTTTTTGGGACAAATGTTTTGAAAAATAATATAGATGTGTAAATTACATTTATTTTTATAAGATCTATAATAAGCAAATAGTGAAAAAAAGAAAGGCATTTTGTGTTATATAGCAGTACATACATTAGGGTTATCAAGATAGTATTTCAACAACTCATCATGGGGTTCAAGAACAAAGTATCTCCGCTTCGAGTTGGTAGAGGACTCTTTTTCAAGGATGTTTAGAAATCCACAAGTCCTTCCTTGTTTGTCTTGGTATGGCATGGTATTATCCTGTCAAAAGATGATGGGAAAATTATTTCCCGAATATGTACTAGTATACCTATCTTTCAAAGAGAAGCAAATCAATGTCAAGGTTTAAGCCCCCAAGTGACAATCTTGTCACAAACATTCTGTTGATGTACATCTTTACATTAATAAACAAATCTAAGTCCTGCAAGTCCACTAAAACAAAGGATTTGACATTGATTTCAAATCTGTCAGGACAAATAATCATGTACCAACCAGACATAACCTAAAAGAAAGCGAACCCAAGCCAAATTTAGAATTTCTTTTCTGTGTCTGTCTGAGGCTAGCTCTGAGTCTGCCTTAACATAAGTGAACCCACAGTCGACCCCAAGTGGATCATTCATTAAGAGTTATTTTGGAGTGAACATGGTGAACACCGAAATCAAACCCTGGCTTTAGAAGTAGACCCTGAGCCCTGAGGGCCCGACGAATAACGAGTTTGAATTAACTAATATTCAAAAGTTTGCTTAACATTTGTTCTGCCAAAAGGGACTACGTTTTTCCAGGTATTTCACTACATTAACTTATACTTTTCGACAATCAAAATGTATGCAAGGACATAACTTTTCTGTTAAAAAGAGCAGAAAAGCCTCACTATGCTGAGAAAATGTTTCTGTTTGAGCTATTTATAATGAATTTCAAATAAAATAACTTGTTACTTAAAACTATGACGCAATTATGTAAACTTCCGTCCACCATTTAGCCTTTTGTCGCATATCTAAGGCAGTAGATGCAAATTGAGGGGCGATTTTTATTAATGACAGGTGTGACGTGTCTTTTTGGTTGAATCGGTTGTAAGCTTAGATGTTGAATGACCGATCGGGAGACGGAGAGGATCGCAAAATAATTTTACCGCTGAGTTTCAAGCGAAACTTCTACCTGATGTGACAGTTTGAAATAAATTCAAGATGGCGGCGATGGGTACCTTGTCTATTATTAGGTAAAGGGGTATTTATTTTTATTATGAGAAAAATTTATAACGTCAGGTGCCTGTGCTTAAAAATGTAACAATATCCGATCAGATTTCTACCATTATGATAATTATATAAGCAACAAGCCTACTATACTTGACAGTCTTACTTATACACAAGGATTTAAGGAAATTTTGAACAATCTCCACAAATTCCTGTCAACTGCCAGTTTTAGCCATTGCAATGAAATGGTTCAATTAACCACGCAAAATAAGGTGATGACAAGAATAGGTACTGTAAGAGAATTGGTGTTTCACTATTACAAAAATATAGAAAATTTTATGTTTGTGAGCAAATAGGGAATTTCTGTTTTGAGTACATTCATGTTATATATTATATACACATTCAAGTTTGTCTTCCATCATGTTCATTTTAAACTGTATATGCCAATAACTGCACTATTTTAGCCAAGTTTACAGGTGGATGTATTGTCATAACTTAACACCACTTTTATAAAATGAAATGTGTAAACAAACATTTTGAGTATTTGTACATTTTCTAATTAAGTTATAAAATATTAATTGCCTTGACAGTAGATGTCTCAGTATTTGATTTACATAGGAATATACTCCTAGTTAATTTCACTGCTTAATGTAGATAACTAAAGAGGAAACATTTAACTATAAACAGTGTTGCAATAAACAGGTACTTCCTCAAATTTGGCAGTAAAAGCTGAACTCATAATTACTCAACCATTTCTGGTAAGATAGACAACTTATTTTGTCTTAAGAGAAACTTATGCTTATAAATTGCATTAATAAATATGAAAGTTTACTTTATTAAGTCTGCAAGGTAACGAAGAAAACATAAGAGAACAACGAAAATGTAAACAATCGAAATTGGGTAAATATCCAAATGCGCTCATTAAGTGCCTTGAAGCATAAGCCATACTTAAATAAACAAAACACAACTAAATAACAACCTTTAAACATATGCTTCAACCACACGCCATCCTAATTATTTGGTTGGTGAAGTTTCTCTGAAGCGTGAAACGAGGAAGTCAAAATGCTTCGCCATTTTATTGGAAACCGGAAGTGTGTGATAATGTAAGAAACCACAAACGATCGCTACCCGATCTGGCTGCCCAAAGTTCATTCTACTTATTTAACGCCACCTTCAAAATACCAAACCCACGAGGGAGGACGATAAAATTAAAACAAAAAATATAAACAATTGATTTTTATTTATTTACAGTAATTACAAATACAGCGAATGATCTTAATTTCCTGCCAGTGCTGAAGACAATTCCATTGAGTATTCGATATCAGACATTAAATAACATTATTTATGTCTCTGTCAATTTATAATCCATCGTGTGCCCTGAACACTTCGTATTCCTAACGATTTTAGTTGCAAACATTAAATGAAAAAAATCAAAATTTAAAATAGGGGTTTGCTTGATTTAAAAATAACAACGATTTCTCTTAAACCTACGCCCGCGGTTGACGTTCGACGTAGAATTAACTTTGGACAGCCCCTTGAATAATCATATGTGGCCTTAGAATACAGGAATATATGTTAATTGTCACATGAATGTGATGTTATATATATATAAATTTTCTTCAATGAAATCATACACCAACATAATACCACACATTGTCACAGTGCATTATATAAATAGACCTTGTGGATATACCATTACGCGAAAAATACGGTCAGATGCCTAGCTGTGGTTTATGTTGAACTGAGAATTTAAAATTCTAGCTTTACGTTATCAGTAAAAAGAAGAAGTTTTTTTTTCACTACAAAGACTCTATATAGGAAATGTATTATAGCATTTACCATCTTGCTTTTATCATAATGTCGTCTAGCCAAGGCTTCCTGATATAGTCCTGATCCGCTCTGCAATAATGGAAAGTCTTTATAATCTTAAAACCTTCACATTTCTTGCCACAACACGTTTTATGTACATGTATATAAAGGTTCACAATATTTTCGATATGGCACACGAAAGATGAATATATCATTTAGTTTAACATTTTTCCTTACAGTTCTAACGTTAACAAGTACTACACTCCTATTAGTATTTCCTTGTTCTTGTGTTGAACTGATTTATGCTTTTCAGACAACACACGGAATGACAGGCTGTGCACAAATTTCGTACTTCCTTATTGTAACGCATTGTACATGTACCTTACATCAAAAATTCTGCGCGGCAGAGAGAGAGAGAGAGAGAGAGAGAGAGAGAGATTTGTTATGCAACAAAAATCTAATAATAACAGGCACGTAGCATCGTTTTTGAAAAGGAGAGGAGGGGGCAAATTTATCCGAAATATTGACAACCAAAAAAATAAACTCCTCTCCCCAAAATCTTCAAAAAACCCTATTCTTTGGGGGTGGGGGTGGGGCGGATGTAGCGAAGAGTGATAACTACCTCTTTCCTGTGAATTTTTTATGTGTACCTAAAAAGTACGGGGGGGGGGGGGGGTCTTTCAAAATTAAACTTTCTATATGTAAATTCAAGAAAATTGCAGAACAAAATGGTGCATCCCCCTCCCCCGAATGCTACGTGCCCGTATAATATGAACATTTTTTTAATTCCTAGGTTAATATTCAACTTTATTGAAAAAATCTATATGCATATGTTAATGCGATACATTAGTAAATTTTATTTTAAATTGTCTAACACATATGTATTATTGCAAGCTTTAAAAGACACGTGCAGCATTATATATATGTTAGTTTTTCTCTTGGAATAGAGGGTTAAAATACATGTATGTATCTGTTTTATTTGTTTTGAAAATTTCTTACTAAAAGATATCTCACGTTTGAAATCAGGAATTGTAGTGCACTTCACGATAAAGAAAAAGGAGTTCCTTGTGCTTTTAAATGTTCCGCATGACCCAGTTAATTGTTTGATTTTCCTGTTTTGGTATTAGAAAAATAGTAGAAATAAAAAAAACATAAGAGAAAAAAAATTAGAACAAAATAATGTACTTCTCAAACACATTAAACCTTCCTTGAAAAATGCGTATTTCTTTAGCATGAGATCTTTTTTAGGTATGTTTGCACGCGTGCTGAATCCTTCATACAAACGGCAGTAGGCAGCTAACAGTAAGCAATGACAGTCAGAAGTTGGCATCTGACAGTAGGCTGTAAGCATTTCCAGTCAGAAGTTGTTATCTGACAGTAGGCTGTCGTTTATGGAATTCCAAAATGAAGTGATTTAAGTAAATTATACATTTGCTTCAGCTGCAGTATATTGTTTATTTTATTTATGGGTACATAAAATGGTCATACATTGTGTATGCATGTACATGCATAAATATATTCCAATGAGCTTCATGTAAAATGGATAGGGAAGAATCTTTGAATTAAAGACAACTGAATCTTTATAAAAAAAATATGTGCTAATTTTGTATTTTTTTTTATCATAATTTTTCATTACAGTCAAAAATCACAATAAAAGATAGATAACTTGTTTTCTGTAAAAAAGTTTATTTCGTAAAATTAACAAAATATCAAAGTACATAGAAATATAGAAAAAAAAATACATTATTTTCATAGTGTTATGAAGTGCTATAACCATGAACTGCTAATGAATCATAGATTGCCTTTGCAGTTCATAATCCCATAGTAACTGGAAATGTTTGTCGAATTTGATATTCTTAAACTAAATAATTTAGGGCTTTATTGACACTATCTGATTAGTTTTCTTCTATATAAAATAAAAACCGATAATCATTTAGTAGTCTATTAGTCTATGGACAAAAGATGGGGGGAGGGGGGGGGGGAGGGGGTTATAAAACAAGATTTAACAGTTTGATCAATAAAAATTTAAGATTTATTTTATTTAAATGACTTGACACGCAAAGTAAACATCCACTAATAAGACATTTGTTTAAATATATCTTTATACTTGTTAACACCAATATATCATGTTTTTAGCTCACCGTAGTTCGAGTGTGCTTTTCTAATAATTTTTTGTCCAGCGTCTGTCTGTCTATCTGTATGTCCGTAGATTACTGGATCAATTTCAATAAAACTTGGCACAAAGCATGATTGGTTTAATGGGATGAAGTGTCACGATAGCGAGATCGTCTTCTTTCAAGAAAAGATAACTAAGGATTATTGAAAGTATGTTGGAATTTTTCAAACATCTTCTAAAAAATCAATTGGCCAGAAAAGCTGTTATTTGTGTGTGGAAGCATCCTCAAGTAGTGTAGATTAAATTTTGTTCAAATCATGATCATTGGGGGTTGGGTGGGGTCACAATTTGGGGGGGGGGGGTCGAATTTTTACATAGGAATTTATAAGGAAAAATCTTTAAAAATCTTCTTCAAAGAAGATATATAACAAAAAGTTATTAGAAAAGCTCACTCGAGCTCGGGTGAGGTAAAAACATATCTTCCTTGTTTGAAAGCATTCTCCGGTAGTGTAGACTCAAGTTTGTTTAAAAATATTATTATCATGGGGATAGGTTGGGGCCACAATTGGGGTCAAATTCGTACATAGAACTACTAGTATAAAGAGAAAATTTTTTAAAAATCTTCTCAAAAACCAAATGGCCAATAAAGCTTTACCTTTATGGAAGCATCCTCAGGTATAGTTGATCCAATGTTGTTCAAATTATGATCCCTGGGGGTAGGGTGGGGCCAAAATGGGGGGGGGGGGGGGTCGATTCTTTTTGCATAGGAACGAAATATGTGGTATTACTTATGTGCACTCAACTTAATATTTATAGTTGATTCTCAATTGATTAAACTGTTGCCCTTGGACAATTCTTAGACCCCACAAAGTGTTTAAAGTTTGATGTACAATGATATGACTATGAAATCGTCCTGTTACATCAATGTTAACATAAGAATATCCGATTAACTTAAAAATATTTCTACAGGATCCATTCTACTACATTGTCCAGATATTTTGTATATGACCTCAATAAAGCTTATTTTATTATAACTATTGTTGCTTGTGTGAGTGTTGTGACCCTTAAGCATTTTATTGTAGATCATGTAAGCACTGTGCAGTGTAGATATGATTCTTAGTATCTATTTTATTGCCTAATTCTATCAGATACACTGTAGTACAGTGATAGGCTATCAAAAATCAAGGTATTTTTATTGCTATGCATACCAAAAAAAATGACAAGGATAATTATATAGTCATTTGGAGTAATTCGAATCACCCCACGTTTCTCGGAATTTGAAGTATTGCTATGCAATGTAAGAGAAACCAACATATAAAGCTAAATGAACGACAACTCTTTGTAGAACCTGATCATTGTTACGTCACCATTTATGACGTTGCAATTACAACGTCATGGTGTGTCTACCCTTACAACCAAACAACACAAAGCGTGAAAAGTCGAGGTAAGTTGTGTTTGTCATCATTTGATTTTATTTTGCAATTCAAATCTAATGTTTAAAATAACAGGTTGACATTTGTTTTCCAATAGCATATTTTAGGCACCAAGTTTGACCAAACTCGATCCAATAATTTTCTTATTCTTCTCTAGAACCGTTTGCGATAGCTATGGATAGTTTTGACAAAGTTAACTATGGAGTGAACTCCAGCAAGTATACAACCGATGACAATCTCAGAACGGTAAGAAAACTATTTATTGATTTATTGAAACATGCCTGCATTTTTTTTTTTTATTATAAATCACCAGTTTCCTTGATTTGCTGATGAAATGAATACTTTTTCTTCATTTTGATAAAATGTGATATAATTGTATATATTTATTGTAAATAACTATATTTTCCGAAGTGAAATACCCTATGTTTTATGAACAGCTATCAGAGATTGATAAGTTGAATGTTACCATACATTTTTTTCTTTTCAGAATCTGATGGACCAAAGGAGAAAAACAATTGATGAGTGGATTCTCCAACGTAAGGAAGCGTGGAAGTTCCAGGAAGAGCTTCTTGTGAGTAATTATATATATATAAAATCGGTTTGGCCGTCACATCGAACACAACGTAAAATATCATATTATAAATAAAATATTGAACGTACTTCTTTACAAAAAATAAATAAAATAAAAACAGTTAGTTATCTTTATGGGAAAGCATATGTATATATAAACTAATTAAAACAAAATGTGTGTGTTTTTTTTACTAAGAGGGGAAGGGGATAATTTTTTAAAAAATAATTTCCTTTTTGCAGTAAAGTTATTACTTATCCCCTTTTCTCGAATCAACCTCATTATATTTAAATCAATTGTGTATGTAATACATTTTTTTTCTTTCATTGTAGAGGTCACTGACAAACAAACCTACAAAGGACAGCCATGTATTTGATGACAATATATCAAAGAAGGCCCAAGAAATGAAAGCAGTACACAAGGAATTGCTGGTATGCACTGCAGGCGCATTTATTTGATAAAAATATGTTTGCACCCTATCTACCGACTTTGTATGTACACAAAAGGTCATGCTTTTTTATTCTAAAAAAACCCAAAATATCTGTACTAATAACAATAATAAGAAATGATATTGGAATGATATTTGAGTATTCGTGTACACTGTAAATATATGATGTTTAGCGCTATTCCTATTCCTTCTATTCCAAATACACGCGCCCATTGCTACGATGTTATGTCATGGATGGATCGACATGTGTTTTGAGAATTAGTCTTAAAATCATTCATTTTTATTTTCTATTAATAAATTCCACTGTTTTTTTTCACTCATGCAGGGAATGGTGGAGGCAAAAGAAAGAAGAGAGGAAGAGAGTAGGATGTTCGTCCCCAGGAGAGTTTTTCTGTTTAACGTGGCCACATTCAAAGACACACAACAGGTAGATAGGGACCATTAATTAGAAGTTACGCCTTTTATTCCAATATCTAGAAATATTAACATGTAATTGGAAAGATTGATATGCAAAAGCTTATTAATTCATTCAGAATATTATGATCAAATTTCAATAACTAAAACAATTTGCTCAGAACTGTCATGTTGTAAATTTTGAATTTGCTGGGTGGGTGTAAATACAAAATTTACAACATGACAACAGTTGCCATGTTGTAAATTTTGTGCTTACACCCATCCAGTAAATTCAAAATTTACAACATGACAGTTCTGAGCAAATGTTACATGTGCGCCTACAGTAACACACATGCGCGCGATCGCACAAACACACTCGCGCTTTAAAACTAAATAAAGATAACAGTAATATTTGTATTAACAGGTTAAGGATTTTGAGAATACTAATACAGACGTTGGCAATAGCATCTCTACTCCAGAAATTGATGGCTCTCCACAAGGTTCTGTAAAACCAACCGACGCCAAATATTCTGTTGAGGTATGTGTATTTTCATGTATAACTTTTTTTATTGTTTTTCGATCAAGTTATTGGATCAACATGTCTCTTATTTAAATGTAACTGTTACTATTCGTTTGAAATCCTTCCGGTTTGTTGTTTGATAATGATTGTCATTACATGCGCAGGCCCAGAAAATTTTCTCATAGGGTTGAGGGGATCATGGTTTTTTTTTTAATTTAATTTTTCTAAGTGATACGATTGAGGTTCTTTTTTTTTTTTGGGGGGGGGGGGGGGGTGGGGGCACCCTGACCCCATTCTAGATCTGCGCATGCATTATACTACATTTAGTAGTAGAGGAACTGACTGGCATTACTTCTGACTAGACCATCAAAACGCGAGCTCAAATATATCCATATCAGGATAATTCTTTTTCCATTTTTAATAAAGAAAAAAGAGTTCATTTTGAAATACATGTATAATATCTCAATATTTGTTGGCTTTTATAGGTCCAACCCTTGAAACGCCAAGGTGTTTTCAGTCGCTTGAAGAAATATTTTGTATTTTGATAAACATAATTACATTGTGAACACGAAGACGTTAAATTTGATGTCCTTTGCCATCATATGATTATGAAAAATCACTAGATCAAAGAGAATTTTATATTATAACTTCTTTGTGCAGCTGTTTTACCATGCATACAACAAAATTGTGTGAAAAGTTTTGTTTCTCAAGTTACTATATATAGTATGTATTAATAAAGTATGTAGTAATGTATTCATTATTAAATAAAGTTTTATATCAATATCGTGTTCCGTTTTGCACTATTTAAAATATGCAGTAAGAAAGGATTACCAAATGATAATTAAAATTGAGAACAAACCCATTATGACTTATTTAATCAAAACAAAAATTTTATCAACAAGACTGAATGGGATTAGACTTAAAGAAAATATCTTTAAGAATCTTCTTCTCAAAAACTGAAACAACAAAAGCGACTTAATGTTTGACATAAGAATATATATATGTATAAAAAAATTGGAAAGATCTACAAATTGTTTTGATATTTTGTATTTCATGAAATAAAGATCCTTCTTCGGATTTATGGCGATTGTTGCTAAGGTAAGCGTTGTGGCCTTTGGGCCACTTGTATTCTTAATCCATGCTTTATTGTATACTTTACAGTTTTGAAGTTTACTATTGGCTGTTTCTAAATCAATCGATAGCTTGTCCTGTAGTGTTAGAAAATTGGAAGGAAGTGACGTCATACCTTTTTTCTCTTGCCTCTGTGTGTAACTTTCTAATCGTTATATTAATACTTTTATTACTTTTACAAGAATGTTTTAAAAGATTTAATACTGACATGTGTTATGCTTTTTCCGCAATAACCGATACACACAAAGACCGTTTAGGCCACAAAGGAAAACATTTTCTTGTTTAAATTAGATGAACCTCAATCAATACTCAAGAAAGTAATATTGTGTCTCGTTTGGTAACAAATGGAAAAAAATGATAATGCCAGAAAGAACAACTTTTATTGATGATTGCCATTTTAATTCACAAAAAGATAGAAATGCATAACAGATTTAATATCATTGTATTCGTAAGCTGTAGGGTTTTCACCCAATTAAAAAGATGCATTGCCTCAAAAGAATATAACGCATCACAAAATTAGATGTTCTTATAACAGTCACATTTTTCTACGCGATGAAGTAAAGCAAATTATCAAGCTTTGTATGATGATAAATGAAATATTGTGGCTAACAAGAAAGTTTTTAATGACACACTATAAGAAGAATGAGCATACACCTTTTGTCTCCTAATCCTGAAGATTACGACCAAGCCATCTTTCTTCGCCTTCTATTGAAAAATGAGAAAAAAGAGATGGATATTTGATAAACTTCCTAGAAAGTTATTCATTAAAATCAGTTTGATATTCTATTGACAGACAATTAATATGAAGTTTCACTATTTCTATACATTTAATATAGGTATTTTTCAATATGGATGACTCGTGTAACACAATAATAAGATACGAATAGCGGGGTGTATGGTTCCACTCACGTAACGTGCGTCAGAGCCAGGGAGAAAAGAACCCACCAAAAAACTCATTATTAAAATAAATGATGTAATTAAAACAAATAGCATTCTAATACCAAATAAAAGCCACGAGTCGCACCAGAGTGCTCAATTGGTTTGCTTAATGATCAGTTGAACCGCTCTTAAGAAAGTTTTGATTATACAGAGCTGGTGATAAATGAAGACAGCGGGCACAAATCAGAACTAAACACAACGTGAAACCCCAACGATGGACCAGATAAATGGTCGTTAGAAACGTGCAACTCATGCTTATTACCGTCTTTAGCGGTAATACCGGCCCCCAGACGCAACATGAATTATTACCCTTTTAAATCTACCCTTGTTCTTCGTTGAGGGAAAAATATTACACATAGCAATTATTTGACTTCATATTGAAGATTTATTGCCTCACTTTTTAGGAGTCTGGAGGGAACGAATATAAAGAAATTTTGATACGCGGTTTTTGAAATGCGCACTTCTATTTTTTCAAACTCTTAATTTCCACTGTCTTAAAATAAATCGACGCACTGAAAATATTGAAACTGATCGCGTACTAACGATTTGCGGTAAGGGGACACTGGCCAATCAATTTAAGCTCTGTGTATAGAACTCCGATTTTCTCTCCCCCCCCCCCTTTTTTTAAAAAATCAATTTAAACTTCCTTTTTTTAACTGGCTTAGAAAATCAGTGTTTATCGTAATCTTGGAATTTGGAGCAATATCAGTTTTCTTTCGATAAACTTCTCATAATCAGCTAAAAAGTCCAATTATTATCTCAAATAAGATGGAGACGGGATGACATAATCGCAGGTTTCGATCAGATCACAGAATGGTATTTCTCGTAGTAATCATTATTCGTGATAAGAACTCATTACCGTCCACTCATTACTTCTTGTATTCTTCTACATCCTCTTCGTTACATTTGTAATTATGGATCCTGTCAAAGCCCTCAAACTGGAGGTTACGGTATACTGTGGCCTTGACCCGGGGTCGTGAACTCGGAACCAAGTTCAAAGGGCAAATACACCTAATCTAAAATGAAAGTTGATTCCTCTAATGATGAAACGTTGAACGAAAAATATTCAATATGACAATATTAAAAATGACTCGAGTTTAAAAGTCAATGCTTACTATCTCATCTTCAAAAAGTCTTATTGTATCTTTTTTTTATTTTTATGTCAATTGTATAACTGCCTGATTAGCCAAGAATGGGGAAAGCGCTCGCAGTGATTGTGTTGCTTCGTTCAAGCATATTTACTTTTTAAGATTATCTTTCAGCATTATTTTGATTGCCAATTATATACTTACGGCATAGTAGGACTTGTCGTTGAAGTCCATGGAGTCCACATACATTCGTCTGGCCACCATGCCGGGTCTACAGCGTGGTAAGTCACGTACTGGTTCACACAGGACCTCTCTGACAACCAACCAAATCATTGATAAACACATATATATTGTAAACATATTGTAACGTACTGGTTCACACAGGACCTCTCTGACAACCAACCAAATCATTGATAAACACATATATATTGTAAACATATTGTAACGTACTGGTTCACACAGGACCTCCCTGTCAATCAACCAAATCATTGATAAACACATACATACTGAAAGCATATTGTAACGTACTGGCTCACACAGGACCTCTCTGACAATGAACCAGATCGTGGCTTCAGTAACTCACATAAACACAAACAAATTGTTATAACCTTTGTTGAAAAATATGTTTGTTAGTAACATTTTGATTCATGAATGTTTTGGGTAAAAAGTGAGTGAAGGGTGAAATTACATCATGTCATTGATAGTTTGCTGGGACATTGTACACCTAACATGAACAGCCTTAATTTTATGTGCAATCAAAGAACGTTTGACACATTTCTTTGGATGACTGCATAGACTCTGATTACAACTAGTGAGTAGAATACGAAACATGTAGAAATTGTACACGGAATGTATACCATTCTTTGTTGAATAATGTTGAAATTGAATTTGATTTCTTTAAAATGGTTGCTCAATATAGATAATTGCTGCATTGGGATTTTTCAGAGCAATGTGTAATCAAAGAACTTTGAAGACATTCCTTTGCATGGCTGCATAGAATTTGATAGCGAGTAAAATACTAATGATGTAGTAATTGCATTTTCATTGCATTAATATAATTCTCTCTGGAATGATGTTGAAGTTGTTTGGGTTTGCTTTCTTTAAAATGATTGTTACATCTACCACGCTATTCAAATAATGTACATTGTAAAACACTCTAAGAAATGCTACATGTACGAGTAATGAAATATATTTTGGGTGGTCTAAACCAGCTCTGCCAGCCAGCACGTTTTGTGTTAGACTATAAGAGGGGATTGTGAGTATTACAAATACATCATTAAGTTGAGGAGAGCGCTGTTCCTCCCTCAGTGAACACGTCACTCTCCGTTTGCGGTTTTTGGTGTGTTTTGTTGATTCAACATGAATGGAAAGTAATCCCGTAATACTCGGAATGGGATTCCATTATGCATGGTCCTGAGTTCGCTCAATTAATAGAAGGTCCGGGAAGAAGATGATATTTTTGGCATTGTTATCTGTGAGGCTTCAGCGTAAAGGTTTGTTGGATCCATTATGACAGAGACGGATCGTATACGAATATCAAACATGCCAGGACCCAATTACAGGGGGCTTACTCTTGGTCACAGTGACTATACGACGGAAACCTTTTCAAACAGGGCAATAGCCCATAGGGGAATAGATCACGTCTAAATCCATTAGACCGATGTGAGATCATCTGAAAGGAGACCCCCGGATTCCTTTCTTCGTTGATAAATTGTATTGTATCTGTAGTCAGCCTCTATTTATCAGATCTGGTAAGAAGAATGACCAGCGCCGCATTTACAATCTTTCCAATATTTCTTATGATCTCAAGGTTCCCCGTTTCAATGGTTGTACTATTTTGCAAATCATCCACAACAAATAAAGTTAGGCTTATATACAATAACGTAAAGATTCATATAAACAGCAGTGACGCATACAGAAAGTATAAATACCCGGTATTTGAATAAACATATGCAGCTCTACAAGTTTACCTATTACTGTAAACATATTACACTTGGTTGTGTATTCTAATTAGCATTTTTGGAATGCAGCTTCCGCTAAATCAAGTACATCGCTAAATGTCATGCATATATGTATAAGAATATAGTCACATTCAGGAATACGGTAATTCAAATACACATCAACTTGTTAAAAAAAAACTATTTTCCGCCAAATATCGTACACGCAAAATATAATACGTGTCCAATAGTTATTGTAAGATACATTCTATTTCAACAAATATTATAAGCTTGCTTGATCAAAAAGTTTTAAGAATTGGTATTGAGTCACATAGGCATGTGGTTTTGCCGTTCATTTCATGCGATGAAGACATCATGCTGGTTCTCACAGATTGTTTTTTTTTCTGAGACGAATTTTTCCTTAATTTCGTCTGCTTTATTTGAATGTCTTGGATAACAAATATTTCAGAGGCGCGATTACTCCAGTGTCTTTATAAAAAAAAATGTTTAGGGTCTTCGACCACCCCGAGACTTTTACTTCATATAATATATACGATTTCAACCCATTGTGAAGCTGTTTGAATCGCCAGATTTGGGTGACTCTCTCTCTCTCTATAGCACAAAAGGTATATCTTCTGTCTACTGACTGAAGATCTCAAAAGCGTTTTGGTTTGATGAATAGCGATGAAGTTTTAAAAGTTGATTTTTCCTTCAAAATTGAAGTAATTGAAATCCATATTACTAAGAAGTTTAAAAGTTTTGGCTTGTATGCGAAACTTTTCCCAATGGTGTGGAGTGTGGAGGACCCTTAAGAAACTCAATGTTGAGAAATACCAGATGATAACAAGGCGTGGTTATGGATACTTTGTTTCCTATCAGTTATAGATACTATGTTTCCTATCAGATGTGGATACTATGTTTCCTATCAGTTATGGATACTATGTTTCCTATCAGTTATGGATACTATGTTTCCTATCAGTTATGGATACTATGTTTTCTATCAATATCTATCAGTCTCATACCAATATTGTTCTTGTTTACTGTTTCATATTCTAAAACAGTCATTTCAATTCAAGGAACCTTTGGTCTCTTTGATAACGCCTAACGTTTTTTGCCCTTTGATGTTTTGTACTGTAATAACTTTCCAATACAGTGATAAAGTTTGAAGCCATTGTACCAAAGGACTCAACTAATGGATAAAAGTTGTATCTGAGAAAGTTTTTTCATTATCTCTCCATCTCTTTTTCTGTCTGCACTAAGTGTATAAATAATACAGGGACTAAGCTAGTTTGCATGTAAATACAATGCAAAGAAATCAGAAGCCATCTAAAGACTAGAACACAGCCTCCACAGATGACCACTTCCGCGTAAAGGGGATCAGGAACCAATCGAGCGGATAATCTTAATGATAGCACTTTGATTGTTTGATTGAAAATAAATGGGGAAAATTATTTTTTTCTTTGCATCAACGAGTCCGGTTTCGTACAAAATGTCCGCAGTATGGTGAAATAACGCAATGGCCGGATCGATTCTAACCCCCTCCCTCTCCTGTTTTTGCCATCAAGACTGTTCTCTTTGAAGCTTATAATCTCGGTTCTCTAGAGTACTTCAGCACTGTGCATTAAAAGGGATTTTCATAATGTCTTTTATTTCAAAGAGGATGCTTCAAAATAAACTGCTACTTGAAGGCAGTTTATCTCCACCATCTTGTCATTTATAAAGATAAATGCAATCTGATGTGTTGTACAACGCAGTCGTATTAATTTTCTTTTGATAAGGAGCGCAAGTGATTTAGTAATGCAGCAGAATATGCTTTTTTATTGACAATTCTCAAGATGGCTTTATACACCTATTATGGTTAAACAGGATTGGCAAAAATGGTGTTTCTGAACGATTGAAGATTACGTAAAATAGCTCATGTTCTCATTGAAAAAATCATTAGAAGAGTCGTTAAGCAAGTCCTTTATACAGTGTAGAAAGTGTTTGCATAATGCATTAGTTGGAACACATTTTTAATGAAGAGACAATCAGCCTTTTAAAGCAATTTATGTAAATAGCACATACTTTTTTATGTTAAGTAACCATGCATGCCATTTATATTAAACCCACAATAAATCTCTGGGGGTTAAAATTGTTAAGTATATAACAATAAAAAAGATATAAAGTAACGAATCAAGCATCGCTTCTAATGAAGAAATGCATCATCAAAGCTCATATTAAAGCCACACTCACAATACCAAATACATAAAACATGCATGTAAAATTCATACAGGCCCGTCAATGTTTTATCATTAATGAAGATATATGTTAACCGATGATTTTTCATAAAATGAGATAAGTGCATTTTCTGATACAATACATGTATGTAGATATCAAATAAAGCCATTAGTTAAATGATGCCATCGGATATACTGACTGTTGGGTTCGGCTCTGGTAGATCATGTTCTCTCTGTTAAAAGGGCACACCTGAGAGTTGTTACAGAAACAATTGGTGATGTGTCTCCTTTCTGGTTCAACGCTTCCATCGTCCATCATTCGGTCAAATTCGAACACGTTCCCACACACCGCTAGCGGGGGGCATATCGGCGAGTTGGACCTCTGGAATATTTGTTTGGTATCAGATACCGGTGTACAGAATGCAAAAGTAAAATTAAAACAAAATGATAGCCAGAAGCATTGCTGAATAATTTACTTTTATATCACAATTTGTTTA
Organism: Magallana nippona; assembly: GCA_033439105.1. NCBI lineage: Eukaryota > Metazoa > Mollusca > Bivalvia > Ostreida > Ostreidae > Magallana > Magallana nippona. The sequence continues at coordinate 25,681,435 of CM065920.1, read as the reverse complement.
ATGTTAAATATTGATTCTGGAACAAAACTTAATAACAACGAAAACAAGATTAGTGTCTGCAATATTAAATTATCAAAAAAAAAACAAAAACACAAGTGTTGAATATCATTTTCACAAATCAAGATGTTTGAATTAAAAAAAAAATACACGTCTCAAATCAGTCTGTTTAAATAAAAAAAAAAAAACACACTTCTAATTCAAATGTGTCTAAAACTACGTCACAATCGGGGACTCATAAAAAAATTATATCCACCCGCTTAGTCTTTGTCTCGATTTCTCAAAATCAACTAGCTTAGAGGAGTCGCCCTACATCTATTTTCTGCACACGCGTACACAATATCAAATGACTAGTATAAGGACATTTTTTGTTTCATTTAATCAAACAAAGCTAGGGAAAACATTCATTAGCAATAAATTTTATTTGAGCTTGTACACGATAGCACTTGCATTATAGGTACCGAACCGAGTCAAACTCTTATAAACTCTGTCCAAAATACAGAAGACGTATCTTGTTGTTTTCCACATATTATACCATCTCATATTAATCTGATGCAAAGATACTATATTCTTTTGAACCGCTCATTTTTTTCTCTGTCGTATGTGACACAGGCTGCCGAACTATTTTCGTTTACTTTCCTCAAATATTTAGTGTTTAAAATTATCAATTATATCAAACACAAAGTGTTGGTTCAATGATAGATGAACGAAGACACATTTTCGGAGCGGTGACAATTTTTCAAAACATAAAAAGAAGTTCAATCTTTAAAAGATTAAGCTTGAACTAGAAAGTCATATCCATATAGACATTTCAGACATTTCACACTGTGAAGATATGAAAACAAGTACTCCATGACATTCCCAAACTCACAACATATACCACTTAATTTAGATAATTTAAGTGGCAGAATAACTATACAGTTTGGTTTCATATTTTAATTTAACATGAAAAAACAATCTTATCTTTTCAAATTATTTTGCGTTTTACAAATTCGATGCTTTGAGATTACAATTATGGAGAGAATTCACTTCAGCGCTGTTTTATTTCCTTGTAGGGATTAGCAACAGTGGTTAAACTCAATATACCATTCTTCGTTAATCCACTCTACGATATATATCAGTGGTTAAACTCAATATACCATTCTTTGTTAATCCACTCTACGATATATATCACTGGAGTTGGCTGTTTCATAAGTTTCAGACGAAAACTTTATTAAAAAGAAACCCCCACTAATAATGCTATATAGCCTTTGGCAGTTGCTTGCTGATGAGAGGTTTTTAAGAATAATGAAAACAATTGCCGGTGAAATGAAACCTTATAGGAACGATAACAACAGCAGTCATTAGTGTTTCGTGGTGCTGTAAAATTTACATGACAGATCGGATTAATCAGGAGAGGTAAAAAATACTACGACACTACAAACAGATGACTACCAGATATAAAAAGAGCTAAATTATAATAATTTCTTTTCAAAATATACGTGTTATAATATTAAACACCACAGATACATTGTTACACCTTCAAATACACTAATTTTGTAAAGTTTTCAAAAGAGAAAGAAATAAAAACCCAAACCCATAAATAGAAGAATATTTATATATTTTAAAATGCCAATATGGTTAAAAAAAAATAACCAGTTTAAAATCGTTCTCTTATAATCGACTGACACTGGTAAAATTTCATGTTCGTTAATTTTTTTAATGTGCTTACTTCTTACCGTTATAAATACGTCTTTTCCGTCAGCAATGGTCCAAACCATAATCAGAGTTGTTGTCAAAACCAGAGAACACATCCTTATGACGTTGTGGATGCGGGTGACAGATCAAATGGACAAACAGAGCACAACTCAGATATATTATTCGCTGAAATGACAGAAAGCATGTGATTTCTCTAACCTATACCACCACCCTACCGGCGTCGCTACAGAGCCTAGCTATATATGTATTGCTTGACTTTTATAGATCGATGATTAGAATGCCAAACTCTTGGAGCATTGCTTGAGAGGGAGGAGGCAAAGGGCCTCCAATTTGGTCCCCATAATGGCGAAGCCTGATAATCATTAACGTCTCAAGGCTTTGATGGTCCGTCATTTTTAGGAAACTCGAGATCGCCACGTAATGGACATCTGACATTAAGCGTGTTTTTAAGTTTTTAGTTAACGAATTAGTTCATTCAGTTGTAAGATACAATACGCTATAAATATCACAGTAAATTATTCAATGAAAGCCCATTAAAAAGATCTAGAACACAACTCTCTTTGCATAGATGAATAACCAGTTCAGAAACAATGATCAAAGAATGATGTAAACGCTTTATACGTATGGGACATCTTGTGTTTTAAAACAATGAGATATTAAATATAAAATGCTAAATAACAAATACTAGTATACGAATTTAAAACATGATGTTAAAATTACATTTTTCAGAATAATAGAACAGAAGTTCATAAAATGTTATTTGACTTTACTCAACCTCAAACATCCTGTATAAGGTTGCACAAGCCTGTTCATCGTTTTCAATAAAAAAATCCTCTTTTAATGTGATATATTGAACAAGTGATCAAACAGGGCCTTGTTTCTTGTACAAAATATTTTTTTGTATAATTCTTTGTATACTTATCAAACTTAATGTTCCTTTTTTATTTAAGGCCAACATTTTTGATGTTTTGAGCTTTAGAAATGAACAAACGTCATTTATTGAAGTAAAAGACGAAAAGTAAAATACATGTATATACATCATCAAGGGGGTCAGCATAGACTAGGAACACAACTGACTACTTTGTAAAGTCTTTGGCAACATATTATGCATTTGCTGAATGCTGATTCCCAATAGTAATACATATAAAAAATCAAGGCAATGATTTGCCAAACATAACAAAGGATGGAAAATAACAAAATACACGCCTAAAAATCTAATTGCATTGTTTGTATTATAAAAGGAAAATCTGTAAAATGGATTAAAGTTGTCATCTCACTAGATATACTAATTATAAAGGTAATGTAATGTATCAAGATTATAATGCAAATATGTCTAAATCGAAACTTTCTACAGAGAAGTATATAATTAAACGATCATATTGTCGTTAAAATGTCGTTATATTCTCATTGACATTAATGTTACGGTTCCGGCCTTTGATAAACCATGTGACCAAGTTTTTCTTTGAATCGGAGATATATTTAGAGTTTTTGTAGTTTTTTTCAACTAACTAAATATAAGTAAAACCTAAAGTAATATTATTGAAGTTTATACAATTTATTCATACGAAATTTCTTCTGTACTTTAATCGAAATTGACTTATGAAAAAATGTAACATTTGGCACAGTGAAAACCACATGCATTTTGTTTGATAACATATCTTATTTCAAATCACATGTTTCTAAAGACTCGTCAAACTAATTGATGTTCCGAGGTAGTATACAGCTATTAAATGGTAATTTAAATTTTTTTTAAAATTATTTTACCCCCCCCCCCCAAATACATATAAATCAAATTGTAAAATTCAACCTGAAATCGACTATATAATACTTTTATTAAACACCTTTTTAAAAAAAAAAAAATATTTTCCATTTTAAACTTAAGATAAAATCAAAGCCATATATGGTCAACAAAGGTAATATCGTGTACAACGCCACAGATAATAATAGAATGCATATATGCAGTTCTTGGCTTTCTCCGAAGTTACCAAACTAATCTATTGTCTTATTACACTCAGCATACGACTTCACCATCACTGATTATGTATAGTCAGAGATATCAAATGTAATTTTGTTAATTAAAGGAACGGCTGTGTTCGTGTAAGAAAACACCAGATACGGATAATTGAAAGAAAATGGTTCTGGATAGGCCCTTCGTTTAATAAAGCACACAGTTATTCTATTGTTAAAAATCTGTAATTAGATATCAAAACTACGAAAGTTCCAAAGGACAAACAACATGGGCATAAACCAGTAAAATTAAAAGCCAAATGATCCAATAACATGAACTCCTGACGTTTGAGCTCTCTTGATTTAATAGACTGAAATTTAATTTTACAGAAAGAACACCACTTCCAGATAAAACACAGCTAACCGTCGTCCATTTTTACCGACAAGGGGCGTTCGAATGGATTTCCAGCCGAGCAGTTTCTCAAGCCTAGCGTTGCTCTAAAGTTACCTAGATGGCGCCCACGATAGCAAAATGAAACTTTCTGCATGGTATTTGATGCCTACTCTAAATTTCATTAACATACGTATAAACATTTTCTCGAGAACCAATTCGATAATTAGAAATGAACGTATGCAATCAGTATCCCCTTAGCGTTAATTGACAATTTGCATATAGACAGACGTGATGGTTGGGTCCTACGGTGTTACGATCACATAGGTCATAAATTGGTCATCATTTGTTGATCGAATGGAAGCATTTAATGTTGGCTTCTCATACTGGTGTTTGGTCAATTATGATTAGTTTAACAAAGTATTCTTTTATTTAGATAATACTAAATCGATTTATTCCAAATGTGAGCAATAATAAACCATACAAAAAACCCTCCATTTATCAAATTATATTCAATAGATCTGATTAGATTAATGTTTAAAACAATTTAAGCTAATAAAACAGAGAAAGAAAATTTCAATACGTTTCGAAGTAGAAAAAATAACAAAACCTATGAAAGTTGAAAAAACGACGATTCTCCAAGCAGAATTTTGATACGCGAATAATGTGATCAGAAAAGGGACATCCTACAAATGCAATAGGACTTTGACCGAAAAACCATAGCGACTAATGCATATTATCAAATTGTTCTTTTATAAGGGCACATTACATATTTCATACATTGTAAGTAAATATTTTGTACGGATTCTATACGAAAAAGAAACATGTCTAAGAAATAAGTGATTAACGCTTATAAAAAAACATAACCTTGCAGATATTTCCAGATATATTTAATCTCACCACTTCAATTTGAAATGTTATATGCAGCAATATGCATGTAGAAAGCATGTTCAAAGTACAAGAACTCAAGTGTATTATTTGTGAACCACGAGAAGATGAATCAACTTTTGTATTTTTTAAGCTACTTAGGAATCATAAATTAATCGTATTGCTGTCAGAGGGTACACTGTACGTATATATATATATATATATATATATATATATATATATATATATATATATATATATATATATATATATATATATAAATAGTGCAAGGATTTCATCGATTTGGGTTTTCTACTCATTGTTCGAGAAATGACAACTGAATGACAATTCACTCTACAACTGTGAAAAACTCGAACTAATCTCTCTTCTTCCATTGGAATAGCATGCAGTGTGATCAACATTAGAATGACTAAATTATTTATTGCTACAAATTAGTATTTTTCAACGAGGAATTTCATTTAAAAAGCCTATGTAAAATAAATGCAAACTCTCTTTCTCCAAATATTTGGATATATCTACCATGCTGATGGATGTATTAGTATAAGAAACACAGTGTCAATTTTATCAGCGCTTGTTTGTTCATTATTACAGAAACGAAATTGAACTTAGTCATAAAATGTCAAATCTGACGCGCTGCCAATAAAATGAAGCCATAGTCTCTGTAATAACACGTATCCAGTTAGATATCAACCAGTGTATATTCTGTCAGCTGTTTTTGACGGTCAAGCTTAACATTCAAATCAAATTTTGCATTTGTTGAGTGTTTCTTCCTTTTTTAAAAATCTTGTACTTTACATATTACGATATATAATAAAAATGCAGCACTGGATAAATGATAGAAGATTACGTACCGTTTGTAGTAGCTGGAATTTCTGTTGTGTAGCGCTTAGAGTCGCCAAATCTCGTTCATGAACGTCTGTCGATGTCGTGTGTCGTGGGAGCGGAAATTGAGAAGAGTTTCAGGCCGCGCTACATCAAGTCCTTCCGCCGCACTTCTTTTATTGTTTTTGGAGGCGTTAAGCAATAGCTAGTCATTTTACGGGATGAAGGAAATGAATCGGTGGGAGAGGTTTGCATTAATGTAAACGGATCGTAAAAGGAGGATTTGGGTCGAAATTACTGCTTTCTATTTCATTCCTTAGGTTTTATAATTTTAGTATGATTTTATGACATGTTACATGGCCATGGTATTTGTACATGTACGTACAATGTATGTACAGTGTTTATATAAAAAAAAATATAAAAAACCTTCTGTCTTTAAACTTGTTCAATTACTGTCAACAAAGAATATCAAAGAGCTGTGTAATTTGAGCAAATACCATTATACATGCTCAATATGTTTTTGTTCTTTTTGAGAATATCCTCTCCATTATCATGTTTACTTTTATATTTATCATCTTCATTTTATCATTGCATAGCAATGAACACTGTTATTGTACATTGCTACGCACGCCCGTAGACTAATTTAAGATTGTGATTTAAAAAAACAAAATGTCTACATATGTTTGTAAAATTTATTATTGTATATATGTGAAACCTATGAATCGCATGGTTCTTGGTAATAAACAATACAATACGAACTTATTTATACAAAAGTAATAAATTAAGACAATCAAGCTGTTCAGTTAGTTACTCGAATTAAAGAGAATAAACTTCCATGTGTTTGTATCTGTATTATATGCTATCATAACACGGTATACATTGTATCAATCTAATCCTTTTATTTCTACAATTTTAAAAGATGATTTTGACAGAAAAATTGGGAACAATGAAATTTATAATCTGATTTTGTCGAGAAAGTAAAGTTAAAACCTTTTTGTCTTTACAAGGTATTTTGAGACTAATAATAGTGTATACTTTTATACAGCACGAGCTTTGTTTACTTAAGATAAATCCTGTTTTGACAAAGAAAACTGTATAATATTTTTCCAAGTCAGCACACGCGTTAGGTTTGCACGTTTTTATCAATGAACATAGTTCGAATATCGAATATATGTATATATCTACACAACTGCAGGAATGCTTGCTTGAAATTTAAAACAGTTCATGTAATATTCTTTCAGAACATTGTTTTGGGGCTTTCCATTCTTTGAGAGAATCCAGTAGTTATACTTTATGATGCCAAATCAATCAATGTCTGAAACATTTAGATTTCAGTACCAAAACATGAGGCGCTACATGCGATATTGCATTCAATTTCAACAAATGGCTGACTGGTCAATTGTACTTCCCTTTTGCTAAACGTTTCTCTTTGGAGTTTAAACATAGTATTTGACATTTCAATTTGCTCAAACAGAAAATACTGTTTCTTTCCATGTAGAAAAAAAATAAGAGAGCTGGAATTTTAAAGGGGCATGGTCACGATTTTGGTCAAAAATTATTTTTTGATTTTAATGTTAACAATGCTTCACTAAGGCTTTTTTAATAGGCAACCAAAATTTGAGTGTCATTTGTTGAGTTATAAGCGAGTTACAGAGCTTACAATTCTTTGCTATGTATACAAAGCTTTTTATTTACATTTTGAATGTTGAAGTAAAAATCCCAGTTTTAGACCTAAAACGAATGAGTTAAACGTTAGAAACTGTTTATTTATGCTTAAAATGAATAAGAAGATAGACAAATCAGTTTGAGAAAGATATTTTATAGGTATATTGATCCTATGTAAACAAAAACAGGGAACGAGCCTTGTTTACACGACAAAGAATTGCGATCCCTTTATCTTACTTATAACTCTACGACTGACTCTCAAATTTCATTTGATCACTAGAAATGCATTCCAAACGCATTATAGATAATAAAAACAGAAAAATAGAATTTGACCAAAATCGTGACCATGCCCCTTTAAGAAAAGATGGATAAATAGGAACCGCAGTGATTTCGCCAAATGTCAAACAAAGACAACACAATATTGGTGGTGGAAACACATCTGTAAAATGACTGGATTTCCATAAATACTAGTAACTCATGGATGTGTCCTTTTTGTCAACAGAGTTTAAATAAATATCAAAAATAACGAAACAATGAATATCATCATATCATTCTATCATTCTTTAGATTTTTAACTAAATTTTAGGCTTGATTGTATCAGAAAGCTGGCATAAAATAGACTGATAAACAGGTAAAATTGTCAGATATAAAACAACTTTAATTTGAATGAAACTCCAGTGAATTGTCCAAAAATATAATTTTAGTGTTTATTTTCTGTGATAATGTATTTAAGGTCAGTTAATTTGAATTTAAAATTGTTGATGGCCGGCTGATATATAACTCACTAATGTAATGCATAAGCATGTAGTCTGTTCTCGTTTTAATGCTCTGTGTAAAACATGCTTATTTTGAATGGCACATTTTGTAATCAGGAACTTGCACACATTTCAAGTAAATTGGTGAACGCACGGGTGTTTTTTTTAGCTCACCTGAGTTGAAAGCTCACGTGAGCTATTCTGATCACATTTTGTCTGTCGTCCGTCTGTCTGTCTGTCCGTCCGTCTGTCCGTCTGTAAACTTTTCACATTTTCAACATCTTCTCCAGAACCACTGGGCCAATTTCAACCAAACTTGGCACAAAGCATCCTTAGGCAAAGGGGATTCAAAGTTGTGAAAATTACGGACCATGCCCTTTTACAAAGGGAGATATTTAGGAATTATTTAAAAATTTTGAGAAACTTTCAAAAATCTTCTTCTCAAGAACCATTAGGCCATGAAAGCTGAAACTCATGTGAAAGCATCCTCAGGTAGTGTAGATTCAAAGTTGTGAAAATCATGACCTCTGGGGGTAGGATGGGGTCACAATTGGGGGTCGAATTTTTACATAGGAATATATTGAGTAAATCTTAAAATATCTTCTTTTCAAGAACCAATTGGCCAAGAAAGCTGAAACTTATATGGAAGCATCCTCAGGTAGTGTTGATTCAAAGTTGTAAAAATCATGACCCTCGGGGGTAGGGTGCGGCCACAATTGAGGTCGAATTTTTACATAGGAATATATAGTAAATATTTAAAAGTCTTCTTCTCAGAAATCATTTGCCCAGGAAAGCTGAAACTTATGTGGAAGCATCCTCAGGTAGTGTAGATTCAAACCCCCGGTTGTAGGGTAGGGCCACAATGGGGGTCAAATTTTTACATAGGTGTATATATAGAGGAAATCTTTAAAAATCTTCTTCTCAAGAACCATTTGCCCAGGAAAGCTGAAACGTATGTGGAAGCATCCTCGGGTAGTGTAGATTCAAAGTTGTGATAATCATGACCCCCGGGGGTAGCGTGGGGCCACAATGGGTCAAATTTTTGCATACGAATATGTAGAGTAAATCTTTAAAAATCTTCTCAGAAACCAATCAGCCAGGAAATCTCCTCAGGTAGTGTAGATTCAAAGTTGTGAAAATCATGACCCCCGGGGATAGGGTAGGGCCACAATGGGGGTAGAATTTTTTAATAGGAATATATAGTAAATATTTAAAAATCTTCTTCTCAGAAACCATTTGCCCACGAAAGCTGGAACTTATGTGGAAGCATCCTCAGATAGTGTAGATTCAAAGTTGTGAAAATCATGACCCCGGGCGTAGGGTGGGGCTACAATGGGGGTCAACATTTTACATAGGAATATATAAAGTAATCTTTAAAAATCTTCTTGTCAGAAACCAATCAGCCAGGAAAGCTGAAACTTGTGCGGAAGCATCCCCAGGTAGTGAAGATTCAAGTTTGTTCAAATCATGATCCCCAGGGGTAGGATGGGGTCACAATGAGGGGGGGGGGGACAAATTTTTTACATAGGAATATATATAGAGAAAAATCCTAAAATCTTCTTCTAAAAAACCATTTGCCTAGAAAAGCTGTAACTTTTGTGAAAGCAACTTCAGATAGTGCAGATTCAAATTCGTTAAAATCAAAATCTTGAGGAGTAGGGTGGGGCCACATTGGAGATCCAGTTGTACAAAGGAAAACATTTTAATTATTCACAAAAACTGAAATGTTCTTATACCGTATATGGTTTTACTTATATGCAAGCATTTTTACATATTGCTGATTCTTTAGAATTGTTTAGGCTTTGGCCCCTGGACGATTCTTGGGCCTCACAAGGGGTTTAAAGTTTGATGTAGGTTTATATCCCGTATATAAACAATTGTTTAGGATCTTTTTGAGAACTGCAATGCTCAACATGTGATATGACGATAAAATCATCCTGTTAGAAAAGGGACTTGATTATAAACATAAGATATCCGGGGAGGGGGGGGTGGATTTTTATTTATACAGGATCTACATGTATTATACCACTTTGTCCAGATATTTTTGTATTATGACTCCATTAAAGGCCGAGGTTTTTAACCGGGTGGTTTACCTCAGGTAAGTTCAGCTGGGGGTGGAGCCTATTTTGATAAAGGCGTGAAGCCCCAAGGGAAACACGCTCGCTTGTGTATACATGTCTATACACATGGAGTGTTAAAATGCTCTCAACAGAGTTTTTTCGATGATGTAGAAAAATATTGTATTTATATATATGTACTACGAAAAACATATGAATATAAAAGCATGAAATAACCGCGTGCGACGTGGGCAAACAAGTTTCTGACGGGATCCAGTAATAATTTATCGCGATGTTTTATGCAATACGTGATCATCGTACCGTACTCAAATACTAATACAACATTTATACAGCATACGTTTGTAATACTTCTCCGATCAGCTGCTAAAGTGCACATGATTCTAGCAGCTGCGCATGTACCAAAATTGTCTGTACTTGTTTCTTTTCCGGTTTCGGCTCGTGGAATTTCTCAAAGATATATGATAACTAACGTTATGAATTGTGGACGCTATATTTGATTTAATTTAATTCTGTATTCTCAATTATTCACAAACATCTTGATTATTAAAAGAACGTTTTCATAGATGATCGGCGCAACGTGATTTTGACAGACTGCAGGTGATCAGCGCGTTTGGTGTGATACATAAACCAACTACGAGTAAACTTTTAATTCTTATCTTTCAATTTTCAAGAACAGAAGATATAAGCTGTGTCCACCGTAGTTTCTTTTGATTATAGTACTAATAGACATGGCGTTTTATAATCACGGCATGCATCAAAAGACAGAAGTTAATTGCGATCGTCGCGAGCGCTAGACATGGTATACACAGGACGAGTAAACGAATGTCAATCATTTTCTAACACCCAATATGGGGCCTCAATTCAGTTGATTGACAGGGGTACACTGACCAGATAAATTTCAAGGCGGTGCTTATTTTCTCGGTCTTTAAGCTTTTATCATGCCTATTGTTGCTCAGGTGAGCGATGTGGCCCATGGGCCTCTTCTGTTTTATATGTTATAACAGATCGCTAAACTGTTTTACACTGTACTTCTCTGATTTACATAATATACTACTTCTAAAAAATCAATAATGTATTAACACAACTAGATTTTTCTGTGGAGTGATGTTTAGTTAATTGCACTTGACGGTATCAAATCGATAAGAGAAAAAAACCAAAATTTTCAAGTATATGTTTAAATCATCTTGAATTTAATATGTTTAAATCAATTTAAAATTAAACCGTTCACAAAATAAATAAAATTGCAAGTAGCGCATGCTTCTTTTTTTGGAAAATATATGCATTTGAAGTATATCAAACGTTCGTCATATAGTATTTAGTTATTACGTCAATATGAAACGAGTATGTACCTACTACATGTATATTTGATACACATTCTTTTGTTAATCTATCATGTATGTTCTCTTGTTCCTATGTTATATTATTGGCATCTAAAGCTATGAGACGATTGTCTTACAGAAATAAATAACTCGATTGTAATCGATGTCATTATTCAGTGATTATCATAAATTAAAAATAAATTCTTCTAATGCTTCGATATATTGTAATTCATTTGTACGTATATTCCTCCTTTGATGTGTTCTTTTATGTTTGCACTCCATAGACATCTGACGTTATATATTTTTCTTATAATAAAAATATATACCCTATACCTAATAATACACAAGGTACCCATCACCGCCATTTTCGATTTATTTCAAACTGTCAGGTGGAAGTTTCGGTTGAAACTCATCGGTAAAATTATTTTGCGATCCTCTCCGTCTCCCGATCGGTCATTCACCATTATTAGGTATACGGTATATATTTTTATTATAAGAAAAATATAGAACGTCAGGTGCCTGTGTTGTACACTTGTACTCATACATTATGGTAAAATAAAAGATTTTGTTTTTCTCTTTTGCCGAAAGAAAAATGATTTCTTTCCTCTATTTCATGTTGGCTAGCAATATACAAATATGTATTTATACTGTTCACAGAGAGAACATTTTTTAAATTAAATTGCCAAATACTTACGATACCTAGGGTAGGCAGGTCAGAATTTGGAGTTATCTTTCTTGTTTATGTAACAGTGTGTGCATTTCCCTTCCCGGGAGAGTCTGTAAGCCCGTGACCTCGATCCCAGAAAGCCCGTGAACTCGATTGTAAACACACGTTTTGAATACGTAAGCCGTTTTTGTGTACTTTTTCTATGCATATGTTTTAAACTAATATTCTTTCCGTAAAAAATGTGCTTTATGTAACTTCTTTTTTATATTATAAATGATTTAAAAAATACGTTTGGCCCGACTTTACCACTGTAAAATGTACTTATATCAAATGATTTCATATTACTAGATATAAAGCAACCTCAGTAACGCTCGAAATAATACTAGATATGAGGCCCGTATACTCAATAACACTCTATATAATACATGTACTAGATATGAGGCCCGTGAACTCAATAATACTTTATATAGTACTAGATATGAGACCCGTGAACTCAATAACACTCTATATAATACTAGATATGAGGCCCGTTAACTCGGTAACACTCTAAATAATACTAGATATGAGACCCGTGAACTCAATAACACTCTATATAATACTAGATATGAGGCCCGTTAACTCGGTAACACTCTATATAATGGTAGATATGAGACCCGTTAACTCAGTGACACTCTATATAATACTAGATATGAGGCCCGTGAACCCAGTACCACTCTATATAATGCTAGATATGAGACCCGTGAACTCGGTAACACTCTATATAATACTAGATATGAGGCCAGTGAACTCTTTGACACTCTATAAAGTACTAGATATGAAGCCCGTGAACTCAGTAACACTCTTTATCATACTAGATATTAGGCCCGTTAACTCAGTAACACTCTATATCATACTAGATACGAGACCCGTTAACTCAGTAACACTCTATATAGTACTAGATAAGAGGCCCGTTAACTCATCACCACTTTATATAGTACTAGATATGAGGCCCGTGAACTCATCGACACTCTATAAAGTACTAGTTATGAGGCCCCTGAACTCAGTACCACTTTATATAATACTAGATATGAACTTAGTAACACTCTATATAATTCTAGATATGAAACCCGTGAACTCTGGAATACTTTATATAATACTAGATATGAGACCCGTGAACTCATCGACACTCTATATAGTACTAGTTAGCAGGCCCGTGAACTCAGTAACACTCTATATAATACAAGATATTAGGCCCATAAACTCAGTAACACTTTTTATAATACTAGATATTTGGCCCGTGAACTCAGTAACACTCTATATAATACTAGATACGAGGCCCGTGAATTCAGTACCACTCTATATAGTACTAGTTATGAGGCGCGTGAACTCAGAACCACTCTATATAATACTAGATATGTGGCAAGTGAACTCAGTCAAACTTTTATATTAGATATGGGGCCCGTGAACTCAGTCACATTCTATATAATACTAGATATGAGGCCCGTGAACTCAGTAACACTCCATGTAGTACTTGATATGAGGCCCATGTACTCATCTACACTATTACATGATTTAAACAACAGTGAAGCAAGTTTTACCATTTTCTTTTATCTAAGTAAGAGTGATGAACTGAACTAAATACAATATCGTAGATAGGGAAGAGGGGCCTTAACCTTAAAAGTGAATTGAAATTCGCATTATAAAGATATGCATTTTAGAAAAGTTTACATTTTTATACAGGGCAAAATCACAACAAATAATACACACATACATACATACATACATACATACATACATACATACATACATACATACATACATACATACACTATACAAACATTTTTCAACAAGTTAATTGTATTGCTGTAGAAACAAGAGGCCCAGGGGGGCACATCGCTCCCCTGAGCAACAAAGCCATAACCCTGATCACATCAGCATTACAATACCAAATTCAAAATATCTTGTCAAATAAGTACAGTTGCTGTAGATCTTGCACAAAAAATAAAAAAAATCTTTATATTTTAATGGTAAATACCATTTTTTTGTTTTAGTATTTGTATGCTGTATTGTCATCAATTACAATGTTACATATCTTTTGAGATTGAAAAAGAAAACCTGTTTGTAGCAGTTTTCATTTCATTAAATAAAGAAAAATAAAGACAACGATAGGTATAGTATCATAAGGAGGCTGGGTGGTCAAAAAATTACCCATCAGATCTACTTTAAATTTTCAGATATGATTAGGTAAGCTGTAAACTCTTTATAAAGAGCTCTCCGTATAAAGGAGATCAATAAAGTCTAAAAATGGCCAAAACCATCCAGTCCTCTTAATGTAATAAGCCGATTATAATCGATATTAAAATCTCAAATCGATTATCGTAAATCAACAACCTTTCCAGCTGATCATCGATTAAAAATTGATCATCACGACAACACTACTTTACCTAGCAAACTTGTAGATAATAAGTATCATTTTTCAAAACAATTTCTCAAGATGTATTGCAAGCAGTACTTTAAAACTTAGGCATTCAGACTGCCTATCTTAAATCAAGTGCAATGAACACAAAATCAAATTATTTATTCTTCTTTATCCTCTTCATAGATGTCTCTGTTTCTTTGCATCTTTTGTCTGTCTCTTCTAATGGCAGTCCTGTTCTGAAACAGACACAAAGAACTATGACCTCCTTCATTAAATCATGGGTCAATCAACGAACTAGACAACATTGAGAATGTGACCATCTCAAAGGGCCCCACTTAAATAATGGACAATAGGATGAAAAGCATTTCAGAGAATTTTGCTATGACCTTAACGTATGACTTAGAAATTTTCTAGCTGGCATAGAACTTTTAATTCAATCTCATTACCCCTTACAAACAGACATTTTTGTTCAACCTGAGCAAGATCAAGCAAATGAGAAATAATTTATGATCTAAAACTGATTTTAAAGAGGTTTGCTGTGACCTTCACATTGCCTTGGTTCAAAGTCACAGCATACCATTAACCAAAAAGCTTTGTTTATGGGAAAGAACACTTGACCTACAAACATCATTCAAGGTTACTGTATACCCTTTGATCAAGGGCACGTTGTGGGTGAACATGATGAAGTATGAGCCAGATTGGACCAAAGGGAGAGAAGATATGCTCCGGACAAGAGATCTCATACGGACAGACGGACAGAAGGACAGACAGACTGATCACTATAGGGCATCCGCAGAGCGGGGCCCTAATAATGAATTCCAAAAAATTTGTATATTTAATAAAATCCGTACAGTATTAGTTAAATAATTGATACTTCTACCAAAATAAATTGCCTTCTTTTTTAAAATGAATTAATCATAATTAAGATGGTGATTACCGGTACTGTATACAGAGAAATATTCGTCCCATTTAAATTTCGCCCTTTTCACCCTAATTGTCAGCAGGCGATATAATACTGGGCAAATTCAAATGTCTTAAATAATCTCTCTTTAAACACAAATTTGTCTGGGCGAATCAGAATTCAAATTGGAGCAAAACCATGTGCAAGTGAAGAGGGGCGAAAATAACAGGTGCAAAAATAACCCGGTGTTCAGTACAATGAGTTCACAGGCCACATATCCGGTAATATTTAGTGTCATTAAGTTCACGTCCCTCATATCAAGTTCTGTGTAGAGTGTCGATGAGTTCATGGGTCTCATATTTAGTATTCAATAGAGTGTTACTGAAGTCACAGGCCTCATACCAAGTACTTTATAGAGTGTTAATGAATTCACGGGCGTTATATCAAGTACTGTGTAGAGTGTCGATGAGTTATATATATATGAACTATGAAACATATATATATATATATATATATATATATATATATATATATATATATATATATATATATATATATATATAGTGTTGATGAGCATTATATATTGTCTTGATGAGTTCATGGGCCTCATACCTAGTACTAGATAGTATCAAATCGAGTTATGTGTATACTGTTGATGAGTTCATGGGCGTCAGAGTATTGAATAGAGTGTTACTGAAGTCACAGGCGTTATATTTAATACTGTGTAGAGCGTCAATGACTTCACGGGCCTCATATTTAGTATTATATAGTGTTACAGAGTTCACGGGCCTCATATCTAGTATTCTATACAGTGTGACTGAGTTCACGGGCCTTATATCTAGTATTCTATAGAGTGTGACTGAGTTCACGGGCCTTATATCTAGTATTCTATAGAGTGTGACTGAGTTCACGGGCCTTATATCTAGTATTCTATAGAGTGTGACTGAGTTCACGGGCCTCATATCTAGTATTATATAGAGTGTGACTGAAGTCACGGGCCTCAAATCTAGTCTTATAAAGAGTGTTACTGAGTTCACGGGCCTCATACCTAGTATTATATAGAGTGTGACCGAGTCCACGGGCCTCATATCTCGTCTTATATTATATAGAGTGTAATTGAGTTCACGGGCATCATATCTAGTATTATAAAGAGTGTGTCTGAGTTCACGGGCCTCACATGTAGTCTTATACAGAGTGTGACTTAGTTCACGGGCCTCATATCTCGTCTTATATAGAGTGTGACTGAGTTCACGGGCCCCATATCTAGTTTTATATAGAGTGTGACTGAGTTCACGGGCTTCATAAAAGATAAAAGAAAATGGTAAAACTTGCTTCACTGTTGTTTAAATCATGTAATAGTGTAGATGAGTACATGGGCCTCATATCAAGTACTACATGGAGTGTTACTGAGTTCACGGGCCCCATATCTAGTATAAAAAGAGTTTGACCGAGTTCACTTGCCGCATATCTAGTATTATATAGAGTGGTTCTGAGTTCACGCGCCTCATAACTAGTACTATATAGAGTGGTACTGAATTCACGGGCCTCGTATCTAGTATTATATAGAATGTGACTGAGTTCACGGGCCTCTTATACTGGTATATCTACTAATGTTTAGAGTATATTATATATATATATATATATATATATATATATATATATATATATATATATATATATATATATATTCCTATTTCATCTGCAAAATTTAACATTTCATACATTTTTTGATAAATTCTACTGTATTATATAAAGGTTTTTTTTTCTTCCAAAAAACAGGCATTCTCTACCCAAAATATTATTTAATGATTTTTCAAGTATATGCTACGGATAATAAGATTAACGAGAGAATTAAGTTCTAATAACTGACTGGTTTAGAAAGCAAATTATCGTTAGCATCTCGGATTTGAAAAATTTATACATACCATGACACATATTGACGCGCTTATTGAATGCGCTTCGATGACTTGCTGAAGAATTTCTTCTGACGAAACCCAACCTCGAAGAAAGTTTTCGTCTTTTCTCTCTACAAACACTGCAACTGTATCTGCCATTTAAGTTATCATACTTCTCGCTTACAGATACGATGTTTATCGAGAACGCATCTGCTATTTAAAAGAGAAAGTACATTGAATGACGTATGCGATTTTTGTGAACTTGACTTCACGGGCTTCCGGTTGTTTCAGATCACGGGCTTATAGATATTTCACTTCCCGAACAAGGGAGGAAATTGCAAATACATTTTACCATGGAGTACAACTTTTTAGGCCGCTCTGGACTTCGTGTTTCTAACATTTGTCTCGGAACAATGACATTTGACGGAGAACGGGTAAGAATCTGGATATATTACAGATTTTTAAAAATCTTCGTCGGTGTATGGATTGGCATTTTTGTTATAAAGATTAACATATGTCTTTAAAAATGCATGTCTGTATTGAAATACACACAGTATGACAAAAGTAAGCCCCTTCGTTATTTACTTTTAATAATATTAATTAGAGGCTGGCTATAGTCGGAGTGCAATCATGATGCACATGTATATAGTTACATACATGTTGTTTTTAATGAGTTTTTTTTCTTCTATCCCTGAATAAATATTGTACTTTAAATTCTATCTATTCTTTTTTATGTTATCACTTTGAACCTGTTAAGTCTCTGTGTTTTGAGAGTAGTAGAAACTGAATGTGACATGTCATGTATTAAGAAACTTTAAATATTGGAGATGAAATTTTCAAAGAGCATACTTGTATTACATTTTATAACCCCCCTCCTCCACTATCCGAATTTTTTAACACAACCATGCACGTTAATAATCAATATGAAGGTCCTTCGTTGACTAGGTCACGGTTAGCGGCCGGTGTCGTATAATTTAAGGTCCGCCCAGTAAAACGATCCGACCGGACCTTTAATGTTAACATTTAAGGTCCGGCTTTCTCCTATAAGAAAAGGTCCTAACCATAGTCACTTATTAAAATTTATCTCAGAGTTATTATTCTTTTTGCTCATGTACTTGTATCTAAAAGATGTCTGTTTACATAAACCAGTCGGCCATTTGCGTATGGTGCATGTATGACCGTATCACTAAATTACTTTGTAGAATATGAAATGTTGATAGCGGATTAGATTTTGAACAATTGTTTAAGAATCTGAAACAAAAAATGAAAATCATATGTATTTTGACAATAATTTACACACATCCTTTAGTCCCTTTGTTCTTTCAATCTTCCCGTGTATGCGGATTAGCAGAGGATTTCACTTCAGGTAAACAAGGGTAAATGAAGCCCTGCAGGCATTCACACCTGTGCTAATCAGAATACATCCCTCAAATGAGAAAGAGAAAAATGTCTCCGCTGTAGTGTTTTTAAGTTACACAATTAAGGTTGGTTGTTTTTACTCCGTGTGTTTAATTTGCAGTAGATCAGGAACGTACGTTAATATACTAACACTTCATATGTATCTAGGTAGATTTATCATTAT
The DNA here is from genome assembly GCA_033439105.1 of Magallana nippona. Lineage (NCBI taxonomy): Eukaryota > Metazoa > Mollusca > Bivalvia > Ostreida > Ostreidae > Magallana > Magallana nippona. The sequence goes on along the minus strand of CM065920.1, from coordinate 25,662,432 downwards.
TTCAAGATAATTAATGAAAGGTCGCACATGGGCATTACATGTACCTGGACAGAGGATATACATTGATAATATAGTATATATGTAGCTGAAGTAACAAGCTGTATGATAGACAAAGACTAAAGAAATGAATTAGATGATACATGTAGCTAAAAAGGCATGTTTTGATTGACTACAGGTAAAGTGTTAAAAAAAAGTGATAAAAGTCTGATAATGTGGTAAGTTAAATCTAATTTCTCTCATTCCTCTCTCTTCTCATAATGTGCATGCAATTTTGTTGAAAATGTATTAATTGTAAATATAAGTGTTTACCCCAGACCGTATTTGATCCCTCACAATTCTCAAAAAATGATTTCTTATTTCTTAAATACAATGTATATAATGATTCATAATTAAGCAAGGAATTGGAAGCAAGTAAACACTATATATATAAATAAATCCGTTTCCATATATATACATGTATACTTAAATAAATAAAACAGAATGCGACAGGCCAATTTAAATAAGTTGTTTACTGTTAGCGCTTTCAACCATGTCGGCTCTTCAGACATAACTGTCTGAAGAGACGACATGGCTGAAAGCGCTTACAGTAAACAATTTATTTAAATTGGACTGTCGCATTCTGTTTTATTTATTTAAGTATTTTTTGCTGTACCAAGGCTTTCTTTATTTATCTACATATATATATATATATATATATATATATATATATATATATATATATATATATATATATATTACAAATTTCAAAGTTTCAAACTATGTAAACCCTCTCCACAATACAAAGTCAAGTAGTGGACCAAATGTTATAAAATAATCTAAAGAATATAGTATTACCAGTTTACAGAGTGATATATTATAGATATTTTTTGTATACAAGACAAGGGAACAATAATCTTGACTTTTACCATATATAAATTGGAAGTTAATTTGTTGTTAAACATAAATGCATTCACACCTACATTTACAAACCCACCACCTAATTCATACCCACAGACATACAAACATAAGAATGGAGGGGTCAACAGGCTTTTATCTATAACTCTTATTATTATCTCAATATTTTGTTATCAAGTACTGAAGCAAGAATGATCATCTTAACGATCTGTAATCATATATTTTTAAAAAGTTGGTCATATTTTACGTAATTTTAAAGGGCCATAAGGGGCCGTAACAAAATCTTTGACACTTTATATCTCGAAAAGGAAGATAAAATAATATTAAGCAGTAGTGAACCCTTCAAATTAGGGACCCAGAGGGCTCTAAATTCTTTTGATCATAACTTTATACTGAGCATAACTTGTCATATAATACTAACAGAAGTTATGTTCACTTTAAAGTTACCAACCTATGCAGTACCATATTTTACTCATGTGTTACGTAAAAAGTGGTTTTAAGGGGCCCGAACAATTGATTTTTAAACTAATGTAACTCGATAATTTGAAAAAAAATTGATAAAAACGAGTTTTGATTTGACAGCATGAAAAGGGTCTTGTCCTTCAAATAAAGGGCCAGATGGGGTCTTAAGTTTTCTTCATATAACTTTCAAATGAGGAGGTTTCACGTTCAAAAATCATTATGTTATGTCAGATCCCAATGCTTTATCTAAAGAAGGATCAGGATTGTAGTGAATAACAAAAACTATCATAAAAGATCATAGTTTTTTTAAGGCGTCGAGCTAATGCTCGGCAGCCTTCTAGCGATCGTCTGGATTGGCAATCGTCCAAAATTCACCCGCTGCACCGCCTTTTAAATGCGCATTATTAAGAAATAAGTTCCTAAAAGTATTAAACGTATTACAAGATTTTTTTCCATTTATTCAACTAAATTGTGTACAAAAAACCCAACTTTGCCTCCCTGGTGATTGACAACTCATTGCATAAGAATAAATTTGCTTAATCAAGAAATGGCGGATGAATACAATCAGGCCTAAGTGTAAAGATTCACTAGATATTATTTTAGTTTATCGCTTACATTTTAATTGGAGACAGTGCCCGATAGAAATAACATTTTAGATGTAAATTTATTTGTTATCGGGCACGGTCTCCAAAATAAATGTAAGCGATAAACGTATCTAGTAATTTCGTTGCAAAAAATAAACTCGATAATGCAGTTAGTTTGGTCGAGCATTTTAGATAGCACGTGTTGTGGATTTGTTTGTAAACAACCATACCATAGGAAATCTTGTTTCAAACGGGAATTGAAATAAATAAATGTATGTTTTATTATTATAATTAGGGACACACTGTTAATGTATTCAAATTATGAACCTGTGAAAGTTGTTCAAAGACTGTTTGAAGCAGAAAGAAACAAATTATTTTTGAACTTTGGAATTTCTTCGATTTTTGCAATTATGATGAGTTATTGTATTAAAAAAGCACCACTACCTATTTTATAAGAAAATATACTGATTTTTGTTTTTAAAGCAGCAGAAAACATAATTCATATACTTTCTATTCTAAGTCTAATATCATTTGATATGACTATTAGTACAGAAATTCAAATTATTGGTATCATTCTATATAAAAGAAAAAAAAATGTCAGCTCGACGCCTTTGTGGCCGTTCCGGCCTTTGATTTTTTTTTTTTTTTTTTTTTTACATGTATTTCAATGACTTTGCTACATTTCTGTATCTTTACGTGGTCTATAATACAGTGTGGCAAATATCTCTAAAAGTGATATAATTATCTTCAAATTGCTGTCTGAGCGAATTTAAGTCACCATTTTAATTTGTTTCACTTCTTCAAATTCCAAAACCTCACAAAAATACATGCATTTCTTTACCCTAAAAACATTTATCAATCAAATAATCTCTTTATAATTCAAGCTTGACGTTAAATGAGACTTTCACACGGATAGCATTCGGATGTGACTCAGAGACATTTGCAGTTTACAAATCAACTGTAGGATTAATGCGCCAATTTCTGCACCAGACGTCGACAGCATTCAATATGTGTTGCATGCCATTTTCTGATTTCTCATCATGATTATCATGAATATGTGCAGAATATCAATAATTTGTGTGTCACTTCTGGTCGTAACCGGAAGGAAACAAAATTGTACTTTTAACTTTCATAAATTTTCGATAGAATTTTACAGACATTTTTTTTTAATTTCAGCACATTATTGTAATGGTAAATACATGAATATTGCTTTTTCGTATTAAGGTATATCGAATATTTTCAGATTCTTTTCTGATTTTGTCCGTGCAAGACTCAATAACAGAAACCTATTGAGCAACCAAGCTCTGCTACATGTATATACAGTAATAGACCTAAATTTTAGATGTGCAGATAAGGTATTAATGATTTTTCCGGCATTTCCAGACGTCACTGGAAGCAAACAAAATTATAATTATGAAAACTTTCTTATTAATGATAGTATATTCCAGATATTTTTTCTCCAAGAACTCAACCCAGCATTAAAATCTCATGGTAAAACATGACTATTGCTTTTCTTATAATGAGATATCTCGAATACTAGTATGTCATTTATATGTCTCTTATTTTATTATTTTCATGTTTTATTTGAAATGTCAGAGGATCAACGAAGGGATATGTTTTCTTTTTTTATTATGGTTTTCCGTTTTGCAATTGCAATTTAGTGTCTAATGACAACTTTTGTAATTTAGAGTTTAGGGTTTTAAAATTCTTCAAGATTGTATATTATCATTTCAAACTTGTACGGAAGACCTATTCGTTGCTCGCAACGAAATCGCATCGAGTTATGTTTGTATTATTGGTTTTCAACGTAAAATATTTCTGATATAGGAGTGGGACACATTGCATTTACACGTATTGTATTCCCCCAAAAAACCGTAAAATTAGTGTAATTTTAAAAAAGGAAGTAGTAAAACATATTTGTAATTAATTTATTATAAAATAATATAAAATTATAAACTAATTAATTTCTTTGGACACTCCCATTCTTTGATTATAACCAATGCAGAGGTCCAATCCAAAACAATAATTATGAAAAAGAAGGGTCGAAAAAATGTACTATTAATAATAAGCATAACTTACATACACTCTGTATATACACATACGTGCCTTGGGGCGAATCAAACTTAGCAATGATACTGCTTTAAGGTACATGTATCTTTATAATTTAATTGTAATGAATAATTGATTTAAAAATGGTTAAAGTATGGTATTGGAAAGAAGTGCAATAGAGGACGTGAAAAATGTCAATTCTTCACTTGATAATTTCAAATGATCAAACACCTAAAGGTGTGAACCCTTCACACCTACAGGGTGATGTGGGTATATCACACCTGGTTCATGTCATTGTTTAATTAATTGACACCATTGAGCTTCATTTCCTGTTTATAAAATTTGCCCTGAAAAACTAATTGAAAGTCAAATGAGAAAACTGTAATTCTCATTTATTTGTGTTGACCAAGCTAGCTGTGCTTGTACATATTACTATATCAACCGAGTGTATTTCATATACACTCTGTGCTAGATATTTACGAACTCAGTTCACCATTCGGGTAAGTACGCCTTTAAACGAATAAAAAAAGATTTCACTTCTTTTGTAACAAAACACCGAAATTAAAAAGAGAGAAATGAAATGTTTACACCGGACCTTTAATGTAAGGTGGACCTTTTCTTATACCGGCCGGACACTTTTAGAGCAAAGGCGGACCTTAAATGTTAACATTAAAGGTCCGGTCGGACCATTTTACGGGGCGGACCCTTTATTAAACGACACCGGCCTTTCCGACAACAGGACCAATCTGTACAGAAGATACCAGAGAAGTACGAATGGGGATTAGGCTTTAGGTCACGATTATATTTTACAAAGATTTGTCGAGTCTTAATGATTGATTTTTTAAAATAATCTACATGCATTTATAATCCTAAACGACATGTGCATAAAAGACGTAAAAAAGAAGGAGTTGCAAATTGTAGTCAATGAACTTCATATCAATTTCTATTTATGGCATATTGAGGACAAACCTTAAGCACAGGCATAAAAGCACCGCACTTAGCCACGACGGAAATTGGGGATCTCTGCTCAGGAGGCAAGGAGATACATGTATTAAAATTCATCGAGAAAACTTCATAAATTTCTCTTTCTTTTCCTTAGTGAGTTGTGACGCAATAAACGTTTATTAGAGTGTTTAAAATTCTAAGTCCCTTTCCTTTTAATGCATGAGTTACGATGCTTTGATAAAAACAAATCCTCTGGACATATAGATTTAGATATGTTTGCATATGTTACTAATGTTAACATGCATATTAATGGCCACGCGTCTCTTGATTGATTAGGTTTATATATTTCAAATGGAATTCCATCCATACAGGTGGATGCAGCATTATCACACGAAATCCTCGACAAGTTCGTTTCATTGGGAGGGAACTTCATCGACACGGCGAACGTTTACAGCATCGGGATATCTGAAAGCATTATTGGACAATGGCTGATCAAGTAAGTCAGGCAAAAATTTATATATATATATATATATATATATATATATATATATATATATATATATATATATTTGATGCATGAAATTCATGAATCAAGATATAAATTAAAAGGTAAAAAAGGTGGAACCTCTATAGGAGTGAATTTCTACCCTTCCCATAAAACCCCTAAAAGCTTAACATATCTCTAAGTTATATGGGCACTTTTTATGAAATTTAGATTTTTTTGCGTATTGACATAGTAATTTAACCAGATTTGCAGTGTATTCCTATATAAGGAAACATACTGATAGACACCTTTATAAAATAGACAAAAGCGAGAAGACTTAGTGATTGCCACCAAAGTCAGAGAACCGATGGGAGACAATGTGAACAATGTGGGGCTGGGGAGAAAACACATCCTACAGAGCTGTGAGGAGAGCCTCAAGCGACTTCAGACGGACTACATTGACCTGTATCAGGTAAACGATCACATCTAAACCTACACATGTGTAATGGTAACGAAAGACATGTATGTGTACTGTGTGTAAGGTAAAGTTAGACTTACAATTATGTGAGGTAAAGGGTGACATACATCTGTGTGAGGGTATGGGAGACATACGCAAGGTCCCATGAATTATACGCGTGTGTACGGTAACGGGAGACATATGTCCCCAGATTCCACTTTATACAATATTAACAAATCATACAATACTAGTAGTTCATTTTTGAAGACCTATAGCTAATATTTGAAACATTTCTTCATTTACATGAACGTACTTACTAATTCACGTTAGATCGTCTATCTAATCATCAATAGATTCACTGCTGGGACGATGCCGTCCCCCCTGAGGAATGGTTAGGAGCCCTAAGGGACCTGGTCAGTGCCGGCAAGGTGCGCTATGTGGGCGTGTCCAACGTGTGTGGGTGGCAGCTACAGAAAGCCGTGGACCTCTGTAAATACGAGAAATACCCACCCATTATTTCTCTTCAGGTATATGAAAATATATGACAGTTATACGTGTCATTTTCATTCAGCGGAAAAAACCGCTTCCATCGGGTATATTATGTATCGCTAGTTGTCTTGATATCTAATACTATTATTATCTACTTTACTTTACTTGTTAAGATAAAGGATTCAATTGATCGAACTTATATAGGCTTATTTAGAGAGAGAGAGAGGAGAGAGAGAGAGAGAGAGAGAGAGAGAGAGAGAGAGAGAGTTTTAATACCACCAGATTCTTTCTTCTATTAACGATTTCATACGTCGTTCAAAGATTTTTTTAAAACCGATTTTAATGAAGATGGGTTAAAATGCCTGTATAAGATAAGAAGGATAAAATACTGAAAAATAAAGATATCAACAAATCTGATAATTTTTTTTTAAAAATAATTCAAAACAATTATAATGAACATAACATCGATTTGTAACCCTTTAATTGTTCAATACTTGAAATATGTTGTTTTAAACTGGCGTATGCGTATCAAAACCGCCCAATTGTCAAAAAAAAAAAAATTAAAATACTAATGCCTTTTCTGTCAAATAAAAGTCTTTCCTTGATATTTTTGTCATAGTTTAAATAAGGTCTAATGGAAAATAAACCAACAAAAACGTAGAGAGATGATCCACTATACATTAAAAATATCATTTTTTTATACCAACAATTAAACGTTTTAGAAAAATAACACAAGTCCGTAAATTCGTGGCCAAAGTCGGATATAGCATTGAAACAACGCACTTAATTGATATCACCAAAACTTAAGGCAATATTTTTTTCTTATCGTTTGTTAAATCATGAAAAACTGAATATAGTTAGAAAATGAGCTTTTGCAAACTTGTACAATAACATTATCAAATAGATGTAATTGAAAAAGAAATAATTTGTTGTTTTGTTTGACGACTGAACCAAATTGGCATTTGTGCCATCTTCTTCATACAAACCATTAACTTAATTATGCACAAGGTTTTAAAAATTGTACAAACGATATTCTACATTGTTTAAATAGACGTATAACGATAAAGTACTCATTCCATTTTTCAAATCATTACAGCAACAGTATAACTTACTTTGCCGACATCCTGAGTTTGAAGAATTCCAGGTCTGCAAAAATGAAGGTGTTGGCGTCTTACCATGGAGCCCATTGAAGGGGTAAGGCCGATTTGTTTTGTTTAAGGATACGGTGTGATCATGACGACGCCAACTTTTGTTTTGGTCAAACTTAATCTGATATATCCTTCTGAATGGATACTTTTGAGCTGGATTGAACGGTTAACATCTCGAAAACCGAAAACTGAAAACATTCGTAACCAAGATTAAATAAGTATCTTCAAACGCTTGTTCATTGTTTGAAATCGAAACTTAATCACACGCAAAATTAATTCGTGATTGATTTGCTCAGCTGTGTAATCTAACGTATTACAGCGGATTACTGACTGGGAAATACAAGCGTGGGGTTAAACCTGATAAGTCTGAAGGGAGGGTGGGCATCATAGCCCAGGACGAATCCAAAGCCCGGCAGCCCACGCCTGCGTGGAGTCAATATGACAACAACAATGAATATTGGAAACTGATGGAGGCCTTGGGAAAATGCGCCAAAGAAACTGGTATCTTCTTATTTGTAAAATTAAGAGTATTTAATTTCCCTACAATATGCTCAATTCCAAAAAATGGATGACGTTCAAAGAATATCGTCCAGGTCTACCTTTTAGCAAATTCTTTAATTATCATTACATCAAGTAACATTAATATTTTGAATCAATTTTATAGGAAGAACAATTCCACAGGTGGCTATTAAATGGCTTCTTCAAAAAGATGTGGTTCCATCGGTAATAATAGGAGCCACTTCAGTAAAACAGTTAGAAGACAACATTGGAGCAGCTTCAGATTGGCGACTCTCAAAAGAACAGGTGCTCGTTTTACACAATGAATTTTAAATGTGACAATTTTATCAATAGTTAAATAAACATGTATATATAAAATTCTTACATGTACTGTATGTAGTTTTAAATATTAAAAGCGTTTAAATGTACATGTAGGTGTATACAATATCTTACTAAATATTGGAATTTTTATATCAATTGAAAGTTTGTTGTAAAACTTGTATTTTCGTTCCTTGACTATCTGTTTCTTCAGTGAAAATTAATGTTACTTAATGATATTTATTACCTTTGACAGATGGACGAAATTGACAACCTTTCCCAGCCAGATATCCCCTATCCGTATGAGGTGTCATGGCGCTTCAACAAACTCAGAAACAATCCATTTTTCCCACAAGCTTACGTACAAAATAAAGTGTAAATAATCTATGTCATCGTCCGGTGTACGCATTCATATTTTATTTTTCAAAATTAGCACAAAAACTAGCACATTGTTTTGTAAAACATTATCATTTTAAAAAGATGATACTAGTTAATTTGTTAATCATAAAATTTGGTTATCTTATTGAAAACATATAAATGTTATTGTTTGAATTTAAGGAAAATACTTATACATCATGTATTTATAAGTATTTTCTATTACATCTGGCGAAAAATAGCAAGGCATGTGGATACCAGCATTAATATTACATGTATGATATACTATAATCTGAGAATTATGAAACTTTTACTCTAATAAGTCGATAAATTTCGATAATTTCATATGTTTTGGTGAATGGAAAACTTTCGCATGATTGAGTTTACCGGCCAAATATTCTTTTGATGCATACATGCGTCACAAAAATTGTGACAATAATAAAAGAGAAAAAATCAATTTCCTTTTTTATAGTCGCGTAGTACACAACGCATGAGTTTATTTCATTTAAAAAGCCTACGTAAAATAAATGCAAACTCTCGTTCTCCAAATATTTGGATATATCTACCATGCTGATGGATGTATTAGTATAAGAAACACAGTGTCAATTTTATCAGCGCTTGTTTGTTCATTATTACAGAAATGAAATTGAACTTAGTCATAAAATGTCAAATCTGACGCGCTGCCAATAAAATGAAGCCATAGTCTCTGTAATAACACGTATCTAGTTAGATATCAACCAGTGTATATTCTGTCAGCTGTTTTTGACGGTCAAGCTTAACATTCAAATAAAACTTTGCATTTGTTGAGTCTTTATTCCTTTTTTTTTAAATCTTGTACTTTACATATTACGATATATAATAAAAATGCAACATTGGATAAATGATAGAAGAGTACGTACCGTTTGTAGTAGCAGGAATTTCTGTTGGGTAGCGCTTAGAGTCGCCAAATCTCGTTCATGAACGTCTGTCGATGTCGTGTGTCGTGGGAGCGGAAAATGAGAAGAGTTTCAGGCCGCGCTACATCAAGTACCTCCGCCGCACTTTTTTTTTTTTTTTTATTGTTTTTGGAGACGTTAAGCAATAGCTACTCATTTTACGGGAGGAAGGAAATGAATCGGTGGGAGAGGTTTGCTTAATGTAAACGGATCGTAAAAAGAGGATTTGGGTCATAATTACTGCTTTCTATTTCATTCCTTAGTTTTTATTTTGTTATCTGTTTAATATAACTCATATAAACTTTATATGTGACTCGTTTAACTATTCAAAAGATCATATGAAAAACAAATTTTGTTTCTAATTCTGATAAAATTGTGTGATTTTTTTTCAGTTCAAAAGTACTTCGGAAAAAATTAATTCCATAGGTTTTATAATTTAAGTACGACTTGTTACATGGTATTTGTACATGTATGTCTGTATGTAAAAAAAAATATTGTAAAAAGCCTTCTGTCTTTAAATTTGTTCAATAATTGTCAACAAATAAGATCAAAGAGTTGTGTAATTTGGGCAAATACCTTAATAAATGCTTAAAATTAAGATAAAAATATATTGTTTTTGTTCTGTTTTGAGAATATCCTCTCCATTATCATGTTTATACTTTTATATTTATCATTTTCATTTTGTTATTGTAAGATAAATGTACACTGCTATGAACACTGCTATGTACATGGCTACGCACAATCGCAGACTAATTTAAGATTGTAATTTTTTTTTATTAAATGTCTATATATGTTTGTAACGTTTATTAATGTATATATGTTAAACCTATTAATCGTATGGTTCTTGGTAATAAACAATAGAATATGAACTTATTTATAAAAAAAGTAATATTAAATTAAGACAATTTGTTCAACTAGTTACTCGAATTGAAGAGAACAAACTTTCGTGCGTTTATATCTGTATTCTTATAGGCTATTATAACACGGTATACATTGTATCAGTCTAATCCTTTTATTTCTACAATTTTAAAAGATGATTTTGACAGAAAAATTGGGAACAATGACATTTATAAGCTGATTTTGTCGAGATACAAAAGTCAAAACCTTTTGTCTTTACATGGTATTTTGAGACTAATAATAGTGTATACTTTTATACAGCACGATCTTTGTTTACCGAAGATAAATCCTGTTTTAACAAGGAAAACTGTATAATATTTTTTCAAGTCAGCATACTCGTTAGGTTTGCACGTTTTTATCAATGAACATAGTTCGAATATCGAATACATGTATTTATCTACACAACTGCAGGGATGCTTGTTTGAAACTTGAAACAGTTCATGTAATATTCTTTCAGAACATTGTTTTGGGGTTTTCCATTCTTTGAGAGAATCCAGTAGTTATACTTTATGATGCCAAATCAATCAATGTCTGAAACATTTAGATTTCAGTACCAAAACATGAGGCGGTACATGCGATATTGCATTCAATCTCTGGCTGACATTGTACTTCCCTTTTGCTAAACGTTTCTCTTAAACATAGTATTTGACATTTCAATTTGCTTAAACAGAAAATATTGTTTCTTTCCATGCAGAAGAAAAAAAATCAGAGAGCTGGAATTTTAAAGGGGCATGGTCACGATTTTGGTCAAAAATTATTTTTCCGATCTTAATGTTTACAATGCTTCACTAAGGCATTTTTAATAGGCAACCAAAATTTGAGTGTCATTTGTTGAGTTATAAGCGAGTTACAGAGCTTACAATTCTTTCCTATGTAAACAAAGCTTTTTGTTTACATTTTGAATGTTGAAGTAAAAATCCCAGTTTTAGACCTAAAATGAATGAGTTAAACGTTAGAAACTGTTTATTTATGCATAAAATGAATAAGAAGATAGACAAATCAGTTTGAGAAAGATTTTTTATAGGCATATTGAACCTATGTAAACAAAAACAGGGAACGAGCCTTGTTTACATGACAAAGAATTGCAATCCCTGTATCATACTTATAACTCTACGACTGACTCTCAAATTTCATTTGATCACTAGAAATGCATTCCAAACGCATTATAGATAATAAAAACAGAAAAATAGAATTGACCAAAATCGCGACCATGCCCCTTTAAGAAAAGATGGGTAAATAGGAATCGCAATGATTTCGCCAAATGTCAAACAAAGGCAACACAATATTGGTGGTGGAAACAAATCTGTAAAATGACTGGATTTCCATAAATACTAATAACTCATGAATGTGTCCTTTTTGTCAACACAGTTTAAATAAATATCAAAAATAACGAAACAATGAATATCATCATATCATTCTACCATTCTTTAGATTTTTAACTAAATTTTAGGCTTGAATGTATCAGAAAGCTGGCATAAAATAGACTGATAAACAGGTAAAATTGTCAGATATAAAACAACTTTAATTTGAATGAAACTCCAGTAAATTGTCAAAAAGTAATTCACTAATGTAATGCATAAGCATGTAGTCTGTTTTTGATTTAATGCTCTGTGTAAAGCATGCTTATTTTGAATGACACATTTTGTAATCAGGAACTTGCACACATTTCAAGTAAATTGGGGAACGCACGGGTGTTTTTTTATATGTTATAACAGACCACTAAACGGTTTTATACTGTACTTCTCTGATTTACATTGTATATTACTTCTAAAAAATCAATAATGTATTAACACAACTAGATTTTTCTGTGGAGTGCTGTTTAGTTAATTGCACTTTACGGTATCAAATAAGAGAAAAAACCCAGAATTTTCAAGTATATGTTTAAATCATCTTGAATTTAATATGTTTAAATCAATTTAAAATTAAACCGTTCACAAAATAAATAAAATTGCATGTAGCGCATGCTTCTTTTTTGGAAAATATATGCATTTGAAGTATATCAAACGTTCGTCGTATAGTGTTTAGTTATTACGTCAATATGAAACGAGTATGTACCTACTACATGTATATTTGATACATAATCTTTTGTTAATCTATCATGTATGTTCTCTTGTTCCTATGTTATATTATTGGCATCTAAAGCTATGAGACGATTGTCTTACAGAAATAAATAACTCGATTGTAATCGATGTCATTATTCAGTGATTATCATAAATTAAAAATAAATTCTTCTAATGCTTCGACATATTGTAATTCATTTGTACGTATATTCCTCCTTTGATGTGTTCTTTTATGTTTGCACTCCATAGACACCTGACGTTATATATTTTTCTTATAATAAAAATATATACCTTATACCTAATAATACACAAGGTACCCATCACCGCCATTTTCGATTTATTTCAAACTGTCACATCAGGTGGAAGTTTCGGTGGAAACTCATCGGTAAAATTATTTTGCGATCCTCTCCGTCTCCCGATCGGTCATTCACCATTATTAGGTATACGGTATATATTTTTATTATGAGAAAAATATAGAACGTCAGGTGCCTGTGTTGTACACTTGTACTCATACATTATGGTAAAATAAAAGATTTTGTTTTTCTCTTTTGCCGAAAGAAAAATGATTTCTTTCCTCTATTTCATGTTGGCTAGCAATATACAAATATGTATTTATACTGTTCACAGAGAGAACATTTTCTAAATTAAATTGCCAAATACCAACGATACCTGGGATATGCAGGTCAGAATTTGGAGTTATCTTTCTTGTTTATGTAACAGTGTGTGCATTTCCCGAACAGGGGAGGAGATTGCAAGTACATTTTACGATGGAGTACAACTATTTAGGCCGCTCTGGACTTCGTGTTTCTAACATTTGTCTCGGAACGATGACATTTGGCAAAGAACGGGTAAGAATCTGGATATTACAGATTTTTTAAAAATCTTTGTCGGTGTATGGATTGGCATTTTTGTCATAAAGATTAACAAATGTCTTTAAAAATACATGTCTGTATTGAAATACACACAATATGACTAAATTAAACCCCTTCGTTATTTATTTTTAATAAAAATAAATAGAGGCTGGCTATAGTCGGAGTGCAATGGTGTTTGTTTGTATATATATAGTTACATACATGTTGTTTTTATTGGAATTTTTTCTTCGTGTAGATCTCTTAATAAACATTATACTTTAAATTCTATTTTTTTTAATGTTTTCACTTTAAACATGTGAAGTTTCTGTATTTTGAGAGTAGTAGGAACCGGATGTGAAATGATATGCATTAAAAAATTTAGAGAAAAGAGATGAAATTATCAATAAGCATACTTGTACACATTTTATACCCCCTCCCCCACAATCCGATTAAACACAACTATGCACGTTACATGTAATAATCAAAATGAAGTCCTTCGTTGACTAGGTCAGGGTTAGCGGCCGGTCCTTTCCGACAACAGGATCAATCTGTACAGAAGAGACCCGAGAAGTACGAATAGGGATTAGGCTTTAGGTCACGGTCATATTTTACAAAGATTTGTCTAGTCTAAGTGATTGATATTTTTAAATAATCTACATGCATTTATAATCCTAAACGACATGTGCATAAAAGACATCAAAAAGAATGAATTGCAAATTGTAGTCAATGAGCTTCATATCAATTTCTATTTATGGCACATTGAGGACAAACCTTATGCATAGGCATAAAAGCACCGCACTTAGCCACGACGGAAATTGGTGATCTCTGCTCAGGAGGCAAGGAGATACATGCATTAAAATTCATCGAGAAAACTTCATAAATTCTTCTTTCTTTTCCTTAGTGAGTTGTGACGTAATGAACGTTTATTTGAGTGTTTAAATATTTTAAGTCCCTTTCCTTTTAATGCATGATTTACAATGCTTTGATAAAAACAAATCCTCTAGACATATAAATTTAGATATGTTTGCATATGTTACTAATGTTAACATGCATACTAAGGGCCACGCGTCTCTTGATTGATTAGGTTTATATATTTCAAATGGAATTCCATCCATACAGGTGGATGCAGCATTATCACACGAAATCCTCGACAAGTTCGTTTCATTGGGAGGGAACTTCATCGACACGGCGAACGTTTATAGCATCGGGATATCTGAAAGCATTATTGGACAATGGCTGATCAAGTAAGTCAGGCAAAAATATTCATATATATATATATATATATATATATATATATATATATAATATATATATATATATATATATATATATATATATATATATATATATATATATATATATATTTATAAATATAAATTTGATGTATGAAATTCATGAATCAAGATATAAATTATAAGGTAAAAAAAGGTGGGACTTCTATAGGAGTGAATTCCACCCTATCCATAAAACCCCTAAACACTTAACATATCTCCAAGTTATAGGAGCACTATCTATGAAATTTTGATAGATTTTTTTGCGTATTGACATAGTAATTTAACCAGATTTGCAGTGTATTCCTATATAAGGAAACATACTGATAGACACCTTTATCAAATAGACAAAAGCGAGAAGACTTAGTGATTGCCACCAAAGTCAGAGGAACGATGGGAGATAATGTGAACAATGTGGGGCTGGGGAGAAAACACATCCTACAGAGCTGTGAGGAGAGCCTCAAGCGACTTCAGACGGACTACATTGACCTGTATCAGGTAAACGACCACATCTAAACCTACACATGTGTAATATGGTAACGGAAGACATGTATGTGTACTATGTGTAAGGTAACGTTAGACTTACAGTTATGTGAGGTAAAGGGTGACATACATCTGTGTGAGGTTATGGGAGACATGCGCAAGGTCCCATGAATTATACGCGTGTGTATGGTAACGGGAGACATATGCCCACAGATTCAATGTTAAGATTCCACTTTGTACAATAATAACAAATCATACAATACTAGTAGTTCATTTTTGAAGACCTATAGCTAATATTTGAAACATTTCTTCATTTACAGCATGAACGTACTTACTAATTCACGTTAGATCGTCTATCTAATCATCAATAGATTCACTGCTGGGACGATGCCGTCCCCCCTGAGGAATGGTTAGGAGCCCTGAGGGACCTGGTCAGTGCCGGAAAGGTGCGCTATGTGGGCGTGTCCAACGTGTGTGGGTGGCAGCTACAGAAAGCCGTGGACCTCTGTAAATACGAGAAATACCCACCCATTATTTCTCTTCAGGTATGTAAAAAATATACGACAATTATACGTGTCATTTACATTCAGCGGAAAAAACCGCTTCCATCTGGTATATTATGTATCGCTAGTAGTATTGATATCTAATACTATTATTATCTACTTTACTTTACTTGTTAAGATAAAGGATTGATCGAACTTAGGCTTTTTTATTTGAGAGAGAGAGAGAGAGAGAGAGAGAGAGAGAGAGAGAGAGAGAGAGTGTGTTTTAATACCACCAGATTCTTTCTTCTTGTATATTAAACAATTTCATACGTTTTTTCAAAAACGACTTTAAAGAAGATGGGTGGATAAATGCCTGTGTAAGGACGGATAAGATACTGAAAAATAAAAATATCAACAATTCTGATAATTTTTAAAAAAAAATCATTCAAAACAATTATAATTAACGTAACATCGATTTGTAACCCTTAAATATGTTGAATACTTGACATATGTTGATTTAGACTGGAGTGTGCGTATCAAAACCGCCAAATAGTGTCAATTTTTAGAACTCAATTACTTTTCTTTCAGAGAATGGGTCTGTGCTCCATATTGTTGTCATAGTTTAAATAAGGTCTAATGGAAAAAAAACCAACAGAAACGTAGAGAGATTATCCACTATACATCAAAAATATCTTTTTTTATCCAACAATTAAACGTTTTTGAAAAATAATACAAGTCCGTAAATTCGTAGCCAAAGTCGCATATAGCATTGAAACAACGCACTTAATTGACAGTGACTGAAATGGCTCAGTGGCTCAGAGTACTAGACTTTTGGGAAACTTATATAACTAAACTTTTAAGGTTGTTGGTTCGATATCACCGAAACTTAAGTCAATGTTTTTTCTTATCGTTTGTTAGAACATGAAAAACTGAATATAGTTAGAAATAGTGCTTTTGCAAACTTGTATTATCATTATCAAATCGATTTAATTGAAAAAAAAATAATTTGATATTGTTTTTTACGACTAAACCAGATTGGCATTTGCGCAATCTTCTTCATACAAACCATTACCTTAATTATGCACACGATTTTAAAAATTGTACAAAAGATATTCTACATTGTTTAAATAGACGTATAACGATAAAGAACTTCTTCCATTTTTCAAAATATTACAGCAACAGTATAACTTACTTTGCCGACATCCTGAGTTTGAAGAATTCCAGGTCTGCAAAAATGAAGGTGTTGGTGTCTTACCATGGAGCCCATTGAAGGGGTAAGGCCGATTTGTTTTGTTTAAGCATACGGTGTGATAATGACGACGCCAACTTTTTGGTCAAACTTAATCTGATATATCCTTCTGAATGGATACTTTTGAGCTGGATTGAACGGTTAACATCTCGAAAACCGTTTTACACTGAAAACATTCGTAACCAAGATTAAATAAGTATCTTCAAACGCTTGTTCATGGTTTGAAATCGAAACTTAATCACAAGCAAAATTAATTCGTGATTGATTTGCTCAGCTGTGTCATGTAACGTATTACAGCGGATTACTGACTGGGAAATACAAGCGTGGGGTTAAACCTGATAAGTCTGAAGGGAGGGTGGGCGTCATAGCCCAGGACGAATCCAAAGCCCTGCAGTCCGCGCCTGCGTGGAGTCAATATGACAACAACGATGAATATTGGAAACTGATGGAGGCCTTGGGAAAATGCGCCAAAGAAACTGGTATCTTCTTATTTGTGAAATTAAGAGTATTTAAATTCCCTACAATATGCTCAATTCCAAAAAATTGGATGACGTTCAAAGAATATCGTCCAGGTCTACCTTTTAGCAAATTTGGATGATTCAATTATCATTACATCAAGTAACATTGATATTTTGAATCAATTTTATAGGAAGAACAATTCCACAGGTGGCTATTAAATGGCTTCTTCAAAAAGATGTGGTTCCATCGGTAATAATAGGGGCCACTTCAGTAAAACAGTTAGAAGACAACATTGGAGCAGCTTCAGACTGGCGACTCTCAAAAGAACAGGTGCTCGTTTTACACAATGAAGTTTAAATGTGACAATGTTATCAATAGTTAAATAAACATGTATATATAAAATTCTTACATGTACAGTATGTAGTTTTAAATATTAAAAGCGATTAAATGTACATGTAGGTGTATACACGACCTTACTAAATATTGGAATTTATATATCAATTGAAAGTTTGTTGTAAAACTTATATTTTCGTTCCTTGATTTTCTGTTTCTTCAGTGAAAATTAATGTTGCTTAATGATATTTATTACCTTTGACAGATGGACGAAATTGACAACCTTTCCCAGCCATATATCCCCTATCCGTATGAGATGTCATGGCGCTTCAACAAACTCAGAAACAATCCATTTTTCCCACAAGCTTACGTACAAAATAAAGTGTAAATAATCTATGTCATCGTCCGGTGTACGCATTCATATTTCATTTTTTCAAAGTTTTTTGGTATTACCACAAAAACTAGCACATTGTTTTGTATAACATTATCATTTTAAAATGATGATAATAGTTAATTTGTTAAATCATAAAATTTGGTTATCTTATTGAAAACATATGTTATTGTTTGAATTTAAGGAAAATACTTATACATCATGTATTTATATGTATCTTCTATTACATCTGACGAAAAATAGCAAGGCATGTGGATACCAGCATTGATATTACATGTATGATATACTGTTATCTGAGAATTATGAAACTTTTACTCTAATAAAATACATACATTTCGATAATTTCATATTTTTTGGTGAATGGAAAACTTTCGCATGATTGAGTTTACCGGCCAAATATTCTTTTGATGCATACATGCGTCACAAAAATTGTGACAATAATAAAAGAGAAAAAATCAATTTCCTTTTTAATAGTCGCGTAGTACACAACACATGAGTTTATTTTTAGCAAGCGCAGTTTTTTTTGCATCATCATGTACTGAAGTGAGTGACACAATGTTTAATTTTACAGGATTACCAAAATTCAGCTGCCTCCTTTATCATTTTTTTTAGAACATTGCGTTAGGTTAAATGCTTAATATAACCTTTGACCCATGATAGACCATTTTGTTCTAAATCATAACATTGCGCGTTCATACAGAAATTTACGGTGCGCCGGTTCAACTTTCAAAGTTTTACTGAGACACTAATACTGACATATTTCACTGAAAGGCGTGAGTCACACAGTGCAGATATGATAATAGAAATACACCCACTGAGTATTTTCTCCTCTATTTCTTTTAAAGAAATTTGATATAAGTTTCATATAGCAATTGACAAAACCGAATCATGATATATCTAGTTCAAACCAATTTCTAAGCATATTAGAATGTGAATTCTTTTAACCTTTTAATTTTTCTTTCAAATGCAATGTTCAGATCTTTAAGTGGACATTGCGTAGATTGTTTCACATTCGATCAAACCTTTAACTTCATCGAGACCACAAAATCCACCAACTGCGTAGACTATCGGTTGTTTTGTAGAGTTACCTATTTTTCTGCAATGCTTGATACCTTCATACCCGCATTGTGAAGCTCTTGCTACATATTTATATATCCAAGAAATAAGTTTCGTAGATGAAAAATGTTGTGAAATAAACAAAAGAGACAAAATTAAATCCTATTTTTTGTATATGCTTCGTTAATTTTGTCATTCTGTAAGATTCAGGTGTTCCGAAAGTTTGTATTTCAGTCTAAGCAACGTTTATAGCTATGAATTAAAGTTTTTTTTTTCATAAAATATAGCTAAGATTAGTGCAAAAAAGTTACTCTTACTTTACGTTTCGTTTTCTTATAGCATTTAGAAAAACAGGAGACCTGGTCAAAAACTGATGATATTAATCGCGAATGGTTCACCTTATAAAAAGTACATAAGATAAGATAAGGGCTACCCGCGATACCTATCAAGGTGACAACTATATATATACACGTAATTTTGTGTAAGTTCACAAGGGCACTCACGTCTATGGATAACAAGATTCGATAGAACGAGTTCTTATAGTTATGGATTATAACTACCTCGGACGAACCGGACTGCGAGTGTCCAATATCTGCCTCGGGACGATGACTTTCGGCAGTCCGCAGGTAAAAGAGAGAAATTTAAATTGTTTAGATTTGAATAATTCTGATTCATTTGGTTTTTTGAGGTCATATTAATAGGATCTGAAAGCACTATTTAAAAGTACTTTTTTTATTTAAATACTAATGTTTGATAGCTTGGGAAATTGGACAAAGAAGGTTCGCATAAAATTCTGGACCGATTTGCTGCCCTAGGAGGAAATTTCATTGATACAGCTAACATGTATACCAAAGGAGTATCCGAAAGCATCGTCGGCGAATGGCTGGCAAAGTATGTACATTCTTTTCTTGTTCTACAATCTAGAGATTGTACATACTGATTTGCATAAATTTGTTTTCAATAAACTGTCAAATATTGGACTTTATAACAGACAGAAAAGAGAAGACTTTGTTATAGCCACTAAAGTAAGGGGTGCAATGGGAGACGGTGTCAATGAAATTGGTCTGAGTAGGAAACACATCATGGCTAGCTGTGAAGCAAGTCTTAAACGACTTCAGACGAACTACATTGATCTCTACCAGGTTATAAAAAGATAAATTGAAGACGATTCGCATAAGAAACACATGTATTTATTTAAACTGCTATGTTTACTTAATGCCAACGACATATATTAATATAAGTTGTAGAACTTGTTTATCAAGCGTTGTAAAATAAATACAGTTCATTTTCATTTTTATGTTTACTTAGAAATCTAATAAGCTTTTTATTAAGAACCGAAAAACTCTTATTCATATAATCATAAGGACTGTTTTATTTAAAACTTCCCCTTTCCCCAAATTAAAATTCCGTTTGTCTTTACCCTATAGATTCATAACTGGGACTTTGCCACGCCCCCTGAGGAATGGTTGGGAGCCCTGAGGGACCTGGTCAGTGCCGGCAAGGTGCGCTATATTGGAGTGTGCAACCTGTGTGGATGGCAGCTACAGAAAGTTGTAGAACTCTGTAAGAATGGCGAATACCCACAAATTGTCAGCTTGCAGGTATTAAAATTATTTTTGCTTTTATTTCAAATACAAGATCACGTGTTTTTTTCAGTTTTGAATAACATTAAACCCCAAAAAATCCATGCAGATTTATTTTATTCCAACAGCAACAATATAATCTGCTCTGTCGACATCCAGAGTTTGAAGAACTTCAAGTCTGCAAGATGGAAGGTCTTGGTGTTTTACCATGGAGTCCTTTAAAAGGGTAAACCTTCATAATTTACGGACCAAGGAAGGAATTTTAAATGCTATCAAATTCGTTAAAGTATCACCATGTATAGTCGCAGAACAGTATGGAAATTATTCTTATCACCCAATTAAAATCAACAGCACTATACTAGTATCAAAGTGGGTTTGTTTACTTGTATGTAAAAATGACGATATTTTTACACATTACCGATGTGTCGGAGAAGGCGTTGCAGAAAATGTATACGAGATTTAAACATATTTTGTGCCATAATTTGCAAACTTTTACAAAGTTTTGAACCTTTGTTCTACATGTAGCGACAATATTGTAGCTAAATCTTACGACGATGTGTTTCAGTGGCATGCTGACGGGTAAATATAAGCCTGGTGAAAAACCCAAGCCCACAGCGGGAAGAATCGGAATTGTCGCTCAAGACGAGTCCAGGGCCATGCAGATAGCCCCTGCCTGGAGTCAGTATGATAACAATGCTGAATACTGGAAGCTCGTGGAGGGAATGCGGAGGATCGCCAAAGAAAAAGGTTCGCTTTATCCATTTTATCCGTCTATCTAAATTTATTGCCGTAAATATTGAATTTATACAATGGTATAATTGTATCTTTAGTATAACTAAACATTTTTTCCAAGGGGTTGTCAGAAAACGTAAATGAAATTTTATGTAAATAATGAATAATAGATTAAATGTTCACTAAGCTCTGTTATTTTTTTACTAAATAGGAAAGACGATACCCCAGGTTGCCATTCGCTGGTTGTTGCAGAAGGACGTTGTTCCATCGGTGATCATTGGTGCTAGCAGCCTACAACAGCTGGAAGACAACATGGGTGCTTCTCATGGCTGGCGTCTCTCAAAGGACCAGGTAAAGATTTGTTTAATTTTAATAAACATAAACTAACATAACAGATTGTTGATCACTAGCATATCTATTATGTTTGACTCTTCAGGCATTTAAAATGGACTTTTTGATTTCTATTCTAATTACCAATATCAATATGAAATCAAGCCGCCGTAAGAGTATCACATATAACAAAGTTTGAATTGTATGAAGTCAAAAGTAGATTATACATCTATATTTAACTGTTTTACTTTTCAGATGGAAGAACTTGACAACCTATCGAAGCCAGTCATCCCTTATCCATATGAAATGATATGGCGAATAGGTATTGACAGGGATAACCCGTATTATCCTCAACCTTTCGTAAAGAATACTTACTAGTAGTTATTTTGAAACGCACTTATACATTTAGAATTATGGTTGCAACAATCAAAATAAAATTTAATTCTAAGAAATCAGTTGCCTTCCTTTTTATTTATGTAGCTATTTATCTTTAAAATAACCAACCAAATCATACTGTTGCCCGTTGAGAGAATTCAAAATATACCAAATTTGCATCAATATCATAATACATTAAAGTGTATGCTTAGCTCCTAATACGGAAGAGTGATATTGGTATTAAAATGCACCCAGTTCTCGAAATATGGCAATTTTTGCAATACAATTTTAGAACAAGCCTGTGTCTTGAAGATTTTTATCGTTGCATATCATCACTTACCTCTTATTTGAAATCATTAATAGAGAATATCTTTATGATATAAATTCAAATAAGAACAGTGTTTTTTTCTGTTATAGATAATTGTTCAGTGAGTTGTAAAATAAGTGTTAAATCATTTCATTCCTCAGATATGTTCGCCGTTGCATATATTATTGCATAGATAACATTACTTTATAACTGACGTTAACTGCAATGCACAGACTGCAGTGGCGTAGCGCCCTTTACGCAAAAACGCAAATGAATACACAGAATTTTGCAAAGCATAGGTCTTATGATTATAGCATGCACATGTGGGTTTCTAGGGGCGGATGCAAGATTTGAGTTCAGAGAGGAAGGGGGTGGGTCAATATAATACTCCTGAAAGCAACTAAAAAGACAAGGGAGTCAAGTGGCAATGTAAATCTCTGATGCGATCTATTCTAAAAACAATACCTGTAAAATTGCTGGCATTGTTGGTCCAAAAGCGTGTTTTAATACACAAGCGATAATATACTTTGCAACTTTAATGCCTTTTCAGTTTATATACTCATACTAAAATCTGGAAACACAATAAATTTTGAGTGTATGCCTGCCTGTTTGTCTGTAATTGTATTCTGTCTATACTTAATTTAAAGTCGGCAGATGAATCAAATTTAAACAAAGTCACAATAATAAACAGTAAACTTGCTCAAAAGTTTGTCATCTAAGGTTCGTATGTTTTGTTTTTAAAAAACAGAGCTGTTTCAAAACGCCTTATATCACAGTCATATGCAATTGGTTTCCGCTGGGGCATCCATGTTTCATATACACATTCTTTTAAAATTCAACATTTCCCTTACACATACAATATGTAAAATTGTAACATTTTGAGACAATATCTCATCATCAAAAAACCTGAAAATCCAAATGCTAAAAGCTAAAATCCAGGAGCTTCCGGGGGCCTCGCCCCCTGCACTATCTGCTAATTTTGAATACACTAAAAAAATCCTAGATACGCCACTGGATTGACAAACATATGTATGGTACCACCTTACATGACTATAAATCAGTAAACACTGGATGCGAGTTGATATGTGTACTTGTTTTATCAAACTAGTTATACAGTTATACCTTAATTTCTAAATTGCAAAAATTGGCGGTGTAACAAAATTTGTATGCTCACAAAGAGAACCCAGACACTACGCATTAAATGTATTAAAATTGATGCTTGTCATATAAATTGCTAGAAACAATCTTCATTTGAACATGTACATAAGCGTTAAATTTTTAAAAAAAATCACAATTACTGTTTTGATATAAGAAAAAAAACCCATAAATAAATATTTTAGTGAAGGAAAACCCTGATGACCTTATCAAAGATATCGCCATAGCATTTCAAAATACATACTTAATTTTCAAACATGAGCCGAATTGGTGAACAGGTATTGGAAAATGCACCAACAATCCTGATGCCTAAAGATGTACACAGCTCACACGGTCTGCAGTGTTTCACTTTAATTGTTTCCATTTTTTAAACACCGGCTTTTATATATAATATAAGCCTCTGAAATCGTTACAGTTGGAAGATTATCAATGTACGAGCTTCTTCATGTTACCTTGACCTTGTAACAGTGTCGTCATCATTAAACATATATTACTTTGTCAGGAAAAGAAATTAATAATTGCACAGGTAAATGCATTAAAAAAAAATAATTTGCAACCACGATTGTAAAAACTTAAAATAAAGGTGTGCAATCAGGTAGAGGGAATGTAAAGAATAAATAAAGCTTTATGCTAATATAAGGGACAGGGATATTAAATGCATACGACAATTGTCTATTAGCGAGTCGTATTCAACTTTCTGAATGGCATGTTGCCCTAGTTTTAGGTACCCTTCTAAATCGGTGCATAAAATGCTCAGTACTTTGAAATCAATGATGCTTGCACCTCACCGCCATTATGGACCAGATTACTGCAGGAAGTTGGATTTTTTGTTAAGCATACATTTGTAGATATAATAACTATTATTTCTTTTGGAATATAGTCTCTTTATGAAAAATTATCATTCGAAAAGTTTAGCGTACTTCCGGCCGGGATCAGGACCTATAATGCCGGTAAAATGGAGGCCTTGTAAATCTTAAGGTACTAGTAATTATGATTGCAGCTTTTATATACGCTGACTTCGATGTAGATTCTGTGGTTGCTGTATTTGGAGTATTTAGCTGATCAAAACAGCAAATGTTTCACCGTATAGTAAAGGAAAGATAACGCCACCCAAATCATATCAACGTGTGTGCAGCGGTTCAATTATCAATCGACGAATATCGAGTACAATTCTTTTTTAACCACTGATATGGAGTACAACTACCTGGGACGATCTGGGCTGCGAGTGTCCAATATCTGTCTAGGAACACTAACGTTTGGGAATCCTACGGTGAGCACTGTTTAATCGTGTAATGTGTTGAATCGTGTAATGTATCCATCCAGCACTTTATCTGTAAAATTATGGAACCCCTTTTGAGATCATCTATTATATTGTATATTAATTTATTTTGATTTGTACATTTTTTCACAGTTGGGTAAATTGGACAAAGCAGGTTGTCATGAAATCCTGGACCGATTTGTTGCGTTAGGGGGAAATTTTATTGATACAGCAAACATGTACACCAAGGGGGTATCAGAAACCATTATTGGCGAATGGCTTGTTAAGTACGTACAATAAATTTCAAAATAGTTCAAGATTGTAAATATTATTAAGACCACATTTTTGTTATTCAAAGAATAATTTTTATGAACATTAATCTGTTTGAAATTAGACATATATTAATTATTTAATGATCAAACAGACAGAAAAGAGAAGATCTAGTCATTGCCACGAAAGTAAGATCACCAATGGGCGATGGTGTAAATGAAATTGGACTGAGTAGAAAACACATCATGGCAAACTGTGAAGCGAGTCTGAAACGTCTTCAGACAAACTACATTGACCTTTATTACGTAAAGTACTTTGGGAACCAAATTGCGTACTTCTTTTACTATATATTATCTTAAGACTTTGTTAAATAATTTTTATTTATAACATCATCGAAAAACAAGAGATATATTAAAAATCTTTTGAAAGAGTATTTGACGAGTTTGTTTCTGTGTTATAGGTTCATGGTTGGGACGATGCCACTCCCCCTGAGGAATGGTTAGGAGCTCTAAGGGACTTGGTCAATGCTAGAAAGGTGCGGTATCTTGGAGTGTCTAACCTATGTGGATGGCAAGTGCAGAAAGTAGTGAACCTCTGCAAATATGAAAAGTACCCATTAATCGTCTGTTTACAGGTACTTAGTCACATTTATTTGACTGAAAAGACTGTATGCTAGTATGCTCTAGGTGATTGATGAAACTGAAACGCATAAGTAATTTATTCGTCAGCAACAATATAGTCTACTCTGTCGACATCCGGAGTTTGAAGAATTTCAAGTCTGCAAGATGGAAGGTCTTGGTGTTTTGCCTTGGAGTCCTTTGAAAGGGTAAACAAATATAATTTTAAGGATATCATTAGCTGACGCGTTTCTTTGAAGATTTTGCGATACACACTCAAGCAAAGCTTTAGATAAGGAAAATCTTAAGGCAGATGAAATCCATGATTTTAATTGTTCTACATGAGGCATACAATACAATGATATTGATTGAAATCACTTTTTGGGTAGCAATCAATATTAAATCAATGAAAATGTGAAACTGCTAAATTTTCACTTTCGGGTTTATGCTTGGAAAAAGGATCGATTCATATTTGGGAAATGTCAATCAAAAATAAGGAGAATGGCCCCAGATGTATTTCCATTTAATTCCATCTGTATACTCTCTGCTACTTTTTCACTGGTAGATTTTAACAGTTGCTCAGACAAGTGACAAGTAGATACACGTATACAGGATTCATAAAAATGCATCTTAACAATCTATTATTATGTATGATATGCAATTGGTCCAACTTACATGTATATTCTACATGTCTGAAAAAGCTCAAGTACCAATATCATATGTCCCTTTCATGTACGTGTAGACAAACTTTTAAAATTTAGAAAATCTATTTTGAAAAAGGATCAGATGACATGGGGCCCACAATTAGCGTCCTTTACAAACTACTGTCAGTATTATCTTCACATCAAAACTCCGAGCATATTAATTACTACTCGCAATGACCCGAAATAGTGTTACAGTTGTCCTATAAAGATGATATTTCTGAGTACGAATGTCATCTTTTAATCTTTCCGCCCTAAAGCTTTTGTACAACAACAACAAATTAATGCACCTCCCTATACACAGATAATACATGAACATACAGTTTGTAACTTTATACACTCTCCCATCTAGTCATATAACAATTTTAGCTAGATATGTAAATATTTTAACTAATTGAAGGGGTGAAAATATTATATGATTTCCTTAACAAACACCGTGACAATGCAATTATTTTTAAAAAATGTGTTTTCAGTGGCATGCTTTCGGGTAAATATAAGCGTGGAGTTAGACCACAGACTTCGGCAGGAAGAATTGGAGTTGTCGCTCTAGACGAGTCAAAGGCAATAGAGGTAGCTCCGGCCTGGAGTCAGTATGATCACAATGAGGGCTTCTGGAAACTCGTGGAGGGAATGGAGATGATAGCAAAAGAAAACGGTTTTTCTGACTTAAAAAATATATGAAGAGTGAATTCATTATATTAGTTGCTAAATATTTGATTTATAGATTTTTATTGAACATATTTAAAGTTTCTCTAATTATAAACGGTATAAGACACCTCCAAAATGCAATTCATTTCGATTTCTCGCATCGGTTACAAAGTGATAAGTGTGTTTTGTCTTTATATACAACTAAAAGTCTAAAACCATTGTATGCACTGTGAGACTACACCACTTTTAACTTATTGTTATTTGAAAATAATTTTAGAGAGCATAGAATTTTAAGATTATCTATAATGCAATATGAATATTTTTAAAAAGATTTGTATCCAAAGGAGTTAATTTAAATAAGACAATTGAAAGCACATTATACATGTTCGTCTTTGTTTTCAAACACTATGCTTATGTTTGCTGAAAAGGAAAGACAATACCCCAAGTTGCCATTCGGTGGTTGCTGCAAAAGGACGTGGTTCCATCTGTGGTCATTGGCGCCAACAGTCTGCAACAGTTAGAAGACAACATCGGTGCCGCTCAAAACTGGAAACTCTCAAAGGAACAGGTAAGTTAGAGTAGAAGTCAAGTCGTTTCAGTGTTCAATGTCATTTCTGTTTGTTTTGTTTTTTGTTTTGATTTTTTTTTCAATGAAAAAAAAATGATATAGGATCTACATGTACATACATCTTTAAACAAGCATTTACGTACCATATGTCTGCGTTTATCTACTTTGGAATTTTAGATTTTTGAAGCTTATGTTATAGAAAAGTACATTTTGACTGATTATTAATAGAGTATTTCTTTTCCTAATCATTTCAGATGGAGGAACTTGACTCTCTCTCTAATCCTGGTATCCCCTATCCATATGAGATGATTTGGCGAATGAATGCTAAAAGAGTTAATTCATTCAATCCCCAGCCAACTGTCACGAATTCCGTTTAAAAATGTAAAACATCCACAAGTTGACTCTGTTATATCTTAAGTTTTGTTTGTGTGTTACATGGCAAACACGTTTAAATTTTCTCAATCAGTAACATGTAAAATGTTCATTTATGTACAATAAATTATAAAAAGATTATTCTTACGATGAAAAATCCCGTATCTATCTATCTATCTATCTATCTATCTATCTATCTATCTATCTATTTTCATAAGCGACTGTTAGTTGTGTTTTAGCTCATATATTCTAAGTTCAAATTTCAAATTTTATTTTGAACTTAAATGAACGCTATATTTTGTTAAATTACATCTCAAAACACCATATGAATTTAATAAAACAACAAACTGTAAAACTGTTCAGAATAACATGCTGATCTTTAAATACTTAACCATCTTCGCTAGCCCAGGTTTCTGATTCGTGAGAAGCGGTGCGGATCAAAAACCTTTGGCTAGCGAAGATGATACTTAACTTGGGGAGCCTAAGGTTTCGATAACCGTGTGATCAAAATAATGTTGAAGACGAAGTCTATTCTATTGTATTCTATTATCTTAAATGTCCATTTTATGTTTAATTGAAAAAGTTATTCATTTATTATTATTTTTTTTTTTTTACAAAACAGTAATTTTTAAATATTAAGTTGTTTCCTTGTGTAGAGAGTACTTGCGATTTAAATACATTTGAAGTTAAGATCTTCTGTCCCAAATAAATTTTGTAATTACATGTATCTTTTTCTTGATTTTACAGGAAGTTTTTATTGCTGTAATTTGGAAGTATTCCTCTTTGCCGTGTTTTTTAAATTTCATTTGAACAGAAAACCGGATAGAAAACTGCATCTGTACGCTCGTGTAGCACAATAACAATATTTTTCGTCAAATATTTGTGTTGTTAACACTGGTCCTAATTATCGACAAAATATGATTTAAAATTGTTGATACATTTTTTTTATCTTTTGATATTAATTTTATGAAAATGCTGTTTGAACCATTTTAACAAGAGCTTGGACTTTGGGTAGTTGTTTTAAACAGCAATGTGACGTAGGCGTGTCTATTTCATTGCTGGCCACTCAGCCATGGCTCTTTGAAATCAACAAGATTTATCTGGCGTTTTTAGCTAAGACTACGCAATCGGTGCATATTTCGCTAGAAACCAGCGTCATTCTTAACTTGTTTTGGCGCAAGAAATCGATAGTTACGTCCTACCGAATGTCCAAGGTTTTGTTAAAATGGTTCTAATGAATTTATCAACATATCAAACAACACAATATTGTAATCATTTGGCCACCTCTTCGACTGATTTAGGGATCCCCGCCTGAATGAGATAAGGTTTTCATTGTCACGAGTATGTAATTTAATCTGTTCGCGTATTACCGGTGTAACATTGTGGTTAAGGATTGAATGGTTGTTTGCAATGGAGTACAACTTTCTTGGACGTTCCGGGTTGCGTGTATCAAACATTTGTTTGGGAACGATGACCTTTGGTCACAAGCGGGTAAGTCTATTTAATTCTGGGGTTTGTTCCAGCAGATTTAGGAAATGAGACGCTCAAGGTCTATTATAACTTCCCATTATAATACGTTGTATGATCACGAAAAGCTGAACACGACTCGCAATAGACACCAGCAAAAGGGTATATCTATTTCGTTATACCCAATAACACACCTTAATCTCATGGCTGGCGTGTAGTATTCATTACGTTGTCTATGATTTTCCGCTTTATTCTTGCTTCATGTGCATTTATACATTGAATGAGTGTGTACAATTTGATAGTTTTATCGTAAGGACTCAACTATTATGTCATATGGAGTTTATGATATTTTATTTTATTGATCTTCGGGATCTTATGTTTCCAAACATGCCCACACCTGGCGGGTGCCCTAGCCAAGTTGTTATACTGGAAAGTCTCCTCCTCTACATGGGGAGTAGCCCGTGTCACAATCTGTATAAAAAGACAGTTTCCAGATGACTACTCTTTATTCAAGTTATAACATTTTCATATATGATATTTTAACAACAAATATTGATATCAATTACAATGAAATTTATCAACATTAATATTCATTACAAAAATCCCTGAAAATAAAATATTAATAGAACCCCCTGAATCTATTAACTTTACTTTTGAGAATGCGCGCAAGTGTGTATAGGATCTCAGGCTCGGGATAGAAAATACACAACGAGTTGGATAAAAATCATATGCCATCGCAAATCGTGAGATTATCACATAAACGGTTTATGGAGAAATAAGTCCGATTTGCCTAATTTGCATACGGCGGCCATCTTGGATTTGAGGCTGCAACTATTTCAAAGTAGTGTATAAGGAACATTTAAAATACTCATATAACTCGGAAACGCTTACGCTGGAACTTTTTGCCATTGTATGAATTTCACCTACACACCGGTAGAAAAAAAGACGCTATTCAATTAAAAATTGGTTTATTTTTTATTTTGTCATTTGAATATGAAAATTTGAAGCGAGAAACGAACTATTTTCATAGCAAAACAGTGAATTTAGGGGATAATTACCAATTTCAACACAGAATTTCGATTTTTTAAATTGATATAAGGGACTTGCCATGGTGTTCCCTAGTATTTAATATTTTAAACTTTGAATTAATCTACATTTTTATTTATTTCTTATTAAAATGAATGTGCCAATAAGTTTTTAAAATTGTCTTTTTTGGGGGTGCTGCTTGTAGGTAAACGGGCGCTAAAAGGGCACAAACCTGAAAAACCTCTATAATACATGTATATATTTGATTTAAGCGGCATTTCAGAGGCACCAACCGGGTGTTTTAACTAGCCTTGGAGAGAGAGAGAGAGAGAGAGAGAGAGAGAGAGAGAGAGAGAGAGAGAGAGAGAGAGAGAGAGAGAGAGAGAGAGAGAGTTTAGATTATTCTTACGAAATTTAAGTGGACAGGAATCAGTCTCAGTTTTAAAATAAAGCCTCTCTACTTTGAATTTTTTTTCACAGACACAACACTTAGATGTTTTCTTCTTCTCTCCTTCTCTTGTAAAATTTCCCTGCGATAACTTTCTAACATCAATGCTTCGACCTCGCGTTTGCATTGTGGCGCCCTTTGAACTATATGCATTGTGACGTCAGAATTTACGTAGTGTGGTTAAAGAATATTAATGAGAAAAAATCGGACTTATTTCTCCATATGCCTCATTCTTTTCTGTAAGCACTATAATTGTGAGTCGCACAACACATTTACAATAAGATGTCAAAAACTTTACGCATGGAAAATAGTTCCTTGAAGATTAACAAACATGAAGCATTTCATTTTCTAACATATTTTCATCAATTTATGAAAAAAAAAATGAAAACAGCATTAATTATGTAAATCCTTCACATTCATACCTCTACACTTTTCAACTGAATTATTTTTTTACTTTTTCTTCTACGAAAATCATTTGCCTGAATCTACGTAATGTTTAATTATGACGTAACGTGGCGTAAGAACACACAGTGTTATATAAAAAAAAATCCATTACACCTGGCCTCAGGATCATGAAGCAATTTCAGACTTGAGTCAAAATTTCAATGTTATAAAATAATTGTTTATCATAAAATGACAATTTAAATTTGTAATTAACATCGTTATATCAAGACACTTCTGATAGCATTTCAATTTTGTCAGTGTTTTCAATCAGGGGACATTCAGACAGTGTACAAGTTTTGACTTAAGTCTAAGTTTGCTTCATGATCCTGGGGCCAGTGATATCCACCGCATATTGAGATAAATATGTGATAGATTAATTTATCTTACTTGTATGGAAAGAGGAGGCGGAAAGACAGCTTCCAGATGACTACTGGAGAGCTGTGTTTCCCGCACTCCTATTTTATACGCACGGACACTGCGCTACAACATTCCCATTCTAATAAGTAAATGCAATCAAGTCCATACTATAGTTTAATGATCAGACGCACCGTAGTCAGCGGTAGAAGTTTATTTACATTTCTGACCAAGAGCAGACAGGCTCATCACTGGACTTGATTACACAGTTCTCCTTGAACAAAAACAATTATAAGCTATAACGTTATGTATAACGTATATACTTTAACCACATTTTTGAAGAATTTCCGTTTTGATAATTTCATCGTAGGATGTACGACTACGCATATAAGACTCTACAACGAAACACTTTAAACTTTTAAAAAGAGGACTGCAACTAATATAGGAGCTATATGGATAGCGAGGAAAAAGAAATACTAGTATGTCGGACAATGTCTTTACGAATTACGAATCGAGCTCCGCTAAAAGAAATATTAAGAAATATATATATATATCTCGTATGATAAAGCGTAATTTATGTTAAAACCTTTTTATTAATCCAAGGCAACATTGAAGCTTGTTTGTTTTCATAGATTTATAAAGACAGCAAAGCATAGTAGGTTTTAAAAACACTGTCATTTATTAGAAATGACTCAAAATATGGAAACATATTTAACTATATCAAAAGTGGCATGAAGACCCACGCATTGAACATTGACTTGAAAAACAAAATATAAAAGTATCAGACAAATGGTACATGTATCTCCCAGCCACAAAAATGCTATAACTTGTACATACTAAATAAACTACAAAATCAAATCACAATGAAAAAAAGTGATAAAGCATAATAAAAATAGAAGTAAGGAATGAATTGTTTTCATATGCATTGGCAGGATGTATCAATGTGGACAGGTATTCTCATACAGGCAGTGACATACTTATTGAAGTTAGGAAGAATGAACCCTTATGGTTTTCAGTCTGAGTGACCTATGAATGAGCACAAGTTAAGCAATATTAACAATATATATTTTTAAAATTTAATTTCTGTAGTTTGGTGGCAGCAAGATGAACAAAGAAGAAGCGCACAAAATACTGGACCGATTTGCCTCTCTCGGGGGCAACTTCATAGATACGGCAAATATGTATTCCTTGGGAGTTTCTGAGAGCATTGTAGGTGAATGGTTAGTAAGGTATGCACTTCAAATTCTATTTCTTGATTTCTTAAATTCAACATAAAGTCAAAACGAGCTTGGCCCCTGTGATATCATTGATAGACTTGAATGATTGGGCAATATGCAAAATACCAATTTTACCAGAAAAAGCTCTTACAACACACTTATCAAAACAATATAATGATATTATTGATATTTATTCATATATTTGGCATGGTCTTCGTCTTTCATAATTGAAAAAAAAGCAAATTACTCCATACATAAAGGTTCAATTATTTTATCAGTTGACAACAAATGAGTTACAAAAAAGAAATGAAGAGAAAATGATTGGCAATGATGCAAAAGTACAATGAAAATGACACTATTTCATATCTTTACTCAAATTGCAAAGTGAATAAAGAATTAATTTTTACTTGTTACTCCCCAAACTTTTTGATGTGTACTGCAAGGTAATGCACAGTTAGATTATCACCGGAATTATATAAAGCACAAATTGAAAACTTCTCAAATACAGAATTATGATTGCATAAATCATTTAAAACACCAATTACAAATTTTCGTTGCGCAAACATGAATAGACGTTAAAAATATCATTATTGTAAGCGTTGTTTCGAAATAAATACTTGTATAAAAACTAGAGTTTTGCTTTAATGCAAAAGAGCTTTTTGAATGCAAGATATTTGTACACATGCAGATGAACGCACTTCATTATTTAGATATAAAAAGCTTCTTTAATCAAAACATCAGATAACCCTAAAGTTACTTTTTATCAAACAAATTCATATATTTTCAATCATCTCTAATCTGGATAACTCGGACGTGAATCAATGACGTCACCATTTGCAATAAAACTACGTTCAATGTAATGTTCCATGCTGCAGACAAAAAAGAGATGACTTTGTGATTGCAACCAAAGTTAGGGCACCAATGGGAGCTGGTGTAAATGATGTCGGTTTGGGAAGAAAACACATCATGTCCAGCTGTTTAGAAAGTCTACGTCGACTTCAAACGGACTATATTGATCTTTTTCAGGTAAAACTGCGCGTATTTTATAAAATATAACATCATTGAATTTCTATCCAATATTTGAGCGAATTAGATAGAATTGTGCTTTTCAATTTTTTGGCTAGTTAACTTGTACTAGCAAATTTTATATAATCGAAGCAAGTTTTAAAGAGATTTGTAAGGCAAGGAAATAATATTTACATTCAATTCTATTTCAACATAAATGAAAACTTTTACCGATTTAAAAAAAAATACTCAATGCTTTAGGATTTTATCAAAATGTAATTTACGATCCAACACGCCCGGCACAGGAATAAATCAGAGGCACTTGACGTTATATATTTTTTCATAATAAAAAATAAACCCTATACCTAATGTGAATTATTAGGTAGAAGGTATATTTCATATATAACGTCAGGTGCCTGTGGAATAAATCAGCAATTTAATGTTGCTGCGGTGAATTTAAGATGCCCGATGCAATATGAATGACACATTTTAAAATTTTTTTTCTTGGGTTCACGAATAGTTAATCATCTCGTGTTATTGCAACGGTGTCGCCCTTTTTTGTCAGACATGCACATGTATTTTAATTTTTATGGTCATTTTCAGACAAATGTAAAAACAGGTCTGTTAGGAGTGCAGCCGAACTCTTCCGTTAAACCAAATGTATATTATTAACTATATTGTCATCAAACGAAATGGTACTAAAAGTACACCATTAAATTTTTTAAATATAATTTCTTGACACCAACTTTTTTGTGAACAAACAAAATAAAATCACCAGTAACTTTCCTGACCTCTCACTGCCTAGATACACTGGTGGGACGATGCTGTTCCACCAGAGGAGTGGCTAGGGACTCTAAGGGACCTTGTCAATGCTGGAAGAGTGCGCCATATCGGGGTATCCAACCTGTGTGGGTGGCAGCTACAGAAAGTTGTAGATCTGTGCAAATACGAAAAATTCCCGCCAGTGATAAGTCTTCAGGTAATCATGTAATATTGTTATTAATATTAAACGGTAAGCGATTAATCCATTAATTTTTTTGCGTCTATGGAATGTGGAAAGCTAAAGGGTCAACTATTCTATCTAATATGTAATTATGTATTTGTGTTTTCTAAATGCGTTATTCATTAAATGTAAATGGAGAAATGTTAATTTTTCACTGTTATTGAGTCTTCGAATTATAAAAAATCCAATACAGCCCGAAGGGCTTTATGATAGATTTGATCACACCCCGACCGAAATTATCACCTCAATATATTCAAAGAATGATTCCTTATTACTTATATTTATATAATTTTCAGCAGTTGTACGATTAGATATTATAATATTAATTATGCAAACCCGCTTGCGCCCCCAACAATACGTCTTTTGAATTTACTTGGCTGTATAGTACAAAATCGATTCGTAGAGTTATCACAGACAGAGACACTGGAAAATGTAAATATCATTGTATATACAGTAACCATTTGTAAATCGTTATTTTTAAC
This sequence comes from Magallana nippona, assembly GCA_033439105.1. Lineage (NCBI taxonomy): Eukaryota > Metazoa > Mollusca > Bivalvia > Ostreida > Ostreidae > Magallana > Magallana nippona. Next base: position 25,626,897 of record CM065920.1, on the reverse strand, counting down.
ACTTTTTAATCAAGTTTCAGTAAATGTTTGATTCATAATCCATTGGATGCAAGTTTAACATTTGTTTCTGCAGCATTCATGATTTGTATTTCTAGATTTGTAAGGTAATGTACGATTATGACGACAGGGGGGTGCGCGCTTCGTCGAATCTTATGGGAAACGGACTATAGAACCAAGGTATCATATCAATATGTATCAACATGTACCTGCGATAATTTAAATACCCGATATAATTAATCACTGGATGCAAACCCATGCTTTTAGTAATAAAAATTCTTAAAATATGCTTATACCCAAGCACATACAGTCATGTAGATGCAAAGTTTACATCTGATATTATTTAAAGATTGTCATGCGCGTATCCGTCATGTGAAGATCTTGATTTTGGAGTTGGGGGTAAGGGGTTCTTGCACCCCGAAAAATTACATATATATATTTTTTTAATTCTCAAAGTTTTAAGTTACTTACAATAGGATGAATTATCGCACCTCTGTCCCTCGGACCCCCACCCCCCTCCCCTTTGAAAAAAAACCATTGACCGGTGCATGAATGTAGAAAATTGATTATGAGTATAGGAGGAAGACAGTTCGTTTACTAATTACATGTAACCCTAATTTGCGAAACATCCAATATGATAATAAATCAAAGTTTACGATGTGAGGGATTATAAACACGCAGATTCATATTTCCTCCGATGCTTTAAGCAATGCGAATTTTCAGAAATCAAATATATCCATCCTTTGTCCCGATTTATAACATTTAAAACAGGTAAGAATTTTTCTGTTTACTTTAGTTCAGACTTATTTATAGTTTACAATTCTATAGCAATAAAATCGGAAATACTGTAAGTCGTTTTAATTCTACGTGTTAACTTTTCACGATTTCTCAAAAAGTACCAATCGCAATCTCTTTAATTTCACGCTGCAATGATCAAAGTGTAAGCATTGAAATGTTTTTGAAAACTAATGATAGTATTCACGATGAGTGTAATTTCGCAGAAATATGATAAATCGCAAACATGTGATGTTCAAGTTCACTTTACTCGCTCAAAACCGGTCTGTAAATGCATGGAACATGGGGTAGTTGTATATAGAGTATTATAAATAAATAAAGTCATACGAATATGTATGCTAAAAGGAATATATATATATATATATATATATATATATATATATATATATATATATATATATATATATATATAGATTTATATAGATGTATGTAAGTAAATATATCACTAATTGTTTTACAAAGGAGGGTACACTTACTCAGATAATTTTAGTAATAAACAAAGTGTTTTGGCGTTACAAGTTGATTTGATTTCTTTAAATATATATTATAACATATGGTTTCGTGCATTATTTACATGGGAGATAATTCTGTATAATAATTGTCATTGCGGTACAAGCAAGTTGGTAATGAAGTTCTGCGTTTCAGAATGAGGTCTATTAAATCATGTGCCAGCTTCTATTGGGGAGCGACGATTTTTAGCAGAAAATAAACACTTTTTTAGTATTTACATGTAAGTATTCTCTGGGTAATTCTTTAATACATCTTTCCTTGACATAGGTTTTCATTGAAATTCTATACATTAATTGTTCATTAACATGGTCTATTGCAATACGGAAAGTTAACAGTTCAGGGACAGTACTGGCTAATATTTTGGTTTACAAAGATAACATAATTAAAATATTGAATGTTGAATATTGAATATAATCATGATTTAAAGATATCTTAAAAGAGTGACTTTTTACGAAATTAAAAATGCATTTTTTTTCGTTGAGAAAGGATCTAGAGCCCCCCCCCCCCCCCCCCCCCCCCCCGCCCATCCTCCTGTAAAATCCAAAAATCTTAAATTTACATGGTCAAATTACCCCTAAAAAGGCCTCGGACCTTCCGAGGATGAGCATGCGATGTAATTTAATGAATAATTCGACGTGTATATAAGAAATTGCTTTAAATCCTTTTTATATCAGAAAACGGACATAGAAAGAAACCGGTAAATATTCACTACGTTATTGCTTTACTTGAATTGAAAAACGATTTGAACCTGGTGTATTCTAAAGTAACACCTGTCGTTCGGTATAATTAACAATTTATTGCATGAACGTTTGAGAGATATGAAGATGTATTCCCCCAGAAAAATCATATTTCCCTCGGGTGTTGCTCTCGAGAAGGATGATTTTCCGTGGGGGAATAAATCTTCATATTTCCCTCACCATCATGCAATAAATGTATAATATACAATGTTCGAAGACTCCGTAACAGAGTTAAAAATTAACATTTCTCCATTTACATTTAACGAATAACTGACAATAACACACATAGAACAAACAAATACATAATTACATGGATAGAATATTGAACCCTTTGGCTTCCCATAATAGAAGGTGTGGGATTGTCTTACCATAACGTCTTTTTTGTTTTTATTTTGCAGCAACAATACAATTTGCTTTGTCGATATCCAGAGTTTGAAGAATTTCAAGTCTGCAAGAATGAAGGCATTAGCGTTTTACCATGGAGTCCCTTAAAAGGGTACTAGGCAATGGGTCTGGACATTGAGAAATCTTTATCCCCATACAATATTAAGAGTTTTAGACACTTATGAAGTTGAAATATATACATATATGTATTGCCTTTCTGACAGTGGGATGCTGACAGGGAAATATACAAGAGGGGTAAGACCTGATGCATCTGCAGGCAGAATCGGAATAGTTGCCCAAGATGAATCCCAGGCCATGCAGATAGCCCCGGCCTGGAGCCAGTATGAAGATAAAGAACACTACTGGAAACTCATGGAAGCAATGGGGAAAATAGCTAAAGAACACGGTAAATGCATTCAATAAATATTCATGATGTAGAAAATCTTCTTAGTCAACAGAATTTTGTGCAGAGATGTATGATTAGCGAATAGTTTCATGTACCCAAGAGGACGCAATTTACCTCTGTTTATAATTGAAAAAAAATATTGTGTATCATTTTATCAGATCTTTGCATTACGATGCAAAACTTAACAAATACCATGAAACTGATCTACTAAAGTAAATTATTTAATATCTTATTTTAAATTTGCTGCAATTATTATTCATTTCTAAAGATGTTACATTTACATATATTTTTCACGAATATTTTAGGAAAATCAATCTCCCATGTTGCCATCCGATGGCTTCTTCAAAAGGACATGGTTTCTTCAGTTATAATAGGAGCCACCTCCGTACAACAACTTGAGGACAACGTTGGCGCTTCCAGTACCTGGTGTCTCAAAAAAGAAGAGGTGTGTGAACGATAGTCAAAATGTATCTAAATAATCAAAGTACTGAAAGTACTGGAAAGCGGTTAGCAAGCCTGTTTTCAATTGTTGAGAATACATCAATTAAAGAGACATGGAGACTCAAAAAAAGATAATTATGAAAAAAACAGGCATGCAGACGTTAACGGCCATTTTACCAAATGTTTAAAATTGAACAAGATAACGTTACGAGTTCTCATAACTTTTGTCGCCACAATTACTTCAACCATTAAAGTGACATTAAGTAAAATTATTAGATATAAAGTTGTTTAGACAATGAAAAAATACGTGAATGAAATTTCATTATTGGTCCAAAATTCGAACAATTTTTGAAAATCAAATATATATGGTAGCAATACAAATAATTGAAAACTTAAGATTTATTCTTATTGTTCTTTCCTAGAAATTTGCTTCCCTTCTCGGGCTCAATCCTGGTCTTTTTTTAAAATTCACAATTTTTTTCTACAATACATTGTAAATCGAAGTGACATTACAAATTTTAGACAAGTGTAGTTCTTGTTGATGTAGGTTCCGGTTAGGGATGTCTGGTTTCATGAATTCAAACATCAATCTACACCATATCAGAATGTTTGCTGATTTACATCTCAAGTTCCTGAGAGTAAATATTATTCTTAAATAGAACTACTACATGTATATGAATAACTATTAAGATGCAATTCCTTCTGTTGATCCATAATTGGTATGGGGCTAATGTTTGAACATGCAAACGTTAATTTACTGCACATATAATTCGGTATACTGAGTACTTGGATAGCAATAATTCACATTATTAATAATTGTGCAATTATAGTCACTGAGAAAAGAACATATTTTCTTTACTCCTTTATACCAATCTGTGGGCTACATTGTTTATATGGCATATTAAAACCGTTTTCTTCAAAAAACTATTTTTGAATATTTTCATCATCAATTCTAATTTTAAATATTGCATCCTTTCAAATGTTTCATTATTAGACGAGAGGTCTTGTTTTAAAGAGCCTTACTCAAGTAGAAAGCATTTTTTACAATTCTTTTACATTACGGTAAATATAGGCGTTTTGAAACCAGTTGATATAAGACACCCAAGATGTTTTGAGATTAAAAACAAATTCACTTTCAAGAGGCTGTGGCCCTTAGTAATCACCCGAGTGACTCACAATCCTACAATGTGGTGCTCACAAGTTAAAAATATTTATGATAAAAATTAAGCTTAAAAGCAGTTTCTTTAAAAATCGGTAAATGGTGAATACATAGTCTGTGTGTCAAAAACATCGCCAATTCTTCCATTAAAAACTAATTGTGAAACTGAAGCGTTTGTTTCTTCAAATGCTTCAAAACAGGAACGTTCAGTCCTGGCACATCTTTGATGTGGTATTCTTCCAATTCGTTAAGAAACTGGTCGCTATAAAAATGAACCTTTAAGAGGGCTCGATGGTCGTGGCCATTTTAGATCTCCATTAGAAGAAGAGCTCTATAAAAATATATGAAAATACACAAACAAAAAAAGGTGAAATATAGATTTTTTTTCTGTACTAAATGATTGTTCATGGCTAAACTAATCATATCTTTGTTGACCATCCAGCCTCCTTAAGTGAAATTAAAGGACTTGTGTTTTCTGTTCTCACTCTTCTCTCGAAGATGAAAAGACACTTCTTAATAGACCGTCAAGTTCATGATAATATCAGGAAAATATAATTTGATAGCTTATATAATGTTCACCCCAATAATAATGATACGGGTTGTTTGTTCAAAGTGTTAAATCAAGATTACCAGATAAAATTAGCCAAATTTGTACATACAGCCTTTAACCATAGAAAAAAATTTTGCATGTGTAAATTTATAAAAGTAACTTATATGTCCAATGGGCCCGGTGAAGTTTAGTTCAATGTTCATTTTGTTTAAAGTATAAATTACAATGTTTATAATGCACAATGTCACTATAATAAACGATTACTTACTTGCTTATCGACAAGCCTTGGTTGAAATTTCAAAAATCAAACACAGCGTAGATATACATTAATAACTACTGAATACATGTAGCTAAGAGAGCCTCAGTTGCTATTGTTTAGTTGCTAACATTTTTATTTGGTTTTAGATGGACGAAATGGACAAGCTTTCTGAACTAGATATTCAATATCCACATGCCATGATACGTCCGGCAAATAATGACAGGGTCAATCCGTTTAACCCGTATCCGTATGTAAAAAATACACACACAGTTTAACACTTTAAAAGCCAGAAATCCAAGAAAAGTATGTGAAAGATTTACAAATAAAAATATGCAACATCATTTTCTTGCCTAGAATCAGTTATTCATTTGATTTTAATTTTACCCCTTAAAGTGAAATTGCACATCATCACAAAATGGCTGACTTCTGATCAAAATGACCTTTCGTTTTATTAAAAGGATTTTATCGACGCCATCATGTACCTTACTCCATAACCGAGTGGATTAAGTGTCGGGCTTGTGATCCATACATCCCGAGTTCGAATCCCGCAGGCGCTTTTGTTGTTACTTACATGTACTGAATTGATTTTTTTTAGATATTCATTTTGTATCCCCAAACTGCAAATTTTTCGCTTATTTGACATATGTACAGTTTATTTATCATTATATCTTTCATAATTAAATAATTTACTGTTAATTTGAGTGACTTTTTCCAGTTGTGTTATTCCACATTAAGACCGGTGTAATGTTTCTATTTATTTTACCATGTTTTTAAAAATCTTTATATTGATTTTCATCAAAGTCAATATCTATAGATTCAAATGAAACAAAGTTGAAGTGATGAACAGTGCTAGATTTTAAATATGGATAATGTCTAATCATGATATGAAGAAAATTAGATATAGTGAATAGAAAAAGCTAAATTTTACTATCGCAGCATGCAATTAGAAGTATTAAATGTATATGAAAATAATATATAGTTATTTAAATCGTCAGTTGATATTACAAAACATAGTGAAGTGGTGCTTTTTAGTTTAGAATAACACCTTATTGTATTGGTTTAACAAAAACTGTTTCAATCAGCAAGAGTTATCTTTCTTTATCATAAAATATTGAAGGTTTTACAAACAGTGCATGATGAATTGTCATAGTTTCTGATTTTTCAGAAACGGTTTTCTGTTATCAAATTTGGATAAAATAAAAGTAAACTAGATGCTGTCATTAGACAGTAATACCCGCACTAAGTGTTAGCCTCTAAATAACACTCTCTGGTACCAGTTTTAGTCAAAAAGAAGGCCACATGCAATTTCCGGTACTTTTTAAAAATTATAATTTTCATAAATCATGAGTTCACATCCAATAATACACATATTGCCTTTATGTACAATTTTGGGTTGAACTGTTTGCATCTGTTTTTGATCTTCATATTATTTCCATTAAAAACCCGTTTTTAAATATGACATAAACAAACATTCTTAGGATTTTATATTCATACCCGCACTTTCTAAAGAAAGTTCGCATATATTGTTGTTACCCTGTTCCGTCTGTCCGTCCGTCCGTCTGTCACGTTTTACTTTCTCAAACTGCTCTTACATCTTATAAACCAGCAAACTGAACTCTTGGAGTATGATTTGGGGTGTCATGTTGTTTTGTAAAAAGGTTTCAAAAATTCTCTGGTAGTCCTGGGGGTCAAATAATTGGTAAAAAATTACGTTTTTTGACAAAAAACCTTCTTCCTCGAACTCCTTTTACATTTTCAGCAGTAGACAAATCATCTCTTGGAATGTGTTTTGGGGTGTCTTAGAGATGCGCAATAAAGTTTCGGAAATTTCAATTTTGTCCTGGGGGTCATTAAATGGCTGAAAAATGACGTTTTTTTACAAAAAGTCTGGTTTCAAAAAACATCAATTTCTTTTTGCAGTAGCCAAATGATCTTCTAGAATATGATTCGGGGTGTCATGTTGATGTGTAATCATGTTTCAGAATTTTTGTTTTTATCACGGGGGTCTGTGGGCATCAAAAAATGACGTTTTTTTTTGCAAAAAAAAATATGGTTCCCAGAACTCTTCTTAGAATTTATGCAGTAGCTTTGTCATCTCTTGAGATATGATAGGGGCTGTCCTATAGGTGTGCAATAAGGTTTTAAAAATTTAAATTTCATCCAGGGAGTCAAATAGTAGTAGAAAACTGAAGTTTATCACTCCTTAAAAAACCTACTTCCCAGAACTGCTCTCATGATTTAATGAATAGCCATATCATATCTTGGGGTATGATAGGGGCTGTCCTTTAGTTGTGCAATAAGGTTTTAAAAATTTAAATTTCATCCAGGGAGTCAAATAGTAGCTGAAAATTGACGTTTATCACTCCTAAAAAAAACCTACTTCCCAGAACTCCTCTCATGATTTAATGAATAGCCACATCATCTATAGGGATATAGCAGGGGTTGAGCCATAGATATGCAATAAGGTTTTAGAAATATAAATTTGATTCTGAGGGTCAATACTATCTGCAAAATGATGTTCCGTCCCATAAAAAAACCTTATTCCTGGACCTCCTCTTAAATCTTGTGATTGAAATAACGTACCATAAGATGCATAAGGAGGTGGTGGGGGTCACAAGCATTTTTTTCAAGTTATTTGATCATTTCTGATTTTGGAAGGGTGGGGTGGGGTTAAGGTGACCCCTAGAGGCCATGACCTACTAATACCACAAAAAGATTTGCCTTGACATGGTCATGGTTCAAGAAACAAAAATATATATGGTTTAGGAGTGGGGATTTCGATGATTTTGAGGATATTTTAAAAATATTCAACTAATATGTTTTCAGGAGGGGGGGGGGGGGGGGGATTCAGAGTCTCTTCTCACATTTTTACAGTAGCAAAATCATTTCTTGATTGGTATTTTTCTGTATGATATGTCAGATGTACATAAAGAGATTTTGGAAATTGCTTTTTAATCTTAAAGATAAACAAAATGTGATATGTAATTGTAGAAATTGTAACATCAGTCAACAAAAACCTAGAGCTTACTGTAAAAACAAAGCAGGGTCAACATTGGGCTACGGCTAGGAACTCTGGAAAGTCACTGGGCATCTCAAAGGGGGCATAACCTATATACATGTACCAATTGATGTGCAATGACACAAGGAGGAAGAATAAATATGGTCTAGAGGTGGGGATCTCAACAGTTATTAAAATGTATTATCATTTCCTATTTCAGAGGAGGGCGGGGGTGTTTAAAAACAACTCCGGTGGTGGGGGAATGACCCAAGGGGCAGGGGCCAATTTGTCTTAAATATATCTTGACATGATCAGCAGAATTGGACAGAATGATCACTATAGGGCATCTGCAGATTGGGGCCCTAAATAGTTACAAAATCAATCTACAAAAAATATTGATAATATGTTATACATGTATTTAGAAATGTCTTTATTTTCAAAATTATTAATAAATTAATCAGTCAAAATGAGTTATAAATAACCGATTGGCAATTCTGTAATTGATTGCAAGATCCCTAGTATATTATCACATGTATTTTTTTTTATATATAATTATACATGTATGTTAACAATCAGGATTTAAATGCACAAATTTTCATGAGTCATAAATCTTGACATACCACATATTTCTTGACAAAAAAGAATAAGCAATTCAAAATAAAAGAAAATTAGTCATTAACTCTTTTTCTATTACTGGTGTATGATGATGGGTAGGGGGTATAATGGAAAAAAAAGCTGCAGCATGCCTTCATTCTCACTAAAAATGTATATCTAATCCACACATCCTGGGGATGGGGAACGGTTAAGGCCCCTTCCCCTTCCTCCCTATTATAACTCATATATAAACATGATATTTAATACCTAAATTTAATACAAAATAGGGTCAATATGGAGTCAACTCAATAGTGTAAGTCTGACAAATGAAAAAATAAAAAAAATTCTGCAATTAAAATGACAGAAACTGTATGTTACAGGTTTTACTTATATAAAAATAACGCCTGTTGAGGGTTCGTATAATTATTGCGGACACAGTGACAAATAATGGTGGTTGAAATTAATCAAATGATAGAGAGCCCTGCAAATATAAAACAATAATCCTAATGCTATGATTAATTACTTAATTTCCATCTAGATTTGAATTATCATATAATATCATACCGATATCATAATTCATATATATATATCTAATATGTACATTAAGCAATTAAAGGGAGGTAACTCTGACAATCTCAATGTATACACAATATGCACTTCTCCCATAATAATCATAAAAATAAGTTGCAATTAAAAATATAATAGACACATTATTCATTAGAAATTATCTCACCATTCTATGGGAATAAGCTTTCCTCTATGCATCTAATTGCAAGTTTATCATGGTTATGTATATCTGTAATTTAATTAACAGAATACTAAAAATACTATTGAATTAAAAACATTTACATTGCTCACTTTGAACAGTAGATCAAATATTTGATGACATAAAAACACTCTGTAATCTGATTAGAAAATCAGTTACTCTTTTTATATATTATTAAGAATCAAATACTGACTTTATAATCAATATTTACTAGATAAATCTATAATACTCTTTCATGACTCTCATTCATTCTAATTAGTTAAGTGCTTCATAAGAAATTACTTATTTGCTAATTTATAGAAATTTACATGTTAATGGTATTATAATACATGGGATTTTAGTTTATATGTTACTTACTAGAGAGAGAAAAGCTGTCAAACTTTAACTTTATGGTGTAGGTCTGATACAGGTCATATTACATATTACCCTCTGGATGACCAAACAAAGATTGACAAAACTTGGCGGCAAAATATCAGAGTCAGATCAACAAACCAATCACAACAACCCTATCAAATATCTGACCAATAAAACTCGTGCACACAATTGTTTACCAAATCACTGGTCCTGGGGTAAATATACAGGTTTGTAAAGGTACAGGGTGGACCTGGGTGCGGTGTTTATTTAAAATGTGTGTCAGATATGGTTGGTTTTATTTTAAAATTTATAAACACAATATACTCAATTAAAATAAGATATTCATAATATTCATACTATTACATGTAGATTAGCAAAGGGTGATCACATTTTAGAAAGTGAAAGTAAAACTTAACTGTTTTGTTTACCGGTGTCTCATAATATTGCGCTACTACATGTATTATACTTACCTATATATTGGTCAACATCATAATGATAATCCAATTAGCACAATACGAATTCCTTTAGCTAATCACCACAAAAGAAACGTTTATTCATGTTAATTAATCCTATTCTGAATATCAAGAAAACATATGTATGTACACCACGTGAAACCCATCTAACCAAAGAGCTGGGTAAAACTAGTTCCCGATGCAACCTGTACACCTCTGTTGTGTACGTGACTTCAGACAAAGATCATTTAATTGTAACATATTGTATGTGGCCTTCTTTTTGATTAAAACTAGAACAAGAGAGTGTTATTTAGAGGCAAATACTTGGTGCGGGTATTACTGTCTAATGACAGCATCTAGTTTAAAATTGTTTTCCAATACCTGCTCTCTCAGAATAGAAAACTTCTATTCAATTTTAGACTTTTGAAATGTTATTAGTTTCAAATGATGTTATAAACTAAGTCTAGAGTTTGCAATTATTTTTAAGTTAGATAAAGCCATGTTTTCCCAATTATAATACATTTACCTCTGTTAAGGTGGAATACCACATCATCACAAAATCGCTGACCTCTGATCGAAACGACATTTCGTTTTATTAAAAGGATTTTATCGACTGCAACATGTAAATTACTCCATAGGCGAGTGGATAGAGTGCGGGCTTGTGATCGGTACATCCCGAGTTCGAATCCCGCAGGGGCTTTTGCTGTTACTTACTGAACTGAATTTTTTAGATATTCATTTTGTATCCCCAAACATCAAATTTTTCGCTTATTTGACATATGTACAGTTTATTTATCCTTATATCTTTAATAATCAAATAATTTACTGTTAATTTGAGTGACTTTTTCCAGGTAAGAGAGAAATGAAAATTTTCCATCCAAAGATTCTCTGCCCTAAAACATCAAACACGTATTGTTCATGTACTGTACTAGTTGGTACACTCAAGTTAGTTACATCTGGGGGAGGGGGAAATCATACATGGGAGGGGGAAGGGATATAGATAATATCTCATAAAAATTTGATCAATATGTGGTTTTTTTCTTGTAATTTTTTGTTAAAGTTTGTTTTACTTTTTTGCCATCTGCTAAAAGTTGGGGTTCAGCTCGTCTCGTTCAACTTGTGAATTTAAATAAATACTAGTATTGCCTTCGAACATAAATTGGGGCCCAGCACCACCTCCCTTGTTGCTACATGCCTTGTGAGTTAACAGAGACAAAGTCAGATTAGTTTCTACAGAATTTACCTCTTATCAGAGGGACATTCCACCTTAAGGAACAGCGATTGAATTAATCAATCTTTGATGTGTTTGTCAAAGTTCAAATCATTTTTTTTATTTCTATTAGATTATAAGATATAATAAGATAAAGAAAGAATAATTCTTTATATAGTTGTTTCCAAATTGTATATTATTTTGCAAAACAATAAAAAAAATCATGTATTAAAAAAAAAACTTTTATTGGAGTATATTATTACGTTTTTATAATACGGTCAGTATATAAGTCTAAAATCTAATATCTTATAACAAAACTGCCAGGGCTACTTGTCATTTCTAAAACAAAATACAACAAATACATAATATCAAAAGTCCAAAAATACATACAATATGAAGCATAGTTTCAATGGTATATTCACAACATAAATTCACACGAAAAAAAGACTTGCGTGATTTGCTTGAGAAATTCTTGCTGAAAAGATTACGATAGTTCTCATGCATGATTTTCCTAAGAATTTCAGAGATCTTTGAGAGCAAAAATGATAATATATTAATACGTTAAATTTCGTACATGTATATGCTTGAAATAACTGTCCGAATTACAAATCTTTTTAAAGATAATTTTCAATGATACTTTATACAATTTGAACATTTGTGAAGAAAGCACCAAACTATGTGATCCGGGAAAACGTAGCACCGTTTGCTAAACTTTGAATAAATTTTTCGAAATTATTGTGTTCCTACAGGGTTGCAATGCATTTTCTTTTCAACCTTTTCATTAGAGTTCTACACATACAGGTCTGATATATGTAATGCCTTGTCATGTTTAGTCATTGTAATAGGCACTGTCAATGGTGTGATCTGTATGACCACTACAAAGTCTGCCTCACATCCTGGCTTGTGGGGTGGGGCTGTAGACTACTCCAGGGGTCGCCCGCCTACGACCTGTAAATAAAAACAATCGTTAAAACACAGAAACACACAGAGAGAGAGAGAGAGAGAGAGAGAGAGAGAGAGAGAGAGAGAGAGAGAGACTTAATCACAGTAGACTGAGACTTACATTTTGTAATTAGCTTTTAATATTTCGATATACAGTAGATTTTACGGACTTTTTTTAGGGGGGGGGGTTGTTAAAGTGATTTTTCTTTGGGAAAAGGGAAAAACCTATTTCGGCAATGTAATATCGTAAATATTATATATATAATCCAGAATTATTGTATTTGTTCGTGTTTGGTTTATATATGTACGTCTAATCAGAAATGTGCTAGTATAAACATTGCATTGGACCATATGGGTTGTGTTGCTTATTGAAACAGTTATACTCTAAGTTGGTTTTCAGACCCAAGTTATCGCAGGCAATTGTCCGATTGCGGAGATATAAAAGTTGTGCCATCGAGAAAGCGGGGAGTTCGTACCACAGCTACTGTGGTTCGCCCTATTATGTACATTGATTGGTTTTACCCCGTCATACGACTCTGTATTGATTAATAATAAACAGCGCTTACTGATGCTTGGTTTTCCCTCTAGAATCAGAATGTCCATATCGCTGATTAGCAAACTTGTAGTCATATAAACAGATTGCTGAATAAATGAACCATGAAACCGGAAAAGGTTTCTTCTCACTAAGCTAAAATTCTGGATTCTGACTCAAGTTGTCATTTGAATATTGTAAAGTCTATTTATAGTTTGTAAACGATATTTAAGAAAAAGCTTCTGATTCCGAGGAAATAAATGATAATGATTGTAAGTTTTCTAAGATGATGTTTAAATTGTATATAAATATCAATTTATAATTTCTGGACTTTCATCATCAAAAGATGTTAGTAGAAGAGTACAAACGTTTTAGAGCTTGAGACTACCTGTTCTGATATTTTCTTATGTAATATGTTCAGTTCAAAGTCCCTTTGTTTAACGCAAGTCTTTGAAAATATACTCGTATTAAAAAAACATGGTGCGAGTTTAATAGAGGCAACACGAGATTGAGGGATGATAACCTTATACACCTGCTGGTACTAGAGGGACTTATTCTAAGTCCTTTTGTTCCAACCAAGTTCTTATACTTGTAAAGCACAGAGCAAGTTAATTGGGCATATAGACTGAGATGTGATTGCACACTATTAAATTTGCTTTAGAGAAAAGTTTAGTTGGCCAAGTATAACAATACACTAGCAGAGATATTGTTATACGTTTATTGGTACTCAATCTAATTAAAATTAGAAAATTCCATCCGCCCCCCGGTTTTCTTATTAAAGCCTTTCTTGTATGATTAATAACTTAATTTGATATTCTAAATAACTTTCAAATCTTTTGAAAAAAAATTCCCACAATTTAAGTATTTATTGCAAACTGAAATCTGACAGTTCATTCCAAGGTCATAGTTAATTTTTGGGGTAGGTAGAACAAGTGTTACAAAATTTACAGTTTTCATGATGTAAATTTTGTATTTTCACAATGTGTAAATACAGAATTTACATTATGACAACTGTAAATTTCACACGTCAAAAAAAGGAATCAACAGTTATGTGTGTAATGAGTATGGGAAAGGGGGGGGGGGGGGACAGTTGTACCTTACTTGATAAATATGTTACGTGGACGGACATTATTACATTTCATTACGACGCTTGTTTTGCCTCCTATGATCTTTAACAACCCGACATATTGCCGTAGACAGTAAGTAACAAACCCAGTGCGTGTTTTGTTTTTTGGAGGACCAAATCAGTAAAATGAAGAAAGAAATACAACGAAAAAGTATCGCCGTGTTGCGATATATCTATGAAATAGAAGGAAATTGACGCTTTTATCCAATGACATTAAGTCATTGTCTGAGGCATTAAGTTTTTCACCGATGTGTACGGAAATTTCTCGGGTTGGTAACGTCTATAGGTGGCGAGGCAAAACCTGTTTATTATAGTAATAAATTCATGGTTATTGTCTTGAAATTATAGCGGTATTTGGACAGGGGTAATAAAACGTAATAGAGGGCGAGGCTTGTTGATTAAAACAACAAGAAGTGTCCTGTCTCCTGAATACTTACGACAACAGATACAGCAGACGACAATACAGACTATCAGTATCACCAGTCCGACGATGGGGCCGATTATGATCCTGTGGAGTAAATCAACATTGGAAAAGAATTACAGAGATCCGTCACTTCTGTATAATTAATATTTAACATATACATGTATTTTGTATGTAAATATACTGTAAACAATCATATGTAAATATTTTTATGATTTTCATACTTGGTAAGTTTTGAGTTGAGTTAAGAACATCAAAATAACATGATACCATCGTGGCAGTATGATGTAAAAATACCCAAATAGAAGAAGGGTACAAAGTCGAGAAAAGTTAGTCACACAAAATAAACTTAGCAAGAACGAGTGAAAATTATAGAAAAATTCTTCTAAAAGAACGTCAATTTACACGAACTCTGATCAAGACCACACGTACATGAATAAACTGGTTTCAAAGACAAATAACAGTTTGATCAGACACGTAGCATTGTTTTTGAAAGGGGGGGGGGGGGGCTTACTCTTCCAAATTTTTTTTCTCCAAAATATATTCAAGGCTGTTGTTTTCGATTTTAAACTTTAACACCTTGATAACATACAAGCACGCTTTATAAATACCTGCAAACGTCTAATCGTTTTAAAGTTCTATGAACACGGCACATGCAGAACCGTACGTTATCAACCCATGTGTCTTCTGTAGCTACATATGTATTTGTATGTGAATCGTATCATGACGAGAAGAAGTGTGTAGACGGGCATTAATGTAGGCCATTTTATTGATAGTTCTTGAGGATTTACCGACAGGTAATAAAGATAAGGTGAAACTTACGCCAGGTGTAAACAGCTAGACGTCCCCGTACAGATGTATCCCGAGGGACAGCAGTAAATGGTCCCTTCACAGTAGTGGTAGTCGGAGGGACACGCTAATTCATCAAATACTGGAAAAATCAGAACCTAAATATTTCAAAGAATATCGGCATGTTTTTTTTAACAACACTAAGTGCTCCATTAAAAAACCCAATGTCTGGCTAACCAATATTTTGTTAAAAAAAAAAAAAAACAAATTTCGAAGAATACATATAGTCACCGATTTTCATTTAACTAATTAAGAAATGAATTTAATAATTGTTCTTTTGAGTCTATGCATCGACAAAAAAATGTATGTATTGGCGACTTTTTGCAAATGTCAAGGTAATAGCCATTGTGATACTGAAATGATTTATCTGCCGCTTTGAACACGCTGAATTAAGGGGAGGGTGCACAAGCTGTTTTCTGAACTGTGAGGCCGATAATCTAAAACTAGTACTCCTAAAATTGAAACAGCAGCTTTATAGTAACATTATACATGTTTATAATAATTCCTGTAACAGCCAACCTCCCCGGAAATATTGATCGTAGTGTCCTTTACAAAAATTTAGATTATCGGGAATCAAAATTTGTACATGACAATGTCATGTACAAATTTTGATTCCCGATAATCTAAATTTTTGTAAAGGACAGTAGCCTCAAGCAGACGAAATCGTGAGAAAATTTCATTTAATAAGATATGTGTAAATAATTTTCATATCAAACTCAAGTAAGCATCTTGCGTTCGTTCTGTTGGACAAAGAAAACCATGGAGATTTGTTACATATCCTATAATTGTACCCCATGTATCACGTAATATTTGGTACATACGAGCGAATAAACTGAATTGAATGAACTGAATTGTTACTATGTGTTAATTATTTTACACCTTTTCACACATCAATATATATTCATTCTGTTGCAAATGACTCATATTGCATTTCGAAATTTTCTGAAGCTGATCCCGCTTAGTTTCTGTTTCAAATCGCATTTCGCAATACTTGTTAATGCATTATTAATCTCTCTCTCTCTCTCTCTCTCTCTCTCTCTCTCTCTCTCTCTCTCTCTCTCTCTCGTTTCTAAGTACATATTAGCAAAACACTCCCTTTACTTTTAACCAATCTCCATTTGCACTGAAGTTACGTTTGTTGCATCGCCCGCTGTTATAATTAGATGCTTTACATTTCAAGAGTTCCGTATCGACAATGCATGTTTTGTAAACATACTGCGGCACTGTGCAAGAGAAAACTATTGTTTTGCTTGATGCACATATACATGTGCTTCTTGAAAATATGAGTAAAAGTTGGAATATATGAATGTTTAATGTTTTTTTTAATTAAAGTTTTTTAATTTCAACAAATTGAAACTTATGTTCACAAACTATTAATGATAAAAATCTTTTCTATAAGCCGATCTACAGCACGAGAGTAAGCCAGTGTTTGTAATCGACTGGAGATGATCATCGGGTCTGAACTCTCATATATTTCCCCCGCAGGGCGTACGCTAACCCAGTTTTGCTTTCTGACCTCTCCATGAACGCGGTGTTTATAATTAGTGATGAATGTGAGAAGCAAACGCGCATTCAAAGATGACCTGAAAATCGATACGATTTTGTGACCAGAAATCGAACGCACAACGTTTAGCTTTGAAGCAGGTATGGAATGAACGATTCAACAGAGAAAAAAATGAGATGAACAAAGACCAGGCAACATGAGGGGTCTTAACGTTAAAAACTTATATTTAAATTTGCAAATATATTTCCTTATATGAGCCTATAGAATAACGAAAACGATCAATTCTGTGTGAACTTTTTCATGAAGTAACAATGATTATCGCACGCGCTTATCGCTTGATGGTTGCAATCAAATCCTGTGATTCGGGCTTCACAGGATTTGATTACGTGACCAACCAACTTCATGCCCCGGTGAACTTTTTAGCATTGCTAATCATTTCTTAAGAAAACAAAACAAAAGAACAAATACTTACTCGAGCTTTCAACGGCTGTGCTGAATAAAAAGATCCATAGGCATACAAATCCAAGGTACATAGTCGCCTTCATTGTCGCGTTATAAAACTGTTGCTCTGGTTTTCCTTACAGTAAAATTAATACTTATGATAATTCTGCAACATTATTTTGCATCAACAAACGATTCAATGTGTTTCTTCTTCCGCTAGGAGGCGCATCGATTGAGCGCCCTCTATGTGTGATACAGTGTACCAAGTAAATGGATATTAATCCAGTGGCGGATTCAGAGGGGGGGGGGGGGGGGGGGTTGCACCCGGCGCGCGCCCCCTCTAAAATTGTCCAAATAAAGTTAAATTATACTCCTTCTGGCAAAGAAAATGTACAACTTGTGAGTCTTAATTACGAACTTTTTGGAAACTCATGGGATTTCTCTACATTAAGCTGATTTCAACGGTGTAGTATGAGAAAAAACCCGAGTGTAACGTACATAGAAAGCCCATTTTTAATTACTCTCTCCTTGGGGTTAAATGTGACCAGTCACCCTTTAAGTAATTGGTTATACAAGGCAGTGTTTTAAACGACTCTTCCATGTTTATTATAATACAAGCTGGCATGGTTATCTTTTTTTTTTTTACTTTCATAAACATCGTCCCATTGAACTTGTTTTTTTTAAACATTAATTTACAGCCATTCTTAAGAAAAAAGTAAAAAGAAATGTTTCTTATTTTTCTGCATGGCAGAGAGTTTTGATGGTATTACTGCAGGTCTTACATGTATATCTACAAACGTTTGAAAATTGTAAATTATTGTTTAACAGTAGTGTATTACTTTTAAGTATAATCACAAGAAGAAACATCACAAATGTCTAAATTTGAAGGCTTTATTTTTATCTTACTAAATCTCTAGAATCCATGAGCTTCCGTGGGCTTAGCCCCCTCCCCCCACAGGCTGCCCAGTTCCCCTGTCTAAATAAAACTGGCACCCCCTCTAACTTCAAATCCTGGATCCGCCCCTGGATTAACCTACTTAATTATTTCCGGATACATGAAGTAATATACACTTCAATTCAGCAAATATCTTTATATTATTCCTTCGATCGAAGAGTTGATTGATTTCTCATATCAAAATATCAGAAAATTATTCCTTGGCATTTAGCAGATTATCTAGAAATTAAATGGTCGATAAATTAACAAGGATATATACATGTACTAGCATTTTTCATATGCATTATCTTTGCAAGAGGAAACATACCTCGGTTTACTGTCACTCGCGTCATTAGATATACATGTACACACTGGCATGTTTGTTTTTGTGCATTAAATTTCAACATGGGAGGTTTTATCATTTAAATGCTGTGGGGAAAATATGCTAATAATATAATATAGGGTTTTATTTACTTGCTTTGTTTTTTTTTTAACAATATTTTATTATGTATCACATAAACGGATGGGATAACAGGCATTGCCTATATAAATCTTCTCCGACATACAAGGTCAGTCATGTATACAAGATTTTGTTTTGCACAATATTGACAGTAATTATTGATAAATATATGCATACATGTATATGTATATTTGTAATATATATGACCATTAATTACAAAAGGTATAACAATACTTATTATAATATTATTATTTGTAGTAACTAGTAATGATAATGATAACAAAAGAGAAAAAATAGAAACAAAATTCCTTGTTTTGGTTCTCTTTTAAAGTTTGTTATATATTATATATTTATTTTGCTGACATTCGATTTAACTATTAGATGTTCTGTCTGATGACGTCAAAAACTGATTAAAATCAGCTATTCTGATAGGCTACCGGTTCAGTTTTGTTTTGCTTTTTGGCTCTTTTGGGTTTTTGTTTTTGTTTTTGTTTGTTTTTTTTTTGGGGGGGGGGGGGGGGGGGTTAAACGCGCTTGTGCATAGTCATAGTACAATGATTACGTGTGATTACGTGTGATACTCAAGCGTAATATGCACTCGACACAGTCATGTATATTTTGGGGGAAGGTTTTTTTTTAGTTTTCTTTCCAGTGCTTCATGTAGTTGATGTACACCATTTTTATCTTCATTTCAAGGTTGTCAAATTTGTTTAACTTCATAAGAAGTTTGAAGAAAACTACACTCTGAGTCACGAGAATTTATCTGTAAAGAGGATTTAAGGAGTTTTTTGAACTATCCCACTTGCTGAACCCTAAAACTAAATTGTTGTCAACATACTTCAAACGGCATTGAAAATGAAACGCATGCATTATATATATATCATAGGTTAGACATTGATAAAAACACATGGTATGTGCAAACACAAGAACAGGAATTTTTGGAAGTTTTTATAGGTGGATTTGAAAATATTTTTTCTCTGACTTTAAAATAAGAAGCAGTAGAATAACAAAACATTCACTGTATTTCGTGAGTATGGTGTTCCGATGGGGCCACATCGACCTTCGCACTTTCGCCTATAGGACGAAGATGCGAGAGAGCGGAGTTGCGAAGGCAAAAGTGCGAAGGCGAAAGAGCGAAAGCGCGAAGATGCGACGGCGAAGCGCGAAGATGCGAAGGAGCGATACTACTATCGCTCTTTCGCCTTCGCAACTTCGGACTCTCCCCATCGCAACTTCGCACTTTCGCCTTCGCAACTTCGCACTTTCGCCTTTTTTGATTGCATTTAACAAGTTTCGGTTGATGACATAGGAACTTCGCACTTTCGCCTTCGCCTTTTTTAATCGCATTCAGCAAATCTCGGCTATTACATATAAATTGATGTAGGTAACGTGCTCGCCCGAGATTTGCCGAACGCTCTCTAATGTTATAGGTAAACATGCGCTAGGCCATCGTGCTTACTATAAATGCTTGTCAATTTTTACTTTGTTATGTGGCATATACATATGTATGTTTACCAGTACTGGCTATGTCTATTCATTATATTATCCACAGTAACATTTTAATTTTATTATGCCACTTCCCTTGTTCACACACGGATCTAGAGGATGAGATGGGGTCCCCCCCCCCCCCACTACGTCTCGTAAATTCAATATTATTTATTTCAAACAGTAAATGAGGAGAGGGGGTCAGGACCCACCCCCACCCCCTGGAAAATTTGATATTAATTTCACAAAGTAAAATTACCAAACATATGCTTCAGACCCTCCCCCTCCCACAGCAAATACAATTATCCCTCGGACCCCTCCCCTAGAAAAAAAATATGGATCTGCGCAGGATGTTGAAAAAAAAATTCTCAAAAGTTCCTCTTCTGTCGCAGATATCATTTTATACAGCTAAAATTATCTTTAAACGATAGAGAGCACCTCAATCTTAAAAAGACGAAGGCGAAAGTACGAAGGTGCGAAGGCGAGAGTGCAAAGTTGCGAAGGCGAGGGAGCGATAGTAGTATCGCTCCTTCGCCTTCGCAACTTCGCACTCTCGCCTTCGCATCTTCGCGCTTCACCGTCGCATCTTGGCACTTTCGCTCCTTCGCACCTTCGCACTTTCGCCTTCGCAACTTCGCACTCTCGCATCTTCGCCGTAAAGGCGAAAGTGCAAAGGTCGAAGTGGCCCCATCGGAACTCCATACGAAAGAGCAAAAGTAGTATCGCTCCTTCGCACCTTCGCACTTTCGCCTTCGCATCTTCGCGCTTCGCCGTCGCATCTTCGCACTTTCGCTCCTTCGCCTTCGCAACTTCGCACTCTCGCATCTTCGCCCTAAAGGCGAAAGTGCCAAGATCGAAGTGGCCCCATCGGAACACCATAAGTTTGAACACAAGTTCTGAAAACTTGCTATGTTCTCAGAATTTGTTATTGGGAATTACGTGTATGCATCAAATGTTGTATAAATAGAAGAGATACCCTTAAGCAATCAATGTGACGCATTTTATGTACATTTATGGAAAATCAAAACAAGTTTGAATGAATAAATACAAAAGATGTCACCATTCCAACAAAATGAATTATATAACTAGGTACATGTACTTGAAATTAAAATCGCCACGAATTTATTACATTGTGAATGTTCCATGTTGGAAAATGATGTTTCCTAAAACGTTTTGTCTACTTGATGTAATTCAGATCCAACCCTTTCTATATCTGGCAGTCAAAGCACCTTATGATGCTGTGTTAGGTAAAGAAGAGGATGGATTCAGATTACTTCATAGGAAACAGAACAGTGTATTCACTGTGTTTCCAATGAAGATGAACAAATATGTGACAAATGTGTTTACCAGTGCTGGCTATGCCTATTTATTATATAATCCTCTGTAACATTTTAATTTCATTATGCGACCTTCCTTGTTCATTCACGGATCTAGAGGATGAGAGGGGGTCCGCAGCAAACATGTAGTTAGGAAGTACTTGGTGTTGTTGTTGCGAGGAGGAGGGGGTTGTTATTTACAGCTATATATTTAAGAAATAAAGCACAAGTTTTCGTGAATGTTGAAAAATAACCTCCGAGGTCAAGAAATGTTGTTTTAAAATATAAAAGTTTTGATAGTAAAGCTACATGTACACAGGCTACCGATCAGACTAATATGCAAACGACATAATTTTTTGTTCGATATCAAATACACCTCTCTTAATTATGAAATATATTTGAGTCATATTTCTTTAAATTTTAAATGATTATTAATGATTATTAATGCTACTCTTTACTTATTTTATGTATGAATCCGCAGTGCATATGTGCTATGGAGGTTCTTGGAACATCAGCAATGGGCTCTTGGGGCAATACACATCGTCTTGACTGGAACTAAGACGTGAAATTGACATTACTTTAAAACTTTATAACGTTTTTAAGTTTATTATGTATTTGAATGATTTGTGCGAGGGTAATGGGTTTTTCTGATCTGATATTTTACTGAAGACGTTCGTGGTATATTGGAGAATAATGTATAACGGCATCTCTTTGTTGGAGAATAATGAATAACGGCATCTCTTTGTTTCGGTAAATACTGTAGTAGATTTTCAAATCTAAATATCAAAGAATTGGACGATATGTTTATTCTTGAATCAGCTGTATACATTGAAGATGAAGTGTTTTTTCCTATCTTCTTTAAGGCTCATAGGTTCAAAATGACTTGTCCCGGTGTCTCTTTATTTTAGAATATAGTATTTGCTAAAAAATACAAAATATATGCACATGTAAAATAAAATCGTATTTCATATCGAATAAAAAATAATTTATATGATTGTGTGGTACATGTATGATATTCATCAACACATACAATTTTACCTTCTTAACCTATGAAACCAGCTAGTCATGTCCATTTCTTAGGTTTTCAAACTGTGTAGACATATACATGTACATGTAGCGATCCACTTAAAAAAGAAATAGTTTCCTAGTTATATTGGAAAATATATATTTATCATACTCATTACTTTACGAAGTCTTTAGAGACGTAATTTCTTTCCTTAAATTGTGA
Organism: Magallana nippona; assembly: GCA_033439105.1. Taxonomy (NCBI): domain Eukaryota; kingdom Metazoa; phylum Mollusca; class Bivalvia; order Ostreida; family Ostreidae; genus Magallana; species Magallana nippona. The sequence goes on along the minus strand of CM065920.1, from coordinate 25,604,047 downwards.
CATCAATAAATACGAGAAAGGTACGAGAGGCATTGAAAAACTCATCGTAAAAGACAAAGGGAGATAGAAAGCCATTGTTGTGACCTTATATCCCCCATGGAACGCAGAAGATTAAATCAAGTAAGTCAGAAAGCATTGCTTGCGAATTTCAAAATCTTCGCTTCGTATTCATATTAATTTCTGATTTTTGTTAGCTATAGATAAAATATACCGGTAAATGAATGAATGTTTATTTCTCTCAAACCATATCAAAGGTACACAAGGTGAAAAAAAAAAAACCCAAAATATTTAAATGTACAAATGCAAGGTCAAGTTAGGAAGAGTACAAAAATTTAGATAAAATGAAAACTGAAGTTCGTCGCTCGCGTTTTCATATTCTCGATTATACAAAACAGCGGATTGATTAAAAGAAGTAAGTAAATATAATCGCATAAAGTTAGACATCTACAGTACTGAATTCATGTATTTGTACATATATTTCTCTATTGAAAGATATTCATCGAGAATTTTTCAACGGCGACACATTATGGCAAACTGGAACCATAAACCAATGTTTTATTGTGGGTAGTAGCCAGAGCGTTGGTATGTAATGTATCTAGCAGTCAGAAAGTATCAAATCAATAACACCGGAGAATAGAAATGTCAAATATGTACAACAATTCTGTTCCATGAAATATTTATTCTATTAAACCCTCTTGTCTGCAGTTTTTGGGTTGAAAAAAGACACAGGAGAAAATTCTGTGGGTTTTATTGTTGTGACATTTGTTTATTAATTGCATTTTCTACAAAGTTTGTATGGGAACATTGAAATTTGTTAATGGCGTCTGAATAATTGATCAGCAACGATGCTAGATCTGGAGCTTTCAATTTGGCACTAATTACCAACGTCTTAGCCAATTATTACATCACCCTGTAATTAAAATGCATATGTTTATATCGACTCACATGCCTCGATTTCAGTACAAAATGATTTACTACATTATATTTCATATTGTAAATTTCTTTTATGTAAATACTACCAGTACAGTATATCAATAAAGACCAGATAAAAATATGCTTGATTAAGTCCCCACGAATCTACTGAAATACATTTCGCAAGAAACGATTTTGCATAACCGGATTGACCTCTGGTGGAACTATAAATCTGGAATATGATCCGATGCAAAAATCGTAATTAATCAATATCTTAGGCGGACGTGAAAGTCCAATGATTTGCAACGCACGACTACTGGTACTCCCATGATAAAGCGGAATTAGGAGATAGGTTCCCGATAGGGAATGTATATCAATAGAACGCAAGAATCCATTATTATAGTTTGGACATCTATTCTATGTTAGTAATAATAAATAACATGGTACTTTCATGCAAGAGGATTTATTTTGATTTATCTGACTTTGAAGAACATAAATGTATGTACAATATAATTTAGATGTTTCTCTTACATTTACACTTGAATAGAGTACTTTTCTCGCTATTTGATTGCTTCTGATTATGTAAAATTAATTGAATCGAAATATTTGAAAATTATCCTTGTTAATCAAACACCCAACTTTAAGACTTAATAACTTAAAGTGAAAAATGTGTTCTGAAATAGCGAAAAACATGAATTTACGCTGGAATAATTTTTAAAAATATTTTCCCATAATCCCAAGTTCTTTAAACTCAATTACGTCTTAGGATAATTTGTTGAAATTAAGTGGCCTTTTCATATAATTATTGCATATTGATTTTAAATGATCCATTTTATATTAACAAAATTGATCTTAGATATCTAAAATATATACTAGATCTCTATACATATCAAAACGTTGAATTTAATATACATGTACATGTACCTTTGTTAAAATGTTAACACTAGTGACGTAGCTATAGGGGTGCCACATTTTGCAATTTCTATAAACGATTTTTAAACTCTGTTCCAAAATATCCTCGCATTTTATATCAATCGCTTACATTTTCATCAATATATTATTCAAAATTTGTAAATACCTCAAGGTTTAAAAAGTAAGAGAATATCCAGAGAATTTTTTCTTTGAAACACCCCTTTAGCTTGTCAGGAATCCTGAATAAAAACACAACTTTTATTGTGTATACCGAAAACTTGAGCTAAGATACTGGCACCTTATTGAAGCCAACTATTGTTATAAAGGAAAATAAAAATATTGCACATTCACGTAGTATCAATCTCCAAAAGAAAGCTTTTTCCGTTTTTACCCATTTTTTCGTGTCATAAGAGATGATATGACAATAAAAAAAAATCTTACACCCCCCTTTTTAAAAACAATTTCAATTATTTATTTTGTAAAAGTTTGTGCATTTTCGCTAAAATTTGCCAGAAAGCGATGGAGACGGTTATTTGGGACAGTTTCTGTTGTATATCCACAGGAAATGAGATATTGATAATTGGTAAAAAAAAATACATAAAAAGGACAAAACTTTTTTTTTAGATAATTATTTTTGACTGTACCTGTGCCCTTCACATTAATTTTGGAAAACATTTTCTTAGTAATTAAGATAAGAAATTTTCCTTGTATAACACCTACTGTTCAAGAGAAAAATTGGATGTTAAACACACTTGATAGTAACCATTGATTACATACTTCTAATAATATTAAAACAATTGATATCAATTTTGATAAAAAAAAAAATATATATATATTCCGCATACTGCATATCGATGCGCCTAACTGAATCATATTTTTTGTACAGTTTAGTATTAAATGACTGAGGTATAACTCCAGTATTTCAGTTTCAAGATTTAAACCACCAGCAACATTTCACCATAATTGTTTATGTTAGCGTTTTAATGATTGTGAAAGAAAATATGCTAACAATATATCATCACCTATCAATTGAAAATAAATAGCAAACATTCACGTTTGCAACGTCTTATTTCATAATGACACAAGAATTATCAAAGCAATATCAATTTTTTTCACATTGAAAGAACATATTGTAAGGAGGCGTTTTCTGTACGTGGTCAATATTTTAGGATATTTCTCTGTACTTGTTCTTGGTGAAGAAGGTTTTGAATTCGTTGAACTCTATATTATGTGATTTCCCGTTCTCTTTAATTTGATTATGCTGAAAATATAGATACGTGTGTGAGTAAGAGCAAAAAGAAAAAAGAAAAATAAAACCCTGCGAAAATGAACTACCACGAATTCTAATGCTAATAAGCATTCATAATAAAAATATCCCAAACACAACAATCTAAACTAAATTTCTACGAGTCAGAGGATGAGGTAAAAGCGATTATTTGATTTACCCTACCTTATGAAATTTTGTTTAGATCATTGAATATCCTTTATCAAACAAATAAATAGCACAGATTCCTAAAAAAAAGCCCCCCCCAAAAAATTGTCTTCTAAAATTGCATTTTTTAATTTCCATGAGAAGGGTTGATGTATTGTCAATCGAAGAAGCCATTGACATTACAAACATTCTCAGGTAATGTCTGGCGTATGGAAACTTTGAGTTTATGTCAATAATTTTCATACGTTTCCCTACCTGCAGGTATGTAGTTGCTCCCGGTCTAAAATAATCGGATGGACGACCTGGGAGCTCCAGTTCATTACATGTAAAAAGCTGTGCTAGTGTTGGACGTACACAAACCAAAATTGGGTAGAAACATTTACAACAAAATAATATGATATAAAACAATAGAAAATTTAATTAAATTGAAAAACAAGTTAACATAAAAAATGAATAATCTATACTACTATATTTTTGGCCTTTAATACCGATAAATCGGAAGAGCACTGTGTTTTGTTTTATATATTTTAAACATCATTGGAACTTAAAGATTACCAATTTGTTTTCATTTTTTTCTCAGTTAAGCCTCGTTAATTAATAATCAACGAAAATTCGTCTAAAAATTCCGGAAATCATCTGGATTTTTTGGATTTTACAATATCGCACGTGCGCATTACATTCACGCTAAATAACAGGATGATCATAACGGTGTTCAAATCAGAGAAGATAAAAGTAATGATATGTATTGGTTATTTGATAATTTTTCTTATAAGAAAGCATAAATAAATATGAACAGAATACATAGCAAATTAGAAAGTAGCTATATATTCTGTTCATATTTCTTTATGCTTTCTTATAAGAAAAATTATCAAAGTAATGATATGTATTTGTTAGTTTATAATTTCTCTCATAAGAAATAGATATACATGAACAGAATATACAGCAAATTTCCAATGAAAATTTACACGTATTTGTAATATGTTTTACGGTGAGACCGTTGGGGCGAGCGCAGAAGGAACTATACATTTCTCATTATTGTTAAATACAACCCTTGGACTGACTTGCCCCAATCTAAAACAGGCTTTCTCTCAAAAACTTTTACCCCCGCAAGAAACCCGAAGTTATCAAACATATATTCCAATATTGTCCCGCCCTAGGCTAATATACTTAAACAAACTACCACTAAGATTAATTAATGTAAAACAGACTTATCAAAATATTTTGATAAATACAAAGCCGTTTGGTTTTTTTTTTTACGCAAATACAATCATGAATTATCATTCCTTTACTTTTTAATAATGATCAATAAAATCAGTAAACAATAAATTGCTTGTCTGTGTTATTTCTCATCTTGTTCCTTGTTGTTAACTGAGTTTTTAAATTAATTATTTTCCTCGGTAACATCAATTTTGTTTTTAATTTTTTGGATTTTTGTATGCAATATATGCGTAGAAGACGTGTGCCCTCCCCCTTTTTTAGTGTGTGATATTCCACTATTTAAAGGTTTGACCATATTTCAACTAACAAATAGATATTTTAACAGTTTATTTTTTCTTCTCTTTTTTGTTTTAATTATTTATTACAAAATGACGTGGCTGCACAAATTTCTAATAATTAGACTTTTTTAAATAAGTTTTTGTCACCTACCTAACGTATGCATATATATACGATTGGATCAATATGACAGTAAATTAAGCATGGAACTTGCGAGTGCATTTTACTAAGCAAAAAAAAAAATATATATATCAAAACAAAACTAATCAGCCGAAGAGTCGCCGTTAACACTGATACTGAGTACTTAATACTACACGTTACACCCAGTACACTCAGATGCTTGATCCACCTCTAAATTTATCGCGGGAAATTATTATAGCGCGAGATCATTATGACGTCATACTTGACTTTCTTTTGCTCTCGACAGTTCTCGTAAATTGTCGGATAAATTCGGGGAAGGAAATGACGTCATATGTTAGCAAAAGTTCGGATAGGTACAGTTTTTTTTACGTAAGCATATGTGTTGTTTACTTTCGTGTTTTTAAAGGATTTTGTATTGTTAAATTAAATAGATATTTGCGATTTAGAGGTAAGAATTTTCCTTAGAAACGCTTCCTGTTCCACCATGTTGCTATGCACCGCAAAGAATTATTGGGATATGTAGAACGTTTTCACGCGGGTCCCCAAAAATTTCTTTGAACAATGTGCAGATTTCAACTCGAATTACCTCCGTTCGTACACGTTGTCTATGGAGCTCGCTGCGCTCGCTACTATCGTTTCTGAGCGTATCCATGCAAATGTGATATTGTGGAAACATAAACAAAAGGCAAAGAAATATTTGATTCCATGCAAAATATTCACACTATATTTGTAGAGTGTAGATAGAATGTTCTATCGTTAAAATGATAAATGTCCTACGGACCCGGTTTAACGATAGAATGTATTCCGTGTATTGCCTCTGTAGCAAAGAAAATAGGGGAGATAACTCTTATTCAATGCATTTACTATGCAAAATCCGGAGAGTTCCGAATGTCAACATGGTGTGTAAATTTGAAGCGAGTAAAAAACGTTGGTGAAAAGGTGTTGAATTCTTCCATTATATGGATTAAATTTTTAGATGAAAGGTATTTACAGTCTTAAAAAGGTTTGTTATGATTAATTTGACTGTTATTTTCAATGCAACGTCATTAATTTTCTCCAAAATCGTTTCGGAACAATTCTGCAATTTTCTGCTACATTACAGCTATATGGGATGCATTCTAACTGTGGCGAGGACCTGTCCCGAGACACAGTTAGATTATTCTAACTAGGGAGAGTATAGTGAAATTAATAGCATTATTGTAGGCTTATAGCTTTGTTCAATTTTTCAAATAAAAAAACCCCCAAAACCAAAAAAAAAAAAAAAAAAATAACCAAAAAAAAAAAAAAAAAAATACCAGAATTATATTCACATTCATTATTTATTTCAAAAGTACCTTACAATATGAATGTGTCGATGTATCTTTTTCGTATATGTCCGATATGCAATGTCAACCCGTGCACGCACGGGTCAAAGTCTAGTATATTATAAAGTCAGTTTTCCTATCTGTGGATAAAGTTCGTCCATTGGATTTTTTTAAACGTAGAACATTCATTATCGGTGAATTTAACAGTTTATATTTCTTCTGATGATCCTGATATAAATATAATAAACGTTCAGGATATAGCTATGCTCCAACAATATCTGCATTAAATCATAATGGTCAATGTTCAAGGATGTTTGTCAAGGTATGAGGAACACAAGAAGTGTCGACTGGACCAATATAGATCACTCACACACGCACACGCACATGAATAACTTCAGAATAAACTTAAAATGGATACACTCAGAACACGAAAGCCCTAAAATAAATTTAGCACCCAAGAGTCCGTTCTCCCCAAGCGCAGTTGACATTATGTAGGGAAACTGTAACGGCCAAACAAATAAAACATAAAAACCATGGGAAAATAATAATGAAAAATATCTACCCAAAGATTAACCAAAACAATGCGTTTGTCACATTTAAATGGATTTTAAAATACCCCAATATTTTTTTCTAAGAACATACCCCAAGACTATCTAAATAAAAGATCAAGTCTATCCGTTGCAGATTTTCCCGGTTAACCTGCACCCCTTTTCTCTATCTATCTGTGTATCCCAACAATGATATCATGTAATAAACCGGGTGAACTTAGGGCATGTTTAAGATACATTAAGTTTTTCAGTCATGATCAGTCATGTTCAAATTTCACAAGCAGGATATTGTAGAAAAGACCCCATTACACTGTACATTCTCGTCACTGATGATGACGATAATAGATGAATCTTGACAAATGCTTTGTCTGTCAATCCAAACACAGGATACAGAGGACGAGAGAAGGATACATTTAGAAAATCGTGAACCCACTCCTTTCTTTCATTTATCAAATAAACACTAGCTATGTGCTCTGAAGAATCAACTTTTAACCCAAATGTAAAAGAGTCATTTACTTTCTCATAGTATCGACCGAAAGCTGTGTACATTTGATATTGTTTCCCATCTTGCCAGTACGACATACAGAGGCGCAGTCTCTTGGTACAGCGTCCAATAGATACAATAATAGCACTGGAATGGTACCTTAAGACTTTGTGGTTTTCGATGAGATTTCTAGGGGAGAGTCCAAACTCGAACAACGAACTTTCAACTTCGGTATTTCGTAAATCAACATCAAAGTTAACTTTCATTTCAAAGTAGTCTGGTTTAGAAAGAAAACTCTCATTATCATTGTTGTTTTCCTTAAAAGCAATATCACCTAAAACCCCACAGTAGGCCTTTGAAAAAGCCCCTCCCCGTCTAAATTGAATACCGACATTATAATTAGCTATGGCTTTTCCATCACCAGATGTATATATCGTTTTATGACAAGTCGTCTCATCAAAACTAGCGATATTGGCTACATCTCTTATCACTGTAAGAAGCACTCTCGCTGTACTGTCATTTTTGGTCACTCCATAAACTGGAACAATGTCTTTGTTGAATATGTTGTCTTGTGGAAGTTTCAGTAAAGGTTTGCAAATCGGCTCTTTATCCGAGACATGAATAACCATACTGTCATTTTCTTTGGTCATTGTGACCACTCCAATGTAGCTTCCGACATTTATACTGGTGATTTCCATCTTCTTGTACGTCACTCCTCGTCTCTGTACATTTAAACATATGTGTTTGTTGCTACACTTCTTTCCAAGTACACTTAAACTCGTCTTGATTTTTCTATCGAGTGCATCGTTTTCCAGCTGTTTTCTTTCAACAAAAGCTATTTCGAACAATGAATCATCTCCTTTTATTCTTTTCTGTATGTCTATTGTAATACTTATTTTAATTTGAAACTCCCCTATGTTACCCACAGAAAAAATACCCAGAATTCCATGGTAGTTTTTAAGACGTTCCTTGACATAGCGCTTTGTATTGGCTATGATATCACCGTTTCCGGATATTTCCAGGTCATTGTGCATCGTAGAAACGTCGAAGAACAGTTGAGGACCTAAGGAAAAATTGATCAAAGAGTGAGGAGAGTTCTTGAAAAAAAGAAAATTGTAGATCTTGTATTTTATGTTTATTAAAGAATGCTCACGTTATAATTTTAGGGGTATTCATTTACATACACAAGCTTACTTATAAAACATGGGAGGAGAGAATTATTATGTAGATATTGAGAAATATATTCTATTCCCAAATAAGTCCTATTCTCACTATAGCAGCATATAGGGTATACTTGCATGTGACATCACCACGTGGATTATGTGTTTGATACATTAATACAAGACCAAGCAGCGCCAGGCATAGTGATATGACAAAGATTAATCTTCCACCCACTTGACGTAATTCATTTTCAACACCACCGGGACCTCCTGTAAAAGGTAAACATTTTTTTTAATGTACAGTCTCAATATATAGGAATAACAAATAATAATAAAAACCTATGAAACTTCTCACAAGCTATGGTTAAGCGAGATATCTGCTTTTGCCTCAATCATTCTTTATCAAAATGCAAGATTCAATAAACCATTCCGGTAAATTGAATTGTCGCTCGATTTTTATTTATAGCATTTCTATGAACGCTGTGCAAATTGTACACTTCTATAAAGTGTTTACGTTAACGTTGTAAATCCCTCATTGTCATGTGCTGCACTTTGTTACCGGTACACAACGTCCTTTTATATCTAACCCAATTTTTTTCCAAAATTATAATAATCTTTTCATCTTTTCCGAGGCCTTTTAGTAGCTTTAATTGTTGCCAAATCAAGTATCGGTTTAGCAATATAACAGAGTAAGTTGTAAATTGTAGATAAATGCAGAATTTGAGACAGAGCACTAAACACCAAAAAGAATGACAATTTGCCTTAGAAATACGAACTGTTAGTCGTCTAAAAGTGCTAGTTATTCTAAGAGCATTAAACGCCCTGATTTATATTATAATACAATTTCTAGAGAAATCTACAACATTATTTTTTTTAAAAATATATATAGGATCTCTCATGGTTTGTGATGGTATATGATTTTTATCCAACGAGTTGTGTGTTTTCTATCCCCGAGCCTTGGCGAGGGGATAGAAAACACACAACGAGTTGGATAAATATCATATACCATCACAAACCATGAGAGATTCTTTTTATCACATGTTTTTACCAAGTTAACTAGTCAAACTTCGTTATTTCTACAATTTCGTGTTCTCAAGCCGCACAACACATTTTTGTAGTGTCAACAATATTACGCATGAAGAAAAAGTTCCAAGCCAAACAAACAAAAATATCATTTTTTATCAGAGTTTTAATAATCTATGAAAGAAAGTTTACAAAACAGCAAACAACGTTTTATAATTTTAACTTTGGACTTGTGGCATTGTATTATTTTGCTTCTGTTTCATTCCATGGTCTAACAGAGTCGTAGTCAAAGATGACACGTGGCGTAAGAATACACAGTGTAATATCAAAAATTTATCCCATGAGTGATATCCATCGTATATTGAGATAAACATGTGATAAAAGTGATTATCTAAATTACAATGTCTTTCACAAATTGTACCGTAACACATCTATTTTTTAACCGATTGATAAAAACAAAATAAATTAATCTGAATGAAAAAAAAATGGTTTACAGGGTTTACAGATCTGATTATGTTGATGCAGTAAAACGAATATAGCGAAATTTCGGATATAAAGTATTTTTGAGTCCCCGGTAAAATTCTTAACAAATCTTTGCAAAATTTTACGGTTATAACGAATTCGGATATACCGAATTTATGGAAATAGCGAACTGATTTTGAGTCCCGTAGAGGTGAATAATGACGAAATTTAACACTTTTAAAACGAATTAAATACCATTTAACATAATAGTTTGAATTAATTTATTTTCACATAAATTCGTCAATATACATCCGATTATTAAAAGGTTTCAAAACAATGTAATTTCATTTTAAGCCTAAATTAGCAAAAAATTGTAGTCTTGTGAAAGAAAGCATAATGTATATAGTGAATTCGTTATAGTTATTATTATGAATTCGTGTACGGATAAGACGAATTACGGATATATCGAAGTAAATCAATTGGTCCCTAGGACTTCGTTTTAACCGAGTTTTACTGTATTGTTTTCTGAAAGTGTAAAACGGCCACACAAAATTGGAGTGTTAAAAGACAGTTATTCATTTGAACAAGGCAATGCCTTTTTAATCTACTATTTGTTGAGAAATTCGAGAAAAATGTCTAAGCTTGCTTATTTAAGTTGTAACTTTGTCTCAAAGTAAGGTACCCTATTCTTAAAATGGGCCTCAAAAACCACAAGATATATTTGTCTGTGTCTATGGAGGTACATTGCAGACATATTTTCATTGAAATATGATGTATACTTTTTCAATTTAAGACAATCACTTTTTTGGACCCCTATCCCACTTCTAAAAGAATATACTTTATTTTATACTTATAGAACTAAAAATCCCCATAAAACAAACATGGGACAGGTATAGTGATGTATATCAAATTCAAAACAGATTGTTTTGAATTGACATTTATTTTTTTTTCTATGAAAATATAACGTCAACGTGTCTCCATAAACACAGGAGATCTAGTAGAAGATGGCCGCACATCCCCCTTAAGTAATTCCCCTTGCTCGTCTTCTTAAAACGATAGACATTTGCATTCAGCTATTATGCATATGAAATATCATGCTTGTTTTTTTTACCCATTTCTTGCCATATTTTCATCAAAACAAGGCCGTGTTAAATTTGATCACACTAGTTACCGAAACACAATGTAAAATGAATGAACTAATCTTTTATTACACAAGATAAAGAAAATTGCAAGATATGATTGATAAAATTAAAAACAGTAATTAAAATCAAAATCCTATTACATATGGAAGGGAATTACCGCCAAAAGTCTATGTATCTTGCTTTTATTCTTATTATGCTTACCTCTATATTCTTCAGTACATTTACACTTGCATTCACTTTATTGTTTTCATATTCATGCTTATCCAGTTTCACTTTCATTCTCTTTTATTCTTTATGGTTTGCTTAATTCTCTGTTGCAATATTCTCTTCTTATTCGTGTAATTATTACTTCAATCTCTGTTACAAACGTGAATTCAATCATGCAAACCATAAAGTACTAAGTCTTGCAATAAAGACGAATACAAGTTGTATGAATTTAATGCATTATTATGGCGCCAGGTGGCAGTCTGTGCGCTCCAATTGCTGCTCCCCTATACGAAAACAAAAACGCGCTAGCTTATATAGCTTTGTTCAATTTTTGAAATAAAAAAAGAACAAATTAAACAAAATAAAAACAAAAATACTAGAATTATATTCACATTCATTGTTTATTTCAAAAGTACCTTACAATATGAATGTGTCGATGTATTTATTTCGTAAATGTCCGATATGCAATGTTAATCCGTGCATGCACGGGTCAAGTCTAGTCTATATAGAGGGAATTAAACCATTGTAAATAGTGATAAATTGAAACTCCAAATGATCAGTTTTTTCATTCTAATGAATTTTTGAAACATCCACACCAACATCGTAAAGTAAATTGTTTGCTTTGATTACATGTAAAATGCTAACTTTCGATTTGCTTGTTAATTATTAGCACACATCTAAAAGAATTTCGGACGCAAGGAAAATAATGATATCGGTAGCAAAATTGCTAAATTACATGCATCTTTGATATCATACTTATTTTTTTTTTACATAATATGTAAGTACAATATGTTTTTATGTCTAAAATTTAACTGTTAAGTGCATTTTTTTGCATTCATGGATGGAACTGTTTGTCGACCCTTATCTTCCGCTACATAAACTGTGCTTGATCTTTTACGTCCGAGCAAAAACTATAGGAATTTCTTCAACATAATTATATGAATACTTCACAATCTGTTTAAACTGTTTTAGTTTAGATAAGCAGCCGAAAATAGACCAAAACTTCCTAACAGTAAAAAAATTAAGTTTACCAAAAATATACAGGTAAGCAGAATACTGGTTTCGCTATAACTACACATGTATCTTGTTTGCTCATAAGCTGGTTGTGCACTCTTTAATTTACGAAAAAAAGGAGTTGAACAAAATTATATTTCAATTTTTTTTATTTTAATCATATATGTATGTGTAAAGCAGCATGTCAAACGCTCAAGAAATTAATACATTCACACGTAAATCAAACTTTGCACTATTTTAAACTATGCGGTATTATATTCATCTTTGTATAACAATTTTTTTTTTCGATAGACTGAGCTTATGCAATGAATTCTAGCAGAGTGTATTCCCCATTTTTCTCAGTCTATTGTGTTTGATACTGTACATGTCAATCTGATTAAAATCAGATCTTCGATGCTCCCGTTTTTATGATATGTCGCTACGAGGGGACAGCACACGACGATTTTTTCTTCTGCATTATCACATTGCAATAATCTTTTAATGGAAATAGCGATTTGAAACGGCAGAGACTTTCCATAGCCTGTAGGGAGTACAGCAACACAGTATTTTCTTTGTAACAATGCTTCTAATATTTGCAATTGCTTTTTTTTTTCAGCTCATTTATGTGAAAGAACGGCAATACTTTTTCCAGAGCAACTTTCACTTCTTTATCCGCCATTTTTTTGCATATCAGAATGCCGATGAGATACAAGCTCTCTGATTGGTTAGATTTTTAATGAATATTTATACCGTAAAGGTAACCAGGAGATAACCCTTTATTGGGCTTCTTCAGATCCTCGTAGCGACATATCATAAAAACGGGTGCATCGAGGATCTGATTTTAATCAGATTGGTATTTTGTATATACGTGTATTGCGTCGATTTAAGTTATATAACTTTCATGAATAAACTTATCAATGTTAAGCGTTAAGTCATGCTCTGCTCTTTTCCTAAAAAAATCACTTTCGGTGGCTTCGTACTTTTACTAAATATGAAATAGATTTGCGTTAGAGTTCACATGGCACTACGTTTATGATGTGTTCATGAAGAAATAGTATAGAAAATCAAAATAAAGAAAAAATCCAATAAACAGCTAAGTAATTTATACGATTGTTTTTAAATATTAACAAAAAAGTTAGTAAATACCTTGATTTCCTTCCATTGGTAGCTGAACCTTAATGTCAAACGCAATTTTCTCTTTTTCTGTAAAATTGCATCATCTTTATTTTTAGAACGAATTAAAACTAGTCAACCTTTTGATAATTTCAAATGATTTAGATAAAAAAAACCATGAAATTAAGATAACAATAACGAAAGAAATTTCTTTTATTACTTATTAAAGAACGATTCATTAAAAGTTAATAATCAATAATAAATAAGTCCATTTTATTCAAACAAAGACTAACTTCAAATAAGAAAAAAATTGTCCAAATTTATAGAACACCAGAAGATGATGATTTACATAATTACAAAATTAATATTTTAGGTTTCCAATAGCATAAATAACATACCAACAACAAACCACTTGAAATGTCCTTGCGACGAGGAAGATAATTAGTTTGGAAATTTTATTGGAAGTCTGCCCATGTGGTACAAGGTGTCCTCAAATCGAAACTAACTGAAATTCCTTTACTTCAAGACATCTTGGAGGTAGATCGCAAGGTGGGTTCAAATGTATAATAAAAATACAATGTACGTGTACAATAAAACCGATGTATTCATTTAAACTGATGTCAATTTGAAATGATGATATCGAAAGGCCCTAAACACCTGTTCGTATAACATATTAGTTTTAACAACACATATTTCTAAAGACCACAGCTTCGTTTTAATGTTGTTTTTTTTTTTTAAACAAAAATGTCGGCCCTTTGTTATTTAAGCAACTTACTCTATAGCGCGTTCTGGTAAATGACATTTAACTGTTTTAAATCTTAAGTATACGTACTTTCAGTTTGTAACATAAATTTCTATTTAGTTGATTAAAGAACTTATCGAAATATTTCGTATTGATCAAGGGTTTTTTAGTCAGTTTAAATCAAGTAGAACTATATGCATACACTGCATGACGTAAGTTTATCTACAGGCATTGATGAAGTTTTCCGGGTCTTATTCCCGTAATAAGCCAGTCAAAACAAAAATCATTAAATTCAATATTAAATCTTTCCTGTCAGTTTTTGCCAGCTGGTTTTGTGCAAAGATTACTTAACATGACCATAAATTCATAAAATGTAATGATTGACGGTAAGAGGTATGATAAAAAAAACAACCTGAAAATACCCCGAAAGGAGTATGATATAAATTGTATATGACAAATTTCAAGTTAAAATTGCATAGAATGGGGAGATTTGTTTGGGCTAAAATTGTACAGGGCGAACAACTATATTTCTTTTTCTAAAAGTAAACAATAAATTAGAACAAGTTTACGGCACCCATGCCTAATTAGTATATTTTCATTAGTTTTGCACATTTGATGACCATAACAATTAAAACAGATGATATCGTCTTGCAATTTGTAAATCTTAAAACCATCAGTATCGACTGAGCCCCAAATATCATCTCATGAGTCTTGGTCGAATGCATTTCGCGACAAACAAAGTTGATGCAAACATTTTTGTTAAACACCAGTCAAATTTAAATTTTGAATGTCTTTGTCGAAATCAGTTCTTGACCTTTTTCTATCGAGTTAATGAACAGTATCAAATACTTGTATCTCATAAAAAATTGACGAAGACAAACAAGATAAAAACGGTGGACCTAAATCATGTCAATAATAAATATACATTTTAATTCAAAAGGTGAAATAAATTGATTATAATTCATTATCAATAATGTCAATTGAAATAAATAAACATATTGTACTTCCTGATATAAAAATAGCCATGATGTATATTTTATTTGTTAAGATATGACTTACATCAGGAAGGACAATATGTATCAAAATTGTATAAGTTTTTGCATCAGTTTTTTCAATGATTTATTTTTTCCACCATCAATAGAATATAACGGCAAAAGCGATCTCCTAGGAGAAAAAAAAAATGTTTAAAAAAAATTAGGAAGATTTTGAATCAAGGCCCATTATTTATGTCATTATAAATAAATTTATTACCGTACACTTTCCCTCTTAATCAAATTAGAATGTGACATTAAAAAACTTAACTTAAATTGTTATAACAGGTGCACCAGAGGTCTCTCTTAAACACAATGTTCTCCATTTGGACTTGGTCACTTGTGATAGCTCTAGCAGCAGTTCTTTACGTAGTCAACAGGCAGATTAAAGGGACGGCGGATGTTAATTGTGAGTAACACTGTGTTTTAGAAAGACGTTTTTCAAGTCAGGATGGCAAACGGTGTAAATTCAAGAAATTAGATTTATTTTTTTCCTGGGAGAGGCTTGACCCTCAGTGGACAATTTAGCTTGATATGATACTATAATCTCAATTGATGACGTCTTAGAACAGATCTGCATGATTTAATAGTTCGTCCTCAAACTCTTCTATTTCCGGGGGTAGAAATTACACGTCAATCTTGCCTCGATAAACACTAGGGTTGTCACAAAGGCCCGTAGACAAGCAGTGTTTATCAGCTATCTGAAGTCAAACATTAATAAAACTTCTGAAAGTTTTTAAAATAAAAATATATATCCAGAATTTTTAAATATTGTATTAGATCACACGGGTAAAATTCAGTAGATTTCGTGCTTTAAAGTGATTTTTTTCCTCGTAAGTTACGAAACTAAGACATAATTGTTTAATTAAATAATGGAATTTAAAAAAAAAATGGCACAGCAGCTTGATATTTTTCGAAGTCGGGACCGCTTCGCTTGTCCTAATACCTATTGTGTCCCTATAATGACGTGACAAATGAACGTCACCTCTTAAAACTTTAGATAATATTCAACAAAGGGTTGAGAAGCAATATATAGTTGCTATATGAAATTTTAAGAGATCAGATTTAAAGTTTTTGTGCCTAGTCTACAGAATATTAAAACATCTCAGGTGTTTGATGAGAAACAAAAGTATACACATACACAAATATCAGTTGCTTGACAAGATATTTTTTTTTAAGATTCAGGATGAGGGTGAAGTAAAAATTATTGTATATGTAAATGGGCTTTTGATTATATAACGGTTATAATTACAACTTGAATTGTGTATATTTTGAAGCAATGGCAATAATAGATTTATATATATATGAGGATTGTCCAAAAATAGCATAGACAAGTGGCGTTATTAATTTAATCGAAGGCACAGCAAGATGAAAGTGTCACAAAGGGTTCAAGTAATTTGAATTCAAATTATGTTTTGAAATAAAATATTGTTTGAGATTAAATTCGTGAAATAAAAGCATGCTAGATAATAAATTCGACATGCGGTGCAATGTCAAAAACGAAAAGTTAAGTTAGAAATCAACATAATGAAATGAAATTTGAGAGGAAAAGTACTTTTCGAATGCAAAAAATCAAATAAAAAATACTTTTAGATTTGTTAATAATTCTGTTATTTACCCAGAAAATGCTTTGGCTAAAAAAAAACTTTTAAAGATTTTATAGCGCGTGTTGTGACAAGTTGAAGTGTTAACTCGTAATAAAATGACGACGTCAGGTTTAAGGCGGCGCAGCGGTAACTGATAAAAATTGTTAAAGACATTGACATAAATCCTACGCGGCTTTTGAAGTAAATAAAATTAACAGAACCGCTTAGAAATGCGTAAACGATGTGGAGGGTTTAGCAACAACGTTCAGTCTGGAAATTTTCGACGTCACACATAGCGCTGCCTGGCAAAACTTGTTGTTACTAATAATTAATTTTCTCAATAAATAATTAAAGAACAGATTTGAATTTTTCAGTATTGTTTGCCATTAGGTCATTGAACAGATTTTAAGTTATGTTTTCTGTCTACGCTAATTTGGGATAACCATCATATATATAGTTACAGGAAAGTGAGACAAATATAGAGTATGTATTTATTTATTTACCGGATTTTTAAAACAAATTATTTTATTTTTTCTCTGTAGGTCCAACGTTTTATATGAATTCGACGTCTCTTCATCCAGATATATACCTATCAGAAATGGACACAGTTGTTTCTAATTACAACGATAATGCACAAAATACGATGACAGACGAAAAACAATTGAAAAAATTTAAAGGAGTAATCGGAAAACATCAGATAAGTACAAAAACGGAAACAAGATTTGAAATAGGATTTACATTCCATATCATTTCTAGCATTGAAAATAATGACGTCTTGCTTCAAGTAGGAGTGGCTAATGAAGAGGTTATTGACCTTCACTCGACTATGGGTAAACACCAAACAGCCTGGACCGTATCAGCCGCTGGATGTAGGTTTCAATATGTTTGTCTGATTGCAGAGTCTGATGGAGAAATTTTAAAATCGATACCGATATCTGAAAAGAAAATCAACTCAACTGTTTCCAAAAAATTGATATACCAGTTATTACCTGATGAATACAAAGTGACCGTCTATATCAACACATTAGAAAACAAATTCATAGTTTTCAAAAATGTAGAATTTACGAACGCTTTGAGGCCTGCTGTAGGTGTCTATAACCCCAAACTAGCGATTACATCTCTTACCAACATTGAAACAAAGCACATAGAGTTCGATGTATCAACATTGCATCGGGCAGTCTTTATGTCTGCGGATAATACCACGATATCAAACATAAAATTTAACGACCAATTTTCTCAAAGAAACTCGAGAGGCAATCTTGTCAGCTACAGAGGAGTTCTTGGTGATATTCAGTTCAACAGTAAATTTTTTTCAGGCTTACCAGAATATTTCGAAGTGAAAGTAGAGGTCAACGTTATGGCTTATGAGATTGGAACACATGATCATTTGTTTGAAATAGGATTTACTCAAAGACAGTTTGTCGACCATGGAAAATCTTTGCGATCTCTGTCCAATGCATGGATTATTTGTGCAAGGAAATGTTCAACAAATAAAAACATTTGTCTACAGACTTGGCAGTTTGGCAGAATGCACAAGGAAGAAATTCTTATATATTCCTCATTTTCTAAACGATTAAAGGAAATTATCTATCTTGGATTTTCACTTCAACTGAATACTGGTCAATTGATGGTTTTCAAAAGATATCCAAGAAATCACATTGATACTTTGAGTAGTGTACCTTTTAGCAAAGGTGTTTATCCTGTATTTGGAATTGGTAGTCAACAGCAAGTTTCCATTGGTCTACGAATGGGTGAATCTATACCTCGATTTAGTTTCTTTGGATCTCATTTTAAGAAACCTGTATGTCGTCTATAATTTATCAGTATTATTTTCTCGATCTCAATTGCAGTGTATTTGTTTCATTTACAGTAACTTTATCATCACGGTAAAATGTTTGTTGTTGTACACCAAGAACTGGCGAAATGGTGTTTTTGGCGTTATGTAAAATCTTTTTAAATTATGTTTCAATACTTGTATTAAAGAAAGTAAAAAAAACAAATCATTTTGTTTTTACTCAGGCAAAATATTTACACTGTTCATAGGAATAGTCATACATATATAATATAGTGATCAATATATTCTTTACCATCGTTCTTCTTCATACAAGAATAATAGTCGAAAAGGAATTCGATTTACATGTAAATGAAAATGAACAGATACCTTTACATTTATCAGACAAGACAATTTAAAACCATTTTGACATAATGTCGAGTAATTCTTCATTTTCTTATTTTGGAAAAGTGGTTTCCAAGTTTTTTTTTTAAATGATATATATCTTTCATAATTTATATTCCAATAGCGTTGCGTATTTTGACTGATCATCTCCAAAACTGGCAACAAGAACAACTTTGATTCCTCCTTGTGAAGTTGGCTCGATATGTATATCTCCTTCCCACGCTCCACTCTCGGGGTGAAGAACGAGAGGGGTCCAATCGTTATCCACTACCACAGCAACTATTGTCGCTCTTGGAATGCGGACTTTGAAAGGAGCAACCGTCGTTTCTTGGACCGGTTTAATTGCCAAAGGCTTCATCATAGAACAACCCTCTTTCCAGAAGCCATACTGTTTGGGATAAGGAATGGCGTCAACTTTCATTTCATTGCAGTGAATGAGATAATTGAAAAGTCCGGGAATTTGCTGGCTGTTGTCTGTCAAAAGGTTACCATGAACACAAAATGTAAAGAAACCAGTTTTTGGAAGACATACGAGGAGAGTTATGACATTCATTTCCGATTGAATAAAAACATATTCTGAGTATTCAGCTTGTGTTTCAGTTTCAAAAAGACTTGTCGTAAATCTCATGTTCTGTGAAGTCCCAAATCGTATCTCCAGATAGTTCGTGTCTGTGTGAATAACTGGGTCAGAATGGGTAATGGTACTCACTCCATACTTGACCAACATAGGCTGTAAGCCTAGGAATCCTGATGGTAGCTTAGGTAACTGAACCGTGTGAATTTCCTCTTCACAAAGGATCAGATATTGTGCAACATGCCTCATTTTCTTGCTCTCGGTATCCGGGTCTTTAGCATATATTTCCAGTCCAAATTCCCCTTGACTTGGGGCAGTTATCGTAAACATTGTCAAATTTCCTTGAATTTTATGTGTAACGTAGCCTTCAAATTCAGATGTTTCTTGATGCTGCACAAGTCGTGTTCGGAACTGCATGGGTTTTGACGACATGATTTCAAATTTCGCAACGCCTTTTTTAGTTTTAATGACTGCCGATACCGTATCAGTGGACAAATTGAACTGATAGAAAGCAATTCCTGGTCCCCAACTTTGGTAAGCGCAAGGCGGATAGGGAAATGGTTTTGGTACCATTATATCCTCTTGCTCAATTATGTATTCACACACTTGCGCAAAAACGTTGTCAGATTTTTTCGGGTTATCTTCCTTTGCATACACGATGAAAGTGTACTTTCCTTTGACAGGCAAACGCAATCTAAATGTTACCTTTCCGGCATTGGCTTCTAACATTGCATACCTTACAAGTTTAACGCCTTCATACTCTTCAGTCCCGTTGTCGGAAATCACACTAAATGTGAGATGGAGTCTTTTGGACTTTGGATAATTTAGTTCTATGATAGATTTTCCAGTACTGTGCACATATGCAAGTTTATGGCTCAAAAGATCCATGCCTAAAGCAAAAAAGTGCGGTGTCATGACAGGCATATTACAGAATGTCTCCATTGTGACTAAAGGGTCCAACATTTGCCATTTTGATTCGTCAGGAAAATGTGTGTAGATAAATTTTTGAGGATTCGTCATGAAGAAGTGATCATCAAACTCGTATTGCATACTAGGTCCACCTGTAGCGCCCGCCAGTACTGGTCGCTTAGCAAATCGTGTATCGACTAGCTCCCAAACTCCATTTAGCAGCACTGCATTCCAAGTGTGGTGATTTGATCCTGGAGTAAATGTGTTTCCTGGCTTGTAGTCCATTCCTTTTGCTACTCCAAATATAATTTTGGAAACCAATCCACTATACCTGAAATAAAGAACAATGATTGAATTATTCACATAAATACTTCATATGAAAGTAGGTAAGAAAGTAACATCAGCAACATACTTGCAGAGGGTGTTGTAGGCCATTGCATACGTTGTTCTCTGGGTTTGAAGGCCTCGGAGCGTTTCCTCAGGACTTCCAATATCCACGGAATCAAAGGTCAAGTTCTGAGGCTTCATTGTAGCTAACCATTGAAACAGAATTCTAAAAAAAAAAAGATAAGAAAATAATTTCAAAACAGTGTTTAACTTGATATAATGAAAATTTATAGATATGCCCATTTATTTCATAAGTTAAAAAATATATTAATAGTTTGTCATAAAAAATTGTCAGTAGAATAAAGTGGTGTTATAGATTTCAACTATTTAGAGTACCTAGCTTTAACAGTATCATTCTGTATATTCCTAGAAAAGACCAAGTCCTTCAGTAGAGTATCAAAACTTCTGTATGTTCTGTCACAAACCTACAAAAATAGAAAGACACATCTCAAAAACGAAGAAAGAGCGATTTCTTTAAAAATCAGAAAATGTGTATAAAACATGTGAGATATAATCTGTTGCTGCGGTTCATTGCCCTGACAGATCTCAAGTGAAAGTTACGATGTGTGGAGACGAAATAACTCAGTGTATTTACCATCTATTCTATTCAACAAGTTATTTTGCACGATCTCATAGCATTTACATGTATTCATATCAAGTTTAAACAGGTTTCGAATAATTCAAATGAAAACAAATAAAGGGCCTACTAAACATCACAGAGTCTAAATTGTTGATTGGACTCCAAAATTAATATCTCATAAATGTGTTACATTGTGTTTATCATATCAATCATTTTCAACAAAGGGGACTTGCCTTTTGTCCCTGAAGTAAAATGTTCAAAGACCTCAAAGTAAACAGAAATCGTTATTGCTTACTTCATTAGTAAATTACACGCACAAACATATTGGATCAATCTTTGATTAGTATGAAAATGCTACTTATTAAAATGATTACAGATTGAGTGTTGGTTTGTTTAAATTGCAATTTATTCATTTAAGAGTTATAATAAAATGGGTTTAAAACCATTAAGTGTGCAGTATTAATGATAACTTTTTAATTTAAAACATAATGAATTTTTCGATTGTTCAAAGTTGGTATTTTATGTACTATTAATCGCCAAGGGAATTGCCAACAACGCGAAAAGTTTGGAATTTGAAAGCGCCTTTTCAATAAAGGCTTCTTTCTGACAGGTATGACAGGCATCCTGACATATACATGAATTGATGTTATTAAACAAAATAACATGTAAATCAAACTCCTTTTTCTAATCCCAGAATTATGTTTAAAAACCATACATAAATAAAGTACTTATCGTAACATTGTAATATGTAGTAAATTTCCCTATATTATGTTTATAAAAAAACCATAAGAAAAAAAAGCAACCCATAAAAGACACATCTAATTTAATTTACATGTAATAATAAATCAAATCCCAGTTATAGATTTCCGTAAAAATTTTGATCTCTCTCTCTCTCTCTCTCTCTCTCTCTCTCTCTCTCTCTCTCTCTCTCTCTCTCTCTCTCTGTCTTGTGTCTGTAAAATATAATTATACGTTCATGTACATTAAAAATATTGTTCATTGATTGAATGAAAAAACATTCACATTATAATTGATAATTTTTAAAATCCCTTCCGGGTCAACAGCATAATCTTCTACAATTACTTCCTTTACAATGATTTTCTTTTAGTAACAGAAAATAGTACATATACAACTTATAATAGAAAGTTCCGCTTTACAAAAGGGGGATATACAATTCAAAGTTGTTTTCATTTGGCGCATTAGTAGTTTGCTGTCCAATATGATTCATCTCACTCTTCCAAAAGACTCCTATTTGTCTAAACAAACGTTCTGTCGACATATTATCTATCATCATATAAATAATGACTAGCTCCAGGGTGGATCAAAACGATAATGCAAGAAGGCAACCCTTGAATTGTATAAACAATTAAACACTTTCAATTAGATTAGATGTTAATTGTGGAGTTTTGAGTGTTACACCCAAGTATATGACCAAACAAAGCCACAAACCGACCTTTGTTTTCACAAATCTTCCTTAAGGTGCGTCATTCTGATCCGTGTTTAAAGAATCAGCAACTAACAGTATACTCATATAAACCCTTAGTTAAGTGGTAATAATTCAAATGATAAATTCGAAAGCTGATTGAAATGCACAAACTTTCACACACCTTGCGAGGTAAAACTTGGACACAAAATGCTCTTTTCTTATCAATCTTATAAAGCGACAAACTTATTTTTCTCTTGAGAGTTACTTTACTTATAAACGAGCCAGTGAACCTTTATATTGAAAGAAATCAAATTCGATACTTAACAATTATACATTGAAAATACCTCAGAGGAGGCAAATAAATCAAGAACAGTTCCACAGCTGCCTTATTATCTAAACGAAAATGAAAAACCCACCAAAACAAAACATGTTTCCAGAATGTTTTGCATCATTACGTAATGATGTTTAGTTTAAAAAGACTGAAAGGACCTCATTTATATACTCAATAACAAAAAGTTCAGTTTAGTTTAGATGTCGGTATGTCTCTTTCGCTCGTCTGTCGGAGAATTCCTATCGTTTTGCTGTGATGAACTGACAGCACGATGTACTTTTGTTCGTCTCTAGACGTACGTGGCATCGTCCTTGTATTTCTGCAAGGCAAAGTTATCAGATGCAGTATCAATATAAATGCTTTAATATACAAAATACAACTATCAATTATAAGATTAGATTAGAATTACAAGATAATACAACAAATTCAAAGAAATTAATTTTTTTTATTCGATACAGTCAAATACTTTACATTTCAAAGTGTATTAAGGGTTTCGTTTTGGAATTATGCAAAGCATGCATGTGGCAGGGCGGGGAATGGATAATTGGCGATTATTTAGCAGTGGGGTGCTTTTTTAATTGAACCATTTTTTTCTAGAATCAGAGACATACAATTTAATCATTCTATATTTGTTAGACAATTAATTGAATACTTTTAAATTTGAGTTGTTTAACTCTGATTATTTTATCAAAACAATCATATATATTGATTTGATAACAAGTTGTGTTTTGGAAGTAAATTAAACCAATATAACTCAGGTTTCGATATACATTGTAATGTACATATTAATGCATACCATTCAATAAAAGTAAAACTAATAAAATTCCGTCTACCAAAAACTTGCCACTCACGCAATTAAAGCAAAACTGATTAATACAAACTATTACCTTGGATGGACAATCCGTTTCTTTTTCGATCAGCACAAGATACCTGTTAAAGAAGTTCCCAATGGCTGGAAGAGGACGCGTTCTTCTATTCACATCATGAGCTTTCATCATTGTGAATGAATTATTGAAATGAATGATCGACGCATATAATTTATTCGTATCGTACATTTAACCTAAAATTATCGTAAAAAATCCTACACTTACGTGAGCTCTGAGCATAATAACAAACATTAAGTAATTGTGTTAAGTGAAAATCACAAGTGTATTTCCGTTAACGTTTATCCTTGCTGACATACATATGGCTTTGGTTAGAATATCATAAATTCACTCATCGAATACTTTTTTTTAAATTTTTATTGCGCAGTTAAGTTGTCAAAATAAAGCTTAATCCGTTGCGTTCTAAATTACATTGAAACCAGCTCAACAAGATTACAATATAACTTTCAATTTTTGTGCATATGAGCACCATTATTTAACGACACCGGTATTAACAAACCCATGAAAAGTTCTTATGGTTCCTTTTGGCCAAGCCGCCATGAAACCATTTTTTATATTTACATTTGCAAATATGCTTCCTTATATGAACCTATTGAATAGCTAAAACGTTCAATTCTGTGTGAACGTTTTTGTGACGTCACAATGATAACCGCACGGGCTTATCGCTTGTCGCTTGGGTTATTTTAAACATAAATTCTCGGTAATTTTAACAGGTCTGAACGATTTGTCTCTCTCAAACGTAAATATAAGTAATAAACAGCAATGTTAAAAAGTTCACCGGGATATGAAGTTGGTTGGCACGTGAGCAAATCTACTGAGAAGCCCTTCGGGCTTCACAGGATTTGATCACGTGACCAACCAACTTCATATTCCGGTGAACTTTTTAAATTGCTGTTTATTTCTTAATAAAATGACGGCCACACTAAAATAATGATATTCTTTTCTTTAAAATTGATCCGAAGTGAAAAGCAGAGGAAGCTTAATGTTCTAGCGAGGTTTGACCCGTCAGCACAAACAAGCTGTGCAGCAACATTTGGACATACGTGTAGAGGAAATGACGTCATAGTTACCGATTTTACGTGGTCTTCTAATTCTAGAGACCATCCGATGCTTGGGGACGCTTGCATTAGATCCAAAGGTCTAGGTGAGGGTTCTGGCAAGCTAGATTCATCTATTTTCAGGACAGGTAGTTGGAAATTATCGGAATAAATTGCTGGCTTTATCTCCAATTCTTTGTTTTCAAATACCTGTAAGATAAATGCTTTGTTGCTTCAGTGTAATTTTTTTTCAGAATTTTAATAGATTTTTATAAAGTACAAGATTTGTAATTGATTATTAAGAAAATTTTGTTTTGTAGAGGTATTTTGTTTCTAACCCAATAACTTTTTATAATATTGTCTAAAATATTAAAAAAATCGTTTATAATCCCATTACAAAGTTATATCAAATCTTTTTGCAATCTAACCATTGCCACACTGACACGTGTGTTTAGCCTACAAATTGATAGTGGTTTTTACAGCAAGTGCATTATCTTAAGAGTAGAAAACAAAGTACCGCATCCTCAGCTTCAGTAGTCTCCACGTATTTCTCCAGGTCTTCGTGAGTGAAATTTTCGTCCCTCCAAGAACAGCTAATCAGATACTGACACACATGATGGAAGCCTGCCGTCTTCCTGCTCGGCAGACATCCATAGATTTCCAGTCCATATTCGCCAGCGTACGGTAATGTCACAGTCAAAAAAGACTTTGTATCATTATCTTCAATCTCTATACATTTCTGTAATTTCGATTCCTTCCAACCGTTGCGGCAGAGACGACACAAAATGTTAACGGGTCTGGTTTTGTTGATTTCAATGTCAACTGTTTTCTCGTCTGTAGCTATCAACCCTCGTTTCTGCAGAGGGTACAGACAGAACTTGTCTGTGCGTTGTCCGGGTCCCCATGTTGTGTCCCAGCAGTTCGGCAGAGGGTCGTCCTCAATGCAAGTCTTACTGATTTGAACCCTGTATTCTAGCACCTCCAACATTCGGGTATACCCCGTATGGCCATTCCTCTCGTGTAAGCTTTTCGCAAATATTTTTAAGAAGTAATCGCCAGGAGCAGGTGAGCGCAAGGCAAAAGTGGCCCTTCCATTTTGCACTTCATGGAATATGAAGTTTTTCAGTAGCACTCCGTCAATTTTGTCGCTACCCGTGTCGGAAGACACCAAACGATAGCTGAATTTAGCGGGATGGGTGACTCCTATATCCCACTTCACTTGGCCTCTCCTTGTCTCTATCACACATTTAACGTTTGATATGAAATTCAGCCCGACTCTGAAAAAGTGAGGCTTGACAAACGGATAGTTCTCAAATTCATTCATGGCAATGGGTCTGTCTACCAGCTGCCATCTTGGATCCTCGGCCCAGTGACTGAACTGTAGCTGTTCCGGGTCTGTCAGGAAATAAAACTCACTGCACTCTGAGGTATTCTATAAAAATACAAACAGTCTTTACAATACACTGCACTCTAATGTATTCTATAAAAATATAGACGGACATATGTTTTACAATACACAGGGTTTTGGATTCTAAGACCAATTTCGAAACACTGCGTTAGTATATTTATTCAGTTGTTTAAATTTTATTCCGTATATCTTCTTTATGTTTTTATTAATCTTAAATTGTTATTATATGAGTGAAAATCAATTCTCAAAGTCTTAAAGTACAGACAGGTAGTTGAAAATCCCAACAACACAGGTACAATGTACATGTATGAATAGTTTTGAAAATAATAACATTTCTACACGTTTTAATCTTAAATCACGCAAAAGTGTACCAATAACATGATAGGATATGATTTTTAAATATTTAAACTATTAATAAATATATATTTACAGATGTACATGCTAATATTAATAATAATAAAATTGTGTGTAATGAATATCATTTTTAAATTTGATAATCATTAACCGTAATAGATATGAATTTCAACCTTTTTAACTATTCATTTAATAAATGATAAAAGAAAAATAAGTATGATGATAATCTCACATTGTTTCCATTTATAGCACCCCATTTGGCATCCAAAAGAAACCAGTTTCCGTCAAAATATACGGCGTTCCAGCAATGTCTGAATCTCTCTTCAGAGCAGGCGTCTCCGGGCCGGAATGTTTTCCCTTTGGCGCATCCAGTGATTATCTTACAATGTAGTCCGGCGAAGCTAAAAATAGGATCAGGTTACTATACATTTGCATGTTCAAAGATACCTTAAAAGTAAAAGCAATTTATTTTGTTCAATTAATGGTAGTCAATAGTAAAGCAGTTAGAATATCACATTACATGTACAATAGGGTTTTTGTATATAACATGCGGCTGCTTTGTTTTCAATGTCAAAATATATCATCTTTGAAGGTTTGTTTCTATTACATTTTTCCGAAAACATATGATTTTCAGATAAGATGTTTGTAACTAAGCAATTCAAGTGAAGTTTAATTATGCGAAATTAAATCGTTCTTTTTTATAGCATCCTCACATGCATAACAACTGCAAAATTTGAGCATGTGAGATTTTGCCTGACTGGAACTTGGTTATGTATTCTTCCGCAGTATTTGCACTCGGATTATTTTCAAAGCACTGCTTGACGCCTCCGGTGGCGGCCGTCCACCGATATATGGCCCTGAAAATAAGAAACAGACAGATTGTGAACCTTGCATTCACCGCCAATATGTGTGTTTTGTACAGGGGATGCTTTTACAGTGCTTCTGCCTGTATAAATATCAAAGGCAGCTAATTCTCAGTGAAGCAGATAAATCAAAACGAATCAAAAATGTTCTCAGTTCGATGATCAGGTTACAAAAGAGAAGAGTCGATTAATTAAAAATTAATGCAAAAGCTATAAAAATAAAACCCTTAAAGAATAAGGACGGGTACAACTTTATCTAGAGGAGAAAATTTGTTACTGATCTTTAAAACTCTTTAAAGAGTATATAATAGGAGAAGAGAATAGGTATATTAAAAAGTAGGAAAGAAAGAAAGCGTTAGAAAATTCAGGTAGAAAACATATAATATAGACATGATGAATATATCGCAAAATTTGACTCATGGTATAAAAGAGACCTGGCCAGTAGAAAAACAGTACTTTGCAGGAGACGACACGATATTTGTTGAAAGTGCATATAAAGCCGTTCATTAAATTTCTCGAAATGCATATAAATCTGCCAGAATAAAAGGCATAGTTCTCATATTTGGCCTAAAGTCAAGAACTTTCATTCATACTTGTCATATTTGTTTCGTCATTCGTTGAGAATTTCCACATGCAAATATATGCAGATCATAAGACAATAAGACATTAAAAGATGCGAGATTCTTGTTTAAAATAAAAATTGAAATAAGTTAGACCCAATGTGTATTTAACCTGTTAAGAAGGCTGGAAGGTCAACAAATTAGCCATTAGATCTACATTAAAATTGAAACACGATTCGTTTAGCTTTCAGTTAGATCCTGTAAAGAAACAGATCTTTTCTTCCTCAGGAGATTTATGTAGTCTAAAATCCAGCCCTTTCCATTTCCTTTTTAAATTTTGGTTCATACATGTATGTGTCTACGTAACTTATTATATAACTCTTGGTTAATTAAGAAGATTTACCTCACTCTGTCTAAGTCGGACTTGATGTCCTTGTCGCAGAACAGAAGATGCCACAGCAAACCACGAAATGATTTGTGATTGACAGTTGTCACCTATATAAAAAAGATATTACATTTTTATATCAATAAAAAGAATCGATTGACGGTAGACTCGGTCGTCTAGTGCAAAATCTAACTTATCTCTTAGGTGTCCCTATAAAGATATGCATGCATGTTGAATAATCTTAATCTTTAGTGTACGAACGTAGCGTCACAAGTGAAACTCTCTACTGTCTGACTACCAGTTTTATTGAACTTTTTAGGATTTAAATGTACACAAAAATATATTTAAAAATTAACTTACATTATGGCTGATAGGTTTAAACTTCACTGTATATGTTTTGCTAATTTCTTAATTGTTATCCTATGTTTAAACTTAAAATTCAATGGACATTTTTACTGTATAAACTATTTTACCTTATTAACGTGGTCATCAACGTGCCGAAATCGAGAAGGCCCTGAATACAGGTCACACTTCCTTGTACGGGGCCTTTTAGGGGGAGGGGACTCCAAGCCTTTCCTCAGCAAGTTGTCCGGCTCGAAGTCTGGTGGAATCTTCATTTTGTTTGCCAACAAGGTCTAGAAGGGAAAACAATACCAAACGTTCAATCTTTCATCCAGAGTAAGGCTAAAAACCAAATATCGTCGATTGAGTAATTTCCATGCAGTTCCTCTGAAATCAGATTAAAGTACTAATCCCGCACACAAGGTTTGCGTTTTTTACGCTGAAATCGTAAATAACTAACAGACGTGGTTCGTGTATAAAAATAAATGACGGTTCAGTTTTGTACACAGGCGAATTATACACAGGTGAGGGTAAACTATAATCTGTATTGACGTACTCTTTATGTTTTGATAAAGTATAAAAACTCTGCCACCAAGAGCTAAACCTGTTTTATGAATACATTTAGTATTTTTCGGACGATCTTTTTAACTTCTTATGCAACATGCCTGCGTCAATTCATAGATTTTAAAAGGATCGTTTAATACAAATATCTAACTTTCGTTATACATGTAAAGGTTGATTCATTCATGCGTTCCCCTGGCTGAATTCGAAGTAGTCTACCCGAGAGATTGCGCTCTGGTTTAGAAAACGCTTTCGGTGGAAGAAATTGGATTCTTTAATTGTCAGTTTTCCTACTGTTTCATTGTCAAAATTTGCTGAGGGTGTAAATTTAAGACTCTTAATGAAAACCACACCATCAACTTTTAACCCAACAATAACAGAAAACCAATTTCAGATGATATGAAACACATTAGTTAGATTTTATCATGAAATATGTTAACATTTAACAACTTAGTGAATTCATTGCATTTTCGTTAAATTAACCACCACTGTGATCTTGAGGTTTTTTTCTTCTTCCAGGAAATATTTCAACTATTTCTGAGGAAATACGAGATTAATGAGGGTTACGTTTTAGATTATTTCATATTTTAATTTTTTTTTCCACAGGTGTCTTGTCTTAAAGAAGTGATATATTGGCATCCGCAATCATTGAGATATTTGCCATCGCCAGAGAGCAGACGGAGAGAAAATCAACATCGGGAGGAGTCATCATATTTGCCCTCTGCCTGTCAATAACCTCACTCATAATTACTTAAGTCGAGTGAAAGAGAGAGAGAGAAAAAAAAGAAAGATGCTTTTCTACTTCACTTCAAACATTCCACAAGAGCACATAGCTGTCCATACCCATCAATCACGTGACTCACCGATTGAATGTTGAAGTACCGAAACACATTGCAAAATAGAACTTACTTCAACTATGTGTGTGGATAACCAACCTGCCTTTGTCAAAATGTGCAGTATCAATGCAGTGGCAAAATTTTAATGGTTTGGTTTTGAAATCTTCACAGTTTATTTATAATCTCGTTATAAAATCACGTCATTATTATGATACTTTATAGCACGGATCGGAAAATGAAATTGCATAAAGATAATAAATCTATTAAGGACATTTGCAAAATTGTCCACAAACTATTCCATTATGCAGATTTTACGATAGAAGTTCACAAATCAGACCAATTTTCTCTAGCTTGATAATAGAAAATTGGAGGAAAAACAATATAAAAAAGCCCACAATTTGTCCCATCTTATATTTATTCAGACAGTGACAGCACATTAAGTACATCGGTAAATCTCATTGTCTGTACTAATGGTTAGGGTTCACTGTGTAATTGCTTCAGTTCCCAAGGTGTGCATAAAGCTAACAAGCAATCTAGTTATAATTCCTTATTTTACTCCAACTGTGTGAAACTATATTCGCTTTAATGGAAATTATCAGCGAATACATAGTTATTGTCTCATAATGGAAACACTTTTTTCATTATTGATACAGTTCTGGTTTCTTCGTTAATTTGCAATGTAGCCAATTGCACCTAATGACGCATATTAACGCATGCTGCAATATCTCACTGTTACTCTTATCGTTTATAGTTTTGGTTCATATCGAAATGAGCAAATAAAACTGTTTGCAAATACACTCAGTTTGCGTAACATGATTGTAATTAGTGCAAGCCAAAAACATGTGGCAATAATTCATCTTCTGCTTATCCGTGTAAAAGAGCGCGAAATGTTAGATTTAACGTCTGCAGACCTATTGGGTTCTCCCTTGATTAATTAGGACTCTCGTGTCATTCATACAGAGGTTTGGCGATGAAGAAGTGTAAATTCGTCTGAAGATATGTGCAAACAGTCCAACGACTGCACACCATAAAAACCTGAATGATAAGGAGTTAGTAAATACAGACTAGGTGGAAACTGCTGTCGTACAATATGCTGTTCCTAAAGACAGGTCTTCCGTCCGTGTTTTCACTTTGATAAACCGCAAAGCGCAAAAGATTAATTGGAAATTATAAATGTGTCTGCAATACGGAGACTATTCACTTGAATTTTTTAAAAAGTATCAAATTTCACAAAGAGTACATTTTGTGAAGAAAACAGTTCTACAAATCAAGTGCAACAGTTACAATATGCAACAGTTACAATGTGATACAATACCTTTATGTTTGCGAAAATGTTATCGAATACACATAAATAAACAGAATTTCACCTCAATAAAGTTTGAAGTACCGAATCTTGTTTGAGCAATATAGATATACCTGTTTACATATCGAAAAGAAAAGACCAAATGAACCTAAACAAGGGAAGGGTTTTCCCTTGGCAGAAACTTTCGTGCAAAATTTCAGATGTTGTCTGCCATTTATAGTTATTATTTAAACCGTTCAGTAAAAGACGGCATTTATTATCAATATAGTAATCTTGTTTTTGACGCTCATTTCAATCGATGATCAGATCGCGTTCAGACAAAAAAAATAATTAAAACTGAGAAGAATTTAATTCCTCAAAGGAAATGAAAGGAGTGAAAAAACCTTTATTTCTAGGATTTACATTGGCAAAAGTGACATCAGGAGCACATAAAATAGTATTCTCATTTCAAAACAGTGGTGAAATGTAAGTTTAGGAGCATGAAACCTGATTGCTCGCTGAAAGAAGAAGACATGTCTCTGATTTGTTGCCCCCCCCCCCCCCCCCCCCCAAAAAAAATATTCTGGGATGAAACAATTTTTATCTGCAAAGAAAACAGGTAGGGGAAAATATCGAGGGGGAGGACAGTAACCTTAATATTGCAAATAAGGAAAGCTTCTGCAATTACATCGGAGTCGTGCTAAGTTGGTATGCTATTGTTTTCGGGTTCACTGGCAAGCACTTTAATGGTTTATTTTCGGATTGTCTTTCACTCCATTAAACGAAAACGGAGGCGCTCTGAGATAACCCTGAATGTAATTACGTGTTATAAAGGGTGTCCCTTTTCACCATCTATTTTCGTTCTTAACATTTTGTAACATTAGAATAATTTGACATCTTTAGGAATTCTTTCTGACAGTTTTAACTGAAACTCCCTGGTGTTTCATATCATTAACAATTATAAGGCAGTAGATGATTGTAAAGTGTATTAAAAAAATAATAATAATAATAATCAGTTAGAGCGTGTATGCAGTTTATTAAAACACCCAGATGCAAAGCAGAGCATTATGCCAACCAAAAGTTATTTTGAAAAATGATACGCTATCTTTATGAAAGAACGTGCGCTTACCTTTATTTATCGTGTGTTTGATACAATAACTACCACTGAATCTGATGGATCCTTATAAAAATCCAATGAAAAACGCCCCCATATAATGACTTAGTGATATAGTCAAACTATTCCGAAAATTGTAGAAGCCTATGAACAGCGCAAGATTCGATAATTCATTGATTGCAGGAAACTTATCAGTCAAAAATAAATACCGAATCACATGGTCTAAAGACAAACGGTTAACCGTTGATAATTACTTCTTCACTTTATGATGGGCGCATTGGCATTAGAGTAAGAGGCAATGAGATTTAGAAATTGGATAGGAAAAGCACGTGGGTAAATATGAATAATAGAGTTTTTATGGGCTGAGAAAAATGAGACCTCTGTTCGGTTTAAAGAAAATAAAAGAGTGTGTATACCTGATATTGTTTAGAACTGTGTGTTCATTGATAAAACTTTGAATGGATATTATTTTTTGGTCCCCGAGACCCATGCATTGCTGGTTAAACTTTGAATGAATATTATTTTTTAGTCCCGAGACCCACGCATGGCTGGTTATTTCTATTTTCATATAAACATACTCGTAGAATTCGTTCATCAGTTAGAAGAAACTAATATATCTATAGCTATAGATAAGGTTTTGACAAGCACACCTATGAAAATCATTCGTTAAAATCAAGAAACTCCCGGTTCTGATGTAATGGCAGAGAGAAAAAATGTGAAAATAAGCCCAGTGTCTACTGTTTAACAAAGCCTTTAAATTGAAAGCGAGTACAAGAGGTGTAATTGCTTAAGAAAGTTCAGATGTTTGCAATTGGATTGTTTTTCAATAAACTGACAAGAAAGTTACTAGCAAGTCTATTTGAAGGTCAAACAATTACAGTAAACAAATTCGTTTCACATTTAGAC
Source organism: Magallana nippona (assembly GCA_033439105.1). NCBI lineage: Eukaryota > Metazoa > Mollusca > Bivalvia > Ostreida > Ostreidae > Magallana > Magallana nippona. The sequence continues at coordinate 25,570,446 of CM065920.1, read as the reverse complement.
CATATTGTATTTAAACCCTGTATGATCAATCAACTATGTAACAGGTGGGCATGTATATTTCTATATATGAAAAGCGTATAGGAATATTTAACTTAGATTCATTGTGAACGTACATCGATTGTAGAACTGTGGTCTTTCAGAAAGCTGGTTTGTTTTATTTAAAAATATCCCGGTCTCTGATCTACAGCTGTTTTCTTTTGTGCATAATTTGACAGTTATTATCTCATTAATATACAAATGAATCTGTTGAATAAATATCACATAAACAACTAATTATATATGTCACAAAATATGTGTATGGCCCACAGTAGAGAAATGTTAAACTGTAATAATGAAAAACTTAAGAAAGTTTTATCTTCTTAGTCATAACAATATTAGGTATTACCCGTTAGATTCATTCAATCTATACAACATTATGCTCTCTCTAATCATCTTCCATGCATGGGTTTAAAAGATGGAATCTGTCTTACCTGCCAGAATTATGCAACGACTTTCACACAGGTTTTATTCGACATTAAAATTCCAGGTACAGAAAATCAGGTGGTTTTAGTCAACAGATAGACAGGTAGATCCTACGGGGTCATGGCCACAATCGACTCGCAAATCCGGACCAGTGACACACACAATCTAATCTCGGTGTATCGTCTTCGACTCGCCTTCCAAAATACAATGTCGTGAACGTATAAAAATAAAACTACCAGTTGAACCGAAGCCACGATTTAACTATGTAAATAGCAAAATATATTAACGATTTTGATCGAAAATGCCATGTGTATAGTCCGAGGAACATGGATATATCAGTGAGCGAGTCAACGAACCACAAAATCGTTGTTTTGACAGTAACTGGAAGGCGATAATACGAGACGCGAACAGATTAGTTCACAACACACCATCCCCTAGTAATTGACTGCGTTCTTTCTCCTGGTGTTATCCTATACCCCCTCCTCTCAGATACATGGTATCGCTTACAGTAGCGTACACACACAAGTTTTCACTACAAGCCACTGGCCAGTGTTTATCATCATATATCTATCTAGTAACCATTAAAAAAAACCCACACAGCGTGATTAAATGTGTTAACAGATTTATCTTACATTCATCATCATTTTCAGCAATGTGTCTCTTAATTTGAAATATCACTTTATTTATCATTAAACTTTATAATTTTTAATTAATATTTCTTAATGTCTAATTAATAGCTACTCTGCTGGACACTTGATCCCTACAAATATTGAAGTACAATATTTATCTACTGGGTGCACCCCGAGTGGCCCTTGTTCATTATCCAGAGAGGGTTTGTTGAGATAGTGAGGCGCTCAAACGTCAGATCTAAATCACTGTGGATAGTAATTACATGCAGAGATTAAGGCTAGCAATGTAACAATTGCTCCAAGTACAATTAACTGACTTCCCAGTTGGTTTTACAACCAAAACATAATGTTTTGTGTCAGAACATTAATGACTATCTATTGTATCATATGATGCCATCTGAAATCAAGTCGTCCAATGAAGCTCATTGTTGCAGAGACTGCATTGTTTTCTTTATTCGTGTAGCTTCGTCATTGTCGAATCTTGTAAGTATCTAACTGCAGTTTCATTTTATGGGTAATATGATAAAAAATTGCCTCTCTGACTAAATGTACCCGCGTCTACCATCAGTGTCGTAAGTCTATCGGTTTTTATAAATGCATCACAGACACCTAAATCGGTGATACATTTTATAACATTTATCAACAGGCATCTTTTGATATGGATACAAATTTAAAGCAGAGGATAATTTCCAAAAATCTTGTTTATACGAGAATGTGTAAAAGGTGATTTCAATTTCCATTTTCTCTTTCAGACAATAATTTCTTTATGTTAACCCAACATTGGAAATATTCTTTCAAATTGACATTTACGAAAAGATATATACATAAATAAAAAAGAAACCCCCTTTTTACCTATTGTTTGAAAATATATGTAAAAACAAAATAGTTTCTGCAACAAATATGAAAAAGAAATCACAGTCCCTGTTTTGTTTTCATAAGAAATGCAACCCCTTTCCACAACGAAAACACATTTTTTTCCTCCACTCTACAAATGATAGAATTTTACCAAAAATACATGAGTTCTGACGTCACTTTGTTTTAATAATTTCAGTACTTGGATTTTTATAATTCCTCGAGAATCTAGTAAAATGGTGATCTACGGGTTGTAACGAGTAGAAAATGACAAAAAGGAAAATATTTTTGTTTATCACGCTACTGAGTTTTCATGTCTAATTGACTTATATATTAGGTGCTAATCCCCATGTGCACTGACAAAATGATCTTTGCCAGTTCATTATCTTTTGCAGCTAAAATTGATTTTATCCAGCACTGCAGAAACTATCGCCCTGCGTGATTTCTGAGAGTTATAAAGACAGAAAAAGCTTTGTTTGCAGATTGCAGACTTAACATCCTCAATATCAAATGAGATTTTGGTAATTCGCGATTTTATTTCTCGGTCTATATCGATCCCAGTAAGAAATCTGACCATAGATAATCTTCAAACTAAGGTTTCAAAACCCTTGAGCGAGGTATGTTTTTTTGGTGGAAAATCCGGTTGACAACAATTTCAGTTTCGGTTTTGATATGAATGTATATCGAACTAGTTAAACTGTTAGCATGTGGAGAATGAAACACGTGTCGTATTTTAAATATATTGATGTGTAATAATTTAAATGCACTGATACAATACAGTTAAAAAGATTCATAATTATGCAATAAGATGCGACATCATCGATAATATACATGTATAGTGACAGTACTATGACTCTTTTCTTGATGGGAACTTAACTAAAAATGAAATATTAATTTCAAACCAAAAATGAAAATATTTCATAGCATGTTTAATTACATTATGATGAAAAAATTAACAAATGCAATCTTTAACAAAAACCTTCATTTCTTATATGAAAGTACCATGAATGTATTGTCATAGTATGTCGCTGTAACTTAAACATACAAAATTTATATTGGTCTATAAGAATTGTCAGATGTGTTTAATATCTATATTTATGTCTTTATAGCATTTTTTTTAAATCGTGCATTTAATTAATTCAATTTGATACAACAAAATTCAGTAATCCAAATTAAGAGATAAACAGTAAGAGACCCCTTCTCATCATTGCATTAAGTTACAAGCAATTGAAATTCAAGATTTTTGTTTCTTCGGCCGGGGGGTGGGGTGTTATGGGTGTAGCTAAAAATCTTTACTCAAGTGCACTGGTCTTTCGGAACACATACAAATATTTAGCGAGTAACACAACAGTATATATTTTTTGACGTGATCTGTTTCTGGCTATAAATGGATTTGATTTCATTTATCAACTGTTTGATCAAATGTGTTACATTCTTTTAAAAGTTTATACATGGAGTATATCTAACAAACTCAATAAGCTAGAAATTTAGGCGCCTTAGTTGCATAGAATTAACATAGTATGTAATTTGAGGAGATCAACTTCAGTTTTGTTACCGGAAATTTGTGATATGAGTACACTTAAATTTCATACCATGTATATTAACAATACATTACTGTAAAGACTAAATTAACATATGGCGAAAAAATCAACCGTTCACGAAAATACATGTACAAAATACATCGTAAATTAGCATTAGTGTTTACGCGGTGTTCCAACATTTGGTTTTGCTTATTTACACAGGTAGTTGCAACCCCATTTGAGTTATATTCATATCACAGTACTATTTAAGATAAGTGATATATCTGTTAATTTTTTTTCAAAATATTTTTCTTCAAAAAATCCAAAGCGAATCTTATACTTAAATGCCTTTCAGACAAGAAGCGTTTCACTATCACCATATCGTCATATTTACTCAAGGCCAAAACACACGACTTTATATTTTTCATAACATTTAGAGAGTCTCCTTAGGCAAAGCAAAGAAAAGTACTAGTCTTGTTACACAAGAGAGCTGAAATTTTGTTCTATTTGTTTTTGTTTTTTCTATTTTTTCTATACGAAAAAATGTGTGTGTAAATTTCGATTGACTCCCCTTACAGTCATTATGATGTATGGGTAACCTTTCTTAGCAGAGAGGCAATGTGCCGTAAGCTTATAGATTAAGATTAATATAAGGTATGACAATGAAGTATCGCCCGTTTCTCTTTTCTGACAGAATATACGCAGTTCACAATAATCGTAAAGTAATAATTTAATTCATAGGCGACGAGTTGAGATGAGGACAGAGGATAATCATTAACTCATTATGGATTTTTATACGTGGCATGGGACATTGCAAAATTGATCTCCAATAAGTATGTTATGAATATCCCAACATGTAATCATAAATTATACAAGAATTTGAGCTGATAAGATTAATATTTTGAACCCGACGTGTTGAGTTTTGTTAAATACGCATGTGCAAGTTACTCACAAAACAACAGGGTAATTATAAACCCATTACCCTCATAACCAAGGACTCTTGTACATAATGACGTTTCTCTCTAGGATCAAATAGTTTGATCTTCATAACTAGCACGGTTATAAACGTTACCTCTTACAAAACCTAGTGCATAAGAGAATTTTACTTTCATCAGGTTAATGTATTCGCAAAAATGACAACACATTTTCTCTTTCATTTTGATAGTACAACTTCATACAATCTCAAAAATATTTGGTTCTAATTGCAGCAATTAACCTGAATAAAGCGTATTCTGTGGTAATTCCATTGAGAAGAGTATAGACATATATTATGTTGTTCTTATCAGCATACTTTATGGTGACAAATGCACAGCTTCCGGAATTCCCGACATGTAAATACATAGATCTGATTAAGTTAATATGCTTGATGCGAATGATTACGTCATGACAACAGTCTCGGTGACAGAAAAATACTTCTGCTGTGCGTGGGAAAGAAAGAGCAAACTCGGGTTACAAGAAAGCAGACGGTTTTCTAACGTTCGCTCTGTTTCCAACTGCGTCTTAGTCATTGCATCCATTACGCAAAAATTTCATGTATCATAACGCACAATATCAAACAAATTCCCGGTGAAACAGTTTTGTTGCATCATTCTGCTGTGTTTCTGAGTGGTGTTCTGATGCCGTGTTTGAAGCAACGTTCATGTTTGATATCAAAAGCAAAGTTTCAAAGGTAAACATGAAAAAAACATAATGTATTTCAATGAAAAGGTCAAGGTTAAATAAGTTGGGTCGTGACCTGCAAGCAGATTGTAAATTGCAGATTAAACACTCCAAAGTACTATCAATTAATTTCATTGTAGTCAATATTTTCGTTTTGAAGGATTTATAAATGCTAGAAAATGCGAAAGAAATGTTAATACTCTTTAATTTGAATTAAAAAAAAAAAAAACACTTACTTTTTTGTTGTCGACATGTAATGCCACCATAATAATCCAGGCGAAATCACCGTGAAGAAATGACCTTTAACTCGGAAAAGTCAGATGGTTTTAGTGAAGTTCAAAAACTCTACGAGAAGATCTGTTATCGTACCTCCATCGCTGCTGCACGCTAGAGCCCATTAAGACAGTGTTAAGGAAGATTGCAATCATCCTCCTTCACTTTGTATCGTACGGAGAACTCAATATAAAAGAAACATTTTGCTAGGAGAGGTTTTATCGTTGTTAAAGCACGGGAGTTCTGAAGGATTAAAGTAATTTAAAGAAGGGCTATCTGTTGCACGCTAATTATGACAATTCAAAGAGATGTTTGCAGAACGGATGAGAGTTCTAGAATTTGAAAACCGCAGTCTATCCTTGGGTTTCTTTTTAGATTTAATATGATAAAACATTTTTTATAGACGTATTTTAAAAAATTGCATCCGATGTTGATGTACTATATGCAGTATCAAAAATTCCAGATTTTGGGATACTATAGAAAGATCCCTATCTATGATATTCAAGTTTTCAGAACCATACTGTATAGCTAGTAGTTAGGAAAGAAAATTATATCTTTTAAGAAGATGCAAAGAATATCTGAACTCAATATTCCTTGCTTGATCGATATATATCAAAATGATCAAATGATCACCCGTAGGAATCAGCAATGTTAAAAAACCACAATTAAAAATGTAATCTGATCAAAGTTACAAAATATTTGAAATATTTGGGGGTTTTCTTATCTAAATGATAGTCTATACAAAAGGTATCATGTTTAAAAATTCAATGTACATGTATACTAGTATCTGATGGGCAATTTGTTATCCATTCAGCCTCCTTAATGTTTGTGTGGGAAGCAAGAAAAAATCATAATCACGTTAAGTTAATCTATTAATAGTAAAACTCATAGGGAGTGGACACTTAGTTCTACTAGACGAGTGGTGACAAGGACGATGCCAATACGGTAAGCTGGTCTCTTTGGCTGTTTATAGGCATTCTTACGGGGATAACAATATCATGCGTGGCACCTGCCGACAACACAGGAATATTCCCCGAGGGTTAATGGAAAAGGGCACTTGTTCATTAGTGCCAATCTTCTGGTTAACTTCAAAACAGAAGATGCGGATAACATTGAGCATATTAACAATGTATGAAGTGGAATTTTCAGAGATTTACTTCAACAAAGAGGAGGAAATGATACATACACAAAAACGTGTCGGTTTTACATAAGTTTGCTCTGAATTATACCCTTTAGAAGATTTCGGTCCAGGATTCTGTAAATCAAAGCAACATGAATATGTTTTATGTCGTGCCGCTTTCTATGAGTTATTTGAGTTTTTTGTTTTACCAGTCACGAAGGGAAAGATGTTTGTTGTAATCTAGGATGGTTCAATGTTGTATGTATAGCACTAAGTGATCATATACAGTGCACTTTAAATATATGGACTTTCGTATACTAGTATATATTTAGTGCGTAATGTGACAACCGTATAATGGGTATTTTCTGCAGTTGATTATTTTCTGCGGTATTTTGCGGGTATGAAAAATCAACAGAAATCAAAATCATCGCAAATTATTCTTAAATTATTCACTTACTGCAGTGATTATTGTATCTCTTACTATAAGGAGTTTGTATTCCGTAATAACCCGTGTTTTATTCGTAAAATCATTTCAGTTCAATATCATTTGGGTGGAGCAGTTCGTAAAATTAACACTTACTATGTATGATGTCATGGACTTATATGATAGTATATCTATCTCTCCAAAAAGTACAATCAAAACTAACAAAATTATCAGACGTGATTTTATTTTTCTTATTACATGTATCGATCTGCATGTGCAGATAATGTATTCCAAGCGCTTGATTGAAATTCGTTTGCAAATTGCATTGAAAACAACAACAGTCTTAAATGATAATAGCCTAATTAAAGGCGTGTTCTTAGATTAAAAAAATCACATAAGAAAGGTGTCGGTCAAGTACATGTTATACTATCTTCAATAAATAAATGATCGATTAAATTATTGAAGGTCAAACATAACCGCGTAATTTGATTATGGATCACAAGAAGTTAAAAACAGATATTTAATTTAAACAATATGACACTTTGTCCATTTGTTACATTAACGCATCTGTTAAAGTATTAAACTATTGACCGCAGTATTTATGATCCGCTCCTGTGAGATATGGATCAACCTCCCTCCCTGTTCATTACCGTACATAAATGATCTGGGTCTGGAATCGTGACATATCGCCCAGTAACCACCGCCGGATGTATCTCTCTACAAGTTGTTACAACGCTAATGATGAGTGATACGGCTTCAATCACCATCAGTCTTGGAAACAATTCATTATATCGCAGCGGGAACTGGCCACTATCTTTGTGTTAGTATGCTATCAGAGGGGAGAGATCCGCGAACCATCTGTGGTATATTTTGTCATTAGCATATCCCTGGACGCGCTCTTTGAATGTATAAGCACTGTGGTTGTTTTTGGAGATGTTGTAACTATATATTATGCACTGTACGTATGTCACTATAAACTAGTAATACGGTAGAACATTGCACATACAAATGTAAAATACAAAATCGGGACCGTGATTTCACTTCGAGAGATCAAGAACTTCGAGAGATCGAAGTTCGAGTCATCGAGATTCACCTGTAGTACATAAAGCCTTGAGCAGATTCATACATTTATTCTTTGACATTCAAAATATCTGTGGTAAAGCAATACATTATCTTATATTTTGCGATCTAATTAAGAATTGATGACATAAATTTAAATTTCAAAGATTGCACCTTTTTAAAAAAGAAATATTTCATCTGCAACACATTTAGGTAAAATAGCATAGGAACTGCAACGCTTTCTTTTGCGATTAAGATGATACCACAAAAATTTAGCAAAATATAGCGCCCACTTAAAAACCAAAGTAATACAATAGTCAAGCTGTAATGTTCGGTATATTATGAGTATTCAACTCGTACCGCCTATAAATCATCACTAGGCCTTATTGACCGTACTGAGTTTGAAGATCGACTGACAGAAATTGATTCCCCTTACCAAACATACATGACTGCAGTCACGAGAAAAGGGCCCTTAAGGTAAAAATTTCACAAACTCACTTTTTTGTCAATTCAGATTAGCCAACTCTTTCTGAATGCAAAAATACACAGATATTCAAGATATTGTGTTTTTTAAGCATTTTGTGACAATTTTAGTAAGACATGTTAACACTACTTTGACGTTGCTCGTTGAATACGTCACGACGTCAGGAACGTCAAATTTTGTTTTGTATTACTTTTTTCATTACTTCGTTTAATCGTTTTTAATTGTTTGAAGAAAAATTAACAATAACTATCTACAAGTGTACATGCCTAACAATATGAACAGAAATAAAGAAAAACATTTTGAATATCCAGATACACTTTCGGTGAACCCACATGCGATTAAAAACCCCCCAAAACACGATAAGATAATTCAGGATAATTGGAGCAAACAAGTAGCAAACGTCTACCCCGCCTTGAGATACATTTTAGTTATTTAAGCTGCTGAGGAGCTAACAAGCAAACATGTAACAAAAACACATAAACAAAGATGATTAAATTCGATGTCTATGTTTCAGCAATTTTAGAGTATAATTAAAAATACATATAAGTCTTTCATTGTCAAAAAGAGAAATACTTTTGATCCTTTTTACACCATCATTTTATCGCCTATTACCGACATTACATTTTACGTATTAAGCGAGTTTTAATATCTATTTACAATATTAATGATTGTTTTTTAAATTCGCAAATTATATGGTGTTGTTTTCCTGATTTCTCGTCTCTTTTATAAGTCAGGTATCAACAGTACTTATAAAATTACGAGTGAAAAAAATCAGCTTCGACTGTCTCACTGTAATGTCACAACAGCAGAAATGTGGATGGTGGATTTGAGAGAAAATTCTAACAAAATACCATCTATTTTTTATAGAATTATATACTCGTGTACACTTAAGTGTATACAATGCAACAGACCAACAAAATACAACAGCCATCCCCACCTGCTGAATCTACACTTTTATTCAATCAGGTCATCGCCTACATGTACATGTATGCATGCTTTAAATTTTAAACTTTCCAAACTTAATCGGTTCGATTCAAGCTCGCCCATTGCATTGTATATTTCATTAACACAAATTGTTTATGAAATATATTTTTAAGAATTATCTCATAACAATTGAAGTGGCAATCACAGCTTATTTAGATTAGCAAATTGAGATTTACTCAGGCGCGTAACATCCGGGGAGGGGGGGGGGGGCTGGTCCTCCTCCCACTTTTTCTGGCAGCAAACATTTTTCCAAATATGCATATAGAAAATTAAAAACGAAGTGAAATTCAGGTAATTAACAGTGAAATCGAAGTTATAAGAAGTATAAGGACCCCCCCCCCCCCTTCCCCCCCCCCCCCCTCCATGGATTAAGATTTTCATCATTTGCGAACTTGCCGTTTTTTTTTTATGCTTGTTAAAAAATTGTGAATGAGCCCCCCCCCCCCCCCACACACACACACACACAAACACACACAGACACACTTTGAAAAACGATGCTACGTGGCTTTTACTCATAAACTGTTTACTCATAAACTGTACTCATAAACTGCACTACATGATTTGTGTCAGTCATATTTTTCGGAGGGTTTTACATCTTGTGTTAAACACTACATATTGCCGATATAATTTAAATAAGACTAAGATGGGTCGTTTTGATGTGACCCGGTGCGGAGAGTTTAGTTTTAGGTTGTTTTATTAAAGGCACTTCTATTGTAAATGTCACGAAAAATCAGATTTTTCCATGAAATCAAATGAGAAGTATCCTAGTATATTTTTACAGTGTTAAAATATTTCTCAGACTCTTCGAATCCTTTAGTTACATGTGTTTTAAGTGTTTTAATGCAATAAACATTGTAACAGTTGATCGTGAATTCTTTAGTAATAGAATTATACGACAATGTCAATGAATGATAAATGGTTATGGTCAGGAAAGAACAATATACCCTTAGATGGTATATTGTTATTTTATATTTTATATATATTAGAATGTTAAGATGACCTTAAGGTATTCAATGTATAATTAAGGGATATTGAACAATTTTGAATCACTTTGAATTAGATAAATATGTATTGCTAGATAACGATGAAAGTGAAATGAACCAAATTCACATAACAGACAACATACAAGAAGCCGGTTATTTGCATCTTTAAACTTTTTTGAACAGTTATGTTCCCTTAATGAAAAGAAGGAAATTTTAATTTTTTGTCAAAATATCTGTGGTAAATGATTCATTTTATTTTTTAATATTTAGATAAAGAGAAAGTTTATGGGAGCATATATTCACCAAGAGATTTGTATGGATTTCAAGTTTTTGTTTTTTGTTTTTTGTTTACAATATCTTAATAAAATTTTGAAAATTTTTTTGGTGAATTTTTTTTTTGATAAAACATTCAAAATGATATCATTGTTAAGAATATCGGACCATTCATTTATTAGGTACTAAATGCGGTCGTTATACATTGAATACCTTAATATTCTAATATACATTAAATTCATTCCTTAACTAAATTTAGAAAATGGTGAGTGACATTTCTCATTTGGCGCTGCGTGAAAGGAAGATTAAAGAGTGACAACGATAAAAGACATCGGAGAAAATTCGCGTGAGCTCATCTGAACCTTATGCTCGGGTGAGCTAAAACAGACTGCTGGCACCAGTGGCCTATTCAGATCATTATTTTTTAACGGCCCGCGCCCATCCTCCTTTTTGGATGTATCACTTAAATGAAATTTCGAATAACTGTTTCATCAACTAGGCCTATATATGTATATGTAAAATTCGTTCATGAGAATGCAGTAATATCATATGCCGGATAAAAGTTGTTTAACTTGTCTGGTTTTAAATTAAGTGTGACTCTGAAAACATCCTGCTTGACTCACGTGATGAAAAAATAAGGAAAAGAACAGTTACTTTATCAAGTTTATCATATGCGGTAGACAAGTTTCTCGACGATGTTATTTGCTGTTATCTTCTTTATCTGTAACCTCTCATTATGTGTGGATAGAGCAGCATCAGATACATACACAGTAGATGACAGTCCCGGGCTTGGGAGGCGGTTCGATGGAATCGGAGGTCTGAGCGGAGGAGGGGTAGGGGCATGGCACTAGCACAACAATTTATAAGCTAACAATGATGAAACAATTGATGTTATCGGTTTTCTCCACTAATTAACCTTTCTCTATCATACATGTTTAAGTTTCATGGTCAATATCTTGATTGTATTTGTGATACTCAAAGGTTAGGATCACGTGTAAATTTTAACTTAACAGCTAGCTAGCTTCATAAGTATGTTTTGCATCGCTGAATTATGAAATGATTGATAAAGATTGAGCACCGATGTTTTAAAGATCTTATACAAAGTATTATGTACATTGTTTATCAACATGGTTTGTTTTGATAGTTGCTACAATGAAAAAGTTAAGTTTTCTCTGGATTATGATTCATACCAAAGTTCACTAAGCCCTCAGGAGATCAAGTCATGATAAAGATTTGATATGCTGCTCCTAGATATTATCAAATGATTGTGTCGTTGTGACATTTGACTACTTGACCTATAAACACAAATATTTTGATTTGTAAGTTTACAATGTAAAACTTTATCATTCAATTAACATTTTACAAACTGGAAATGTTTTCTTGCATGATGCAGATGATGTAATCATCACTGAATTAGAGCAACATAGGCAGAATATAAATATGGTTTGATAATTTAAACAGGACTGGGACGATACTGTCTTAGCCAATTCGGTACATATCACGATACATGAGATGCGATACGATACATATCACGATACATTGCAACTTAATAAAAGCATGAAAAAGGGTTTAAAATTTAATCAATCTGTCGATGTATTACGGCATGTCCAAAGTGGTTCATTATGTTTAAAATGAGCATTGCACAATTTACAAATTACTTTAGTCTTGTATATACTATTTTTTCATAAACAAGTAATCCGAAAGTTTTCCACACTCCAGATTTAGCTTGATAACAGTTTTGACAACTTTACAAAGTTTTCCACCATCTTTGCTCTTTCATATTTGGTGCACGGACTAAAAATAGCTGATATATGAAGCTCAGATATTTTTGGAATATAAAAAAAAGTTCGCTCAGGTATCGTTGTATTAATGGTAAGTGTATCAATCCAAATATCGTCAAAATAAATACCGTGATGCACCGGTGCATCGGTGGATCGTCCCATCCCTAATTTTAAATAAAGAATTTCTTTGCTTTTTTTTTCAAGTCAAAGTGTGAATATGATATTAATTTTTGTTATGCAGGCTACATCTAGGCTATTGGTGAATTATCCACAGAAACAAAGAGATGAAATATTGGATTACCTTTTCAAAGTAAAATACCTCAATGTCAAACACAAATATGGTTAAATATGATCTTTTCTTATCACCAACTTTGAAAGTTAAAAATAAAATGTTATAGATATCAAATGATCATTTATAGTATTTAATTCATTACAATATATTTTTACAACCAGACAAATATTCTTTACATGCATTATAATTCAAATAAGTTTCTGTTTCCCTTTTACTACAGCCTAATTTTGCTGCATCACTGCACATTCTGAAGGTGGAAATTGGAGGCGATGCCCAGAGTACAGGTATCAATTATTGTTTGAAATCAGCTTTAGTGTACAGTACATAATTTCCATCAACAATTATAAGCATTTAGTTTTACATGCATTGCTTGAATTGTTTATTAGATGGAACAGAGTCATCTCACATGCATCATCCTGGTGACCTTAACTTCCAAAGAGGCTACGAATGGTGGCTAATGAAAGAAGCCAAAAAGGTGGGGAAAATATGTACATGCATACAGTTAAACTGTAGGTATTTAGTACTTTAAATGTCAAATTACTATAGTCTCTTACCAAGTATGCTTTTATGTGTTTATGTTTAGAGACATTTTATTCTGATTGATAAATAAAGTAATTAAATATTAACCAATATCCTAAGAATGCAAGAAAACTGCAAGAATGATGAAAAACTGAATACTGAGTGAAAATTTTTTTTTTATTAAATTTGCAGAGAAACCCTGATATTCTGCTCTATGGACTGCCTTGGGCATTTCCTGGCTGGATTGGAAATGGGACCAGGGATCCCTATCATAATCCTCCACTGACAGCTGATTACATCGTCAGGTGGATTGAAGGGGCTAAGGTGGTCCACAACCTTACCATTGACTTTGTCGGGGTATCTTTATTTTACCTTGAATATTTTATAATTTTTAAAATTTCAAAAAGTAGAATTAATGGCTGATTCCAGTATATATTTTTTGAGAAAATGATCATAATTCTAGATAAAAATACTGCAATGATTTGTGAAAGTCCTTTTTCTATTTTAGATATGGAATGAAAAACCATACAATGTAACATATATAAAGGTATTTTTGAATTTTATATCAGGTTTTAAATTATTACCGACGAAATTAATATAGCAGTGTCGCCAGTATTCATTGAATGCCAGTTTCGCGGAATTCTTTGTTGATTTGATCAACAAAATTCATTGTTCACTGATGTGAAAAATCTGATAACATTTTTTATTGATAGAATCATTGGCCATGATTTTACGTATCCTTAAAACTGTCATTTTTGTCATTTTCACAAAATCCACGAAAATTGGTACCCATGAATGTGATTGAAATCACAGTAATTTTCTTATTTATTATCATATCTTCTGTTTACATTGCATAGAAATACCAATAAACATGTACATATGTACGTAGAATTTGTAGAATATGTATTATTTGTTTACTTGTCATACACTGGTATTCAAAACTTTACAGACTTTACGGAAAACTTTAGATGCTCGCAGATTCACGAATACGAAGATTGTGGCCTCAGATGGGGGATGGGGAATCGTGAATGATATGAACAAGGACAGTGAACTGGCAAAAATTGTAGACTATGTGGGGTAAACTTTAATTGATAATAATCAATTTAACACAATCTGATTGCTGTTAAATCTTTGCCTAGCTTTCTTGATCATTTAATCCTCACAAAATTTTAGTTAAATTATAGATATGAATAATGAGCTGTGAGACTTTTGATTAACTTGAAAAAAATACTGAAGTGATCAGTTTGATTAAAGTATGCGTTGATGTAAATGTATGTTTAATTTTAAAAGGTACATGTAAGTGACGACCATACTTGCCAACTGACCCGATTTCGTCGGGTCAAACCCGTTTTTTTCCGACCCTCCACCCGATTATTTTTTATGACCCGGCGGGTCATGCTTTTCACCCTGTTTCTGAAATAATGCCGATGGCTATAACAAGTAATTGTCAGTTCAGGAAAGTTGTTAATTATTATCGTGATTTGTTTTGACAAACCAAGGGTTGAAATCATTAAGTGCGATGGCTTTATCGGGGCCAGCGGAATCAAAACCAACAAAAAGAAAACAATATCTTTGTACCAATCAACATATCTGGGAAAAGGTTTTTGTCTTCTATGTAAAGCGCATTTGAATAATGGATATGGTGCCAAAAATGATCTGATTAAACATTTAAAAACGCCAAGTATGTAAAATATGCTATTTGAAAAATTCAAAATCAGAAAGAGTTGGTTGCAAATGCTTCTTTGCAATGAAATATTACACATACATTTTAACACATATTTCTTTGCAATAAAATATCACACATACATTTTAACACATATTTCTGTTGTATATACCTTTGAAATGCATGGCAAATATGTCGTATATGTCGTTACGTGCTGGTCGTGACCAGATTTTCACATGTTGGAGGTTGGCAAGTATGGTGACGACATGTAAGAAAATGAAGAATAAGTGAAATTCTGCAATATCATTTATAGTTCATGTACATACTTAT
This sequence comes from Magallana nippona, assembly GCA_033439105.1. NCBI lineage: Eukaryota > Metazoa > Mollusca > Bivalvia > Ostreida > Ostreidae > Magallana > Magallana nippona. The sequence goes on along the minus strand of CM065920.1, from coordinate 25,555,139 downwards.
CTAATAAGAGGGCATTTTTATACAGTGTTCACTACCCTGGAACGATTTCTCCAGAATTTGCTAAAAAGCAGGGGGCGCAACTGTGGTCCTCGGAAGATTACTCCACATTCAATGACAACGTGGGAGGAGGCTGCTGGGCAAGGGTAAGACTGTGTCTCTGTCAATTTCAGTACCTACAGATCAATGGAAATAGACCACCAAACATACCTTATAAGTAACATTAATGGGACTGGAAAAATTAGATATGGGTGTAGAAAAGACAATTTGATTACTGCATGTGTGATGGGTATTTCTGTGTAGAAAAGAGAATTTGATTACTGCATGTACAATGGATAATTTCTTTTTTATCTTGACAGAGTGATAATAGTCTTTAGAAAATTTGAAATCTACAATCAGCACTCTTTTTGGTTTACATACAATTAAGTCTTGTTTTATTTTTTTCATAGATATATTGATAATAAAATAGGCCAGAATAATTATCTCACCATTTCACAGTAAATATACAATCAATAGAATAGGCCAGAATAATTATCTCACCATTTCACAGTAAATATACAATCAAATTACTATTTTCGCCAGATTGTTAACCAGAACTATGTAAATGGGCTGATGACAAGGTATGTGTATACTATTTATAATATGTAGATGTATATAATAATATATTTACGCAGTTTATAAAGCTTATAATTGCTCCAATACCCACCTTATTGTGAAATAGGCAAGTTACGTTATGTGATATAATTGAATTTCTATAGCCAATCAAATGAGGGGTTACAACCAGATTTAAGTTTATATAAATATACATCTTTTATTAATTTTTTAAAGGGGCATGGTCAAGACTTTGGTCAAGTTTTTATTTTTTTATTGTTTATAATGCTTTAGTAATGCATTTCTAATGATCAACCAAAATTTTGGTGTCAGTCATAGAGTTATAAGCAAGATACAGAGCTCACAATTCTTTGTCTTTGTTAGGTTCATGCCATGTTTTTGTTTACATTGGTTTAATAGTTCTTTATAAAGCTAACTTTTTATCTGCTAGTTGGTTTTGAATATACATAAACAGGTCCTAGCATTTGTCACATTCATTTTAGGTCTAAACTTGGAATTTTCTTGTCAACATTCAGAATGTAAACAAAAACATGACATGAGATTTGTTTACATAACAGAGAATTGTTAGCTCTGTATCTCACTTATACGTGTAACTAAATGACAGACATTCAAATTTTGGTTGACTATTAGAAGAAATGCCTTACCAAAGCATTTATGATTGTAAACATTAAAAATGGAAAAAGAAAATTCTTGACCAAAATAACGACCATACCCCTTTAAAGGTTCTCAAAATAAGATAAACAATAATTTTTGTACTTACTTAACATTTAAATTTCCTATTAATACAATGTTAGAATCAAATTGAAAATATCATATGTGACCATTTAACAGGAAACTTTGTAAATGATTATATCTAAAACATGGATGAGCATACCTAGTTGTACATGAAAACATATACATGAATATTGCAAATATGCAACGTTCATTAATGTTTAAATATCTTAATGTACAGAAACATAAAAAAATATGTAAAGTAAATTCAGAAGTTTCATGACTCCCTTAATAAATAAGATTTACTGCATCAGATTAACATACACACTTCTCATTTAGATTAGACAATATTTTCTGACATTGTAAATACATAATTATGATAAACACTTATAAAAGATGAATCAAAATGGCTATAAGTTATATTTGGCTTTAGAGATAATAAAAATTATGACCAGTTCAATAATAATGTAATTAGTATTTTTACATCCCAAATACTATAATTCTCCATGGAGAACTTTGCATAATTAAATATCGTTGTTAGTGACATTTTATGACAAAATATTTTGTTCCTTTTTTCTGTAGATATACTTATTTATAACTTATACATGTATTGAAAATAGTTTCTTGTATATGCATTTCAGATGATACATGTATGTCCTTTTATTAAACATAACCAGAGTTACCAAAAAAAAGTAAATGGTTTTAAGTACTGAGCATATGTATAAAAAAAACCCCCACACATCTCTCCTTTGCTGTTGATAAAGTTAGTGTCGAAATATAAGCTTTAACATTTCTTAGTGTTTGATAAACTATCAATTATAGTGCATAGAGAAATCTCCAAATTTAATCATATAATTTTTTTTTCAACATTTGAACAAATACTTTCACTCTCATTACTGTATATAACTTATAAGCTGGTGATCCTGTTCTTCATGGTTAGATTTCACATACAGAGATATCAGGCTTGGATTTCACTTAAAACCCATGGATGGTCCATAGAAAGGCGGTTTCATAGTCCGTTAGCCTATCCATTAGCTGCTTCCTCTGGTTAAGAATGTCCAAGAATAGGAATCTTCTTCTCAGAGCAATCTATAGCTATGTTTCTGTTAAAAGTCAAATTTTACAAAATAAAAAGTTTCTCCCATATTACATGCAAGTTTAGTTACCATAACAAAGATTCAATAGATTGCATATACCTGTAGAAGCTAAAGGTTTAGAAGAAGATCTGTTTGCAAGTCTTAGACAGAGAGGCCAAGGGCTTACAGCTTTAACTACTACAGTACACAGATTGACACATATCGAAAGTCAAAACACAGCTGGAACTTTCGTTTTAATGTTGGTATTTCCCTTACAGTATCAGATAAGGTCAAGTTAGTGCTGGATATGGAATGGTGTCACTGTAATGTTGAAAACAAAAATGGTACTTAAAGCCATATATTTACATTTTCCAGTGTCTTTGTCTGTGATTACACGTCTATGAATCGATTTTGTAAAGTATTGTCTAATACAGTTCATCAATGACGCGAAGTCAATAATTTAATATTTAATTGAACAATAGCTAAAAAGTATAGTAAAATAAGTAATAAGGAATCATTGTATGAATTATATTATGAGATGATCAAATACGGTCTAATCTAATCTAATCTAGATCTATCTTTAAGCCCGTCGGGCTATATTGGATTTGATTACAAGCCAACCGTATTTAAAGAATATATGTAATTTTATAAATTATTAATACATTCGAGTTTTTCGTACATTATTTTGTCATTATTATGCATTAAATAAATTAAATAATTTAGTATTCGATTGTATAGGAGCCAAAAAACCCCAAACCATTTTGTATAAAAACAAAACGTGCATGATAACCAAATGCAACATGGCTTGAGTCAGGAATGTGTAGCTATGATAGGAATGTTTGTAAACAAATTTAAAATCTGCATGTATGACATCTTCCAAAGTAACTATCTTTAAATATAGAAAGGATAAATATATTCTGGTTTTTTTTCTTTGCTGCAAAATTGTGATTAAATGAGAATCAGACACGTAATTTGAACCTTTAAGATGGATGATATTGATAAACCAAAGAAAGATCTCTGTACTTTGGAATAAACAGAAAATAGCTTTTGTAATGATGAAAATAATATCATTTTCAAAAAATGTAAAAAATAGAAGCATATAAACTGGAAAAATCGCATTTAAATATAACTTGTTAAATACAATTTATCATTAAAAAATTCCAACGCGACAAAAAATAAGCTCCATATAATATATGCACAACCATCGGTAGACGTGATTTCATTAAAAAATGATTTTCCTTTTTCTTAGCAAGTACCTGGCAGTTCTGTTCTTCACGTTATTGTAAATAAAATGCACAGCTGCCATTTTTTAGTGGTTTGTTACATAGTCAAATCCTAGTGGTCCCCATTTTGAAATCTCTGCCCCACATTCAACTACATGCCAGTGTTGATTTAGTCAAGCCCCACCTGTGTCTTTTGGTACTAAATGATGAGGAAAGGACACTTAATTACCTAAAAACAATTGATGCATAGAGCAAACCGAACTGAGATAAAGCTCACAGGTAACCCCATTCAGGCATAAGTAACATCAACTCTTTTTCAAGTCATATATTTAAGTGTAACGATCACAAATACTCTTCTCTTGATTTTTATTATATTTGTAATTTTTAATACTTTAAACTAAGAAAATAAAGCAAGCTAAAAAATACTGAACAACTCAAACCATATATATTTTAACATTATACTGTGTTCCATACATTTTAGCACTATTTCTTGGAATCTTATTGCCAGTTATTACGAATCTCTGCCGTTTCCTCGGAATGGACTGATGACTGCAGAAGCTCCATGGAGTGGACACTATGTCGTCGAAAGTCCTATTTGGGTCACAGGTATATACCACTGCTAAAAATGACATTACACTGATTTGAACAAAATTTATTGTTTCAAAGAATACAAAAGGTTAAGACACTGGTTCTGAAAACTTGAGAGGTTTTCATGACACCATGGCATTACAGTGAATACAAGATAGACAACTCTGTGCTATATCATTTTAGATCAAAGATAGGAGTTTACTTCATCAGTTATATTTCTAGGTTGTGAAGGAAGGCTCAATGGTTTTTTTTTTTTAAATTACTGTATAACTCATCATTACAAGGATGTTTTAACTCTTGACACCATTTATCTGGATTGTAGCCTGTTAAAAATGTCACAAATTTCGAAATATTTTAAATTTTTAAATTCACCCAAAAGTTAATGGAGAAAAAGCAAAATGATGGTAATTAACATTATTTTTCTTTTCTTTTGAATAACTAAGTGTATCCTGGCGTCATGGGTTTCTGATAGTCTAAAACTAAACGATGTCTCTGATGATTGTCGCTTTAGTCAACAATTTTAAAGCAATTTCATTTTCAACCTCAGATATAGCATCGAATATCGGCGATACTAAATGAAAAAAGACGTCAGTATATGCAGTTTTAAGATATAAATAAACTTGATGCCAAATTTGACCATTAAAAATCAGTGTCGTGTCTCTGATAGTATGATTCATCAGCAAATTTCTTCAATTATAATTAAAATAAAAATGAATAACATTATAAATATATCTAATAATGTTTTTAATTTTTTTTAAAGTTTTTATTTCAACTAAAATCGTTTAGTTATTTAATTTACCCCATAACTACGTTGCATCACTGTTGCGTATTACAATACCATTATTTGTATGATTATTAGTTACGTTTATATTCCCGACGAAACTTAATTTATAGCGCTCTTTGGACTCGATACTAAGAAAAACTTTACAAAGTCATGTAATAATTTTAGCATGAAAATACGGCATCAGAAGTATATTTTACTAAACGTTAAGCGAGTTTAAATATTGTGATATTGTAATTAAGATTTTAAGCATTTTTAATGACTTTTATTAAAGTAATAGTAAAAAATAGTATTTTGTTAGTCTTTTCAGTAATTGTGTAATTTAAATCTTTGCATAAAGCATAACTAGGGTAGTGCAGATTTATAAAATCGAAAGGAGACTCCATACGTCCAGTTTAGAGAAAACTCACGCGACCAAAATAAACTATCGGAAACAGAAACAGATGACTATCGGACACATGACGGCACGATACTCTGTCATCCAGAGTTGTGTTATTTTAAATTGTTGAATTATAAAGATCATATAAACTATTGTAAAATTGTAAAGCATAATGTACATAAATATATGTGCTTTCTGTGCTTGGAATTCACATTCTGATACATGTTTGTCAGCCCATACCTCACAGTTCACCAAACCTGGATGGAAGTACCTGTCCCATGATCATGGAGTAAGTAAGTTACAGCATGGAGGAAGCATGGTGTCTCTTGCCAGTCCCAACAACAAGGATCTCGCTATTATTATAGAAACAATGGTAAGAAAATAATAACATCAAACTCTGAGTTCATCAACTGTCCAACTTCACTAAGTTTTTTGTCAAAATAAAGGATTTAGAATTCTAATCAATTGTTATACTATTTTGTTATACTTATTAGTTTCATATCACTTGCTCAACTTTAAAAAAAATTTAATTATTAATAAAACAAAATGTCAATTTTTAATAGCATATTTTATGTAAAAATCACATCATATTTACATTGATAACAAATTATAGCATGACACAGTTACTTTGAACGCACAGCTAATAAAAATAATGCATTTATATCAATGGAATTTTTTTTTCAAATTTTCTGGGTAAACAAATTATATTTCTAACGAAGCAAAATTATGTCTCTTGTATATTTCTTGTATATGTTCTTTCAGAGTCATGACCATTCTATTTGTATTCGTCCCCCACTCCCTCCATATTCTGTCAAACCACAAAATGTCACTATACAACTTAAAGGCAGCTATGTAAGTAAAATTACTGCAATAAATAAAAAAAAAACCTTAACCTAATATTGATGGTGCAAAACAGTTGATTATAATGTCAATAATTTGCGTTTTGCTAGACAAGTAGCGTTATTGGTATAAGCGGTACTTCAAAGTATCATATGAAAAAGGACAATCTCTACCTAAATAAGTCTACAATGGCTTGATTTTGTAACCCATTGTTGTAAATGTTAAATATCCTATATATCTTTAGCTGGAACTAACCTATACTGAACAATACTGCAATTATTTTGTATATGATCTAAATAAAAAATCTATTGCAGGCTAGTATTTCAACTGTATATGTGTGGAAGAGTACCCTCCATTTTGGACAGAATACTTCCCAGTCTGACTTCTTCAGATCTTTTGGACAAGTCAAGGTAGATATTTTCTATTTACTAAAATCTATATAGATTTGACTTATTTTTAAGGGTGCAATATCCTCTCAGGAAATCTTCATCACTTCTTTACAAAACTGTCAAATAGAGGAGTGATGTTTGCAAATGTATGAATAATGTGTGAATATTGCACGCTTTTCAAATATTTTCTGGGGAATTGATAGTTTTAACCAATCACCTTTAGTTACATTTCAGTCACTTTCTAGCTTTTTAACCGGAAATGTCTGGCTACTCCTAAAGTTTTCAAGATAGGAAGTTTTTTTTCTACAGATCAATTGTACATATATCAGAAATATGCATATTACTTGGATTTTTATTTTTGATATTTTAATGCAAAAATTACAGCTGTTGAACTTTGTCATTTTTTTTCGCAAAATATCACATGTAGAGTACCACATTTCTTTGGGTAGGTAGTATTTATCAATTCCGGGTCGACAAATGGAGTATGAATACTGTTTACACAAGAGAAAACCCGGTTTGCTGTCACATGACATTTTTCTTTTATTAGTTTACTGAATGCTTCATTCTACGTTTAACCCTTTGTTAAAGCTTGGTAGTTTCTTGCTAAAATGATTAATGCACATTATTATCTTGAAAATCTTTAAAATCTATCGATGCAAAACTTGTTAATGAGTTTTCAATAAACAGTCATAAACTTTGAAAAATTTAGGTAAAGAATGGCCTGATCAGGTTGTTGACTGGAGTTGATGAAGTGATCACCATTACAACATTGTCAACTGGACACAAAGGACAATACGCAAACTCTCCAGATGTGAAACCATTCCCACTGCCATACAGTGAAAATTTTAATGGTTTGCACTATTAACTTCATATCATAGGATATATTATTGTAATAGATGCATATTAATTGTCTACTTATCTACATCTTAAATTTAAATTTCATATCTTTTACATGAGTTGACAGATTCCATATTTCAAAGATACTGAAATCTGTTCTAACCTAATGATTCAATAACTTTTCTGAACAGGATATCCTTATTTTTCTGAACCAAACAACTTTGCACAACAGACAGGTGCATATGAAATCATGAAATCGTCAGACCCTTCCAGAAAACAGGTTTTAATGCAGACTGTTTTGAATATTCCTGTTTCTTGGTGTCAAGCAGAGAAAGCAAATAAGTCTGTGAATATTATAGGCGATTATAACTGGTAAATGACCATTGTCTTTGTAACTATATTGAAGAAGTTTAACAAATACTCCATAGGAAATACATAGGTATATTTTCATTAAAAAACACATCTTTTTGGAGGTCCGTGTTGCTCTGCTTTGAATTTGTATTTCGTTTTATGGATTTTTGAGATGGTTGACGGTTTGTTATTGTCATTTTTTCATCATAAACTATCTCATAGCCAGTGACATTAAACAAAGGCATAACTAATGGCATACACTTTATTGGATAATTTAAACCTAATATTGCTGTAATGATCTTCCAAACAATAGATAATTGCTAGAAAGCAAATTTAACAAAAATAGATTCTGAAGGCAGTTTAAGGTCAATCAAATGGATGAATTGTTTAAAATTATTGATCATGTCTGTCATCAGTGCATCATTTTTTATTAGTTTTTTCTGCTCTTGGATTTAATATTCTGGTGACTCACTGTGACCATATCAATCAGTCTACCTTCCAGTTTCCTTTTAACGCAGTCTCAAGTCTTTCTATTTGGATTTTATCAATCAATATAAAAATGGAAAATATGCTATCTTTATCTCATTCTTTGCTTTCAGCTAAATATCTTCTTTTCAGACAAAGCACAGTGAATTGCTGTACTAATGCACACACTTACACTCTACTCCTTTAAACTGTACTTCACTACTTATGATTATAAAGATTTCATTCTCTCTATTTTCACACCATCATTTCAAAGAAGTCAAGTTGAGTCCTCTTTCTATACACACAGGGTACCCAGAAAATGTCGAGCCTTCACTCTTTGCTCAACAAGTAGGTGTGTTTGAAACCAGAAAATCTAAAGATCCTAGTCATGGAATGATGCTGACTCAAGTCGTTACCTACCCACCTATATACTGGTGTATATTGAATCTAGTCTTCCCTGTTGATCTCATAGGAAACTACTCTTGGTATGTAGCAGCTGCTCTATCTATCTATCTATCTATCTGTCTATCACGAGTCTTTCCCCAAACAATGATCACATTACACTGCTGAAACATATTAGCACAAAGAAATTATCTCACGTTAATGTACTTAAGCACAGTACATTAAATGATTTGTTGACCTGTAGTGTTGGATCAGTTGATGTAATGCTAAATGCAAAACAAGGGTCATAACTTTCTTTTCTAACAAAGACATGCTGCTAGGCAAGGGATTTGTTTTTCCTTTTTATGGCGTCTAGCGAAACTCGAAAGCCATCTAGGGATCGTACGACCGGAAGTTGCCAAATTTTAATTTAGGAGCTGAACAACTCATGCTATCAATAAATCCGCGGAAATGAGTGCAAAGTTTTCTTTTGTGTTTGAAGAATAAAATATGACATACTTCCATTTAGAGCAGAACTGTACGTCAATATAACAATTTGGCAGATAAAAAATAGTTGATGTCTTTGATAATGTTCATATTTTATTGTAAAATACTTGTCTGGGATTTAGTGAATGAATACACTTGCACCGAGACGCATGCGTTAGTTAGGCCTATATACACAATTTGTTTATGAAATATACCTGCCTGCAAAACAGATTATTCTGTATCCATATCGAATGTTGACAATGCACAAATGTTTGATCTTTTAGAAACAAAACTTACTACATCGAGCGATAAATATATCTACAGCCAAAAGTAATTTTAAACCAACTTCTTTTACTTTTAAATTGTGAATGTAAGCCATGTGAATGGGTGCTTTCTTATAACTACTCCTGATCGTTTCGGTCCGTGTCATTTGGACCCATATGATTTTTAAATCAATTGATAATAAGAGACAGAGTTTTTATCAGCAATATACAATATAAAGAATTAAATACAAGCATACTTTTAATACTAATTAATTCTATTTGAATAGAGAAAAAAATATCTACAATTTTTTTAACTCCTAAGATATTTCTAACTTAAGATTTTTAACTAACATTCAAAACTTTTTAGGAATTAGGTGAGTCAATTTGTAATGAATTGTAATTTAATTAATTATGTGATAAAAACATAATTTTTATTTATTTGAAAGTAGTCGACTTATGTATTTGTCTTTATATTTGTTTTTAAAAAGTAAGTATAATTGATACTAATTTCTAAATGAAATGTCAATAACCAAATTGGAATGATTTCTGAAAATAAAAAAAAACACTCTTCATTTTGATATTTTTATTATTTTAGTCGACTGCATAAAATATATATTAAATTTTATTTTTGTTAAATTGACCGCCCGACTCAATTTTTATAATAATTAATCTACAGAAAAACAATAAGAAAAGTTGGTCTCATGTTAATGTACATACATTACTTAGAGTTACAGAATCATAATTTGTTTTAAGGATTTTTTTTAATCTAAAGTACCTAAATGTACATCTGATCAATGAAGGAGAACCATAAATAACACAAATAACAAAAAATTATATGCATTTTTGTTTAGTGGAGATTATTTTTACTTTAAAAAAAAAAATTCAGGTTTTTACTCTTCAAATCAACTTCAACTCGACGCCATTGTGGCCCTTCAGGCCTTTGATTTTCAAATTTTAACGGTTTTGTTAGTTTCAGACATTGATCGATCACTGTATATTTGAAGTCTTTTATGCTTATATTAACTTAGAAGAGTTATGTCTGTTATCCGTTGTCATTACCATTGTTGTAACTTGTTGACTGTTTTATTTTTGTTTCAAGAATCACTTGCATTGGCCATTATAATAAGTTTATACAAATGAATGAACTTCTTTAAGAGAGGATAATTAAAATTTAGAAAAATGGATGGAGTTCTTTTAAACATTTTCCCTGAAGCCCGAATTATGATTTTCTCAAATTTTAGTACGTTTGGCCATGTAAAGGTACGTTTGGCCATGTAAAGGTAAAGAAGAGGTCACAATGAGAGATAAAAGTTAAGGATAAAAATATCAAAGATGTTACTTTTTATCAAAAAGAAGCAACAAATTGTGAATCTGTTATAAATTTAGTTACACAGAAAACTAATGAAAGCTTGAATTAAAATTGATTTGATCTAAATTATACCTATCGTTGCTCAAGTAAGAGATGTGAGATGTACCCCCCCCCCCCCCCCCGTTCTTTCTTCTTTAGACTACGAATATTAGTTTCGTTAAAGAAAAACTTAGTGTTGAATACTGTACTTTGCACCTATTGTGTATTTGTTAAACTTCTTCAGCTAACAATATCAAAACATTTTGAAAACGATTTTAGCTATGCATATAAAATTAGCCTTATTATATATTTTTACACCGATTATAATTATATTACCGTGTAAAAAAGAAAATCTTTGAGATAAATCTGTTACATGATCTTAATCTATAATTAACTATATTCTTCAGTTGTCCATGTCTTTGAAGAAAGATATATTATATGGCCTTAATTTATATTTTTTGTTACCCATTCTTTGACATGTGTACATGTCTATTTGTAGGACTGATATTTCTGTGAATGTCGAGACCCAAATTCCAAAGGTCAATGGAAGTTCAGGGACATTTGTTGCTGTAAGGGTGGATCAAGGAGGATGCAATGCATGGGAAGCCAAGGGGATTTTTTTCTTTATACTTCCTGATCAGCAGAAATTTGTTCTTGCCAATGATCTGTGTAGGCGCTCATTTATTTATTTTCAAATTTTCATATCCATAGTTAATTAATGTGACACTTTTTTTCGAAGCTATTTAATTTTTACCTCTCTATCTCTATTGTTGTTTTTTCTAATATATTTAAGTGTGTTGCTCGCATTCGAATGTTATTTTTTGTGTTTACAGCTCGTACAAAAGTCATTAAAGAGGGATCAGTAAATGTATCAACAAATGGTTGGAATAATATAAGCCTAACGGTCAAAGTAAGTATACTGCTTGTATGAGAAGGATATAAAAAGTACTGTGCAATCCTCTTCGTGTCTTTAAACGGCAATAAATATCAGACCAATTTCAATAACATACATCATAAGTATTTGACATTTGGGACTTTTTACTCATTTTCAGTTGAAAACTATGTAGACAAAACTCTTGAATACATAAAATACCAAAGTATTAGATATAAATATGTCTGTTTAGATGTCAAACGTCTGTGGATATATATTCAAGATAAAAGATGAAATACAAAATAACTACTTACGCCGGTAGGAAAATATATTCTAAAACGGATTTGACAATGAATACAATGAACCAGTGATATATATGCTTTATGCATAGATATCGTTTTTATTCCCCTGTCTCGCTGTTTACTGTACTTATGGACAGAAGTCACGTTCAAGGAATCAGAGACTAGAGTCATGTATACGGTTAAATACCGTGGACCAACTAAGTGATCTTTTCTAGCTTTCACAATTGAAGTAATAATTATCATATTTTGTAGACATTCATGCATAAGAACACAAACATTTGCAAGATTGTTAATATTTACTGTACCCATGTCTAACAAGGCCGATGTGAACTGATTACTGATAGAAGAAAAGTAATCAAGTTGTACCAAGGTCAAAACGGATTTATCATTAGCCGAAAGTTTTTGAGGACGACTTTGAAATAAATATCGAATTATATCTGAAAGAAATGAAGATACATTGATCTATTTTCTCTTTCATTCTCAGAATTCTACAGCTGTTGGCAGTGTGAATGGAATATCTTTGTTTACAACAACTATTCCATCTAAACCATCCAATGGATTTGTTGCCATAGGTACCGATTCTTATGGCATAGCAAATTTTGATAATTTCAAAATGATGAACTCCAAGGATACTGACATTTCAAAACTGAAAACAACCCAAGACCTCATATTTGATAAAGATACAAAATTACATTTTATGCCAAAAAAAAATCTACCTTAAATGTTTTCAGTGATATTCATTAACTAGCCAATTGGTGAATGTGTAGGCTATGATATATAAAATAAAATGTGACAGTATTTTAAAACTGTAAACTTCTTCGAAGTAAAATATGCGTGCAATAAATATTTGCAAAATTTACTAAACCTATGCTGAAGAATTGTTCTTTTTAAAAATGATTACGCGCACAATGCTTTCATTTTAGTACTTGCTGGTAAAAAGGTTACTATTTAGTTAATTAAACATTGACAAGAATAATACTAACCTTACACTGTACTGTTCTCTCCTTGTTATTTAATAAACTCATTGCATAAGTTTTACATCTAGCAACTTTCCACGGATGTTTTCATGTCGTATCATGGTATGTTTGGGGATGTGAAGAAAATAATATGTATTTAGATCCTTGTGTTATGGACAAAAAACTATTTATTTCTGAAAAACCAACGGAGCTTTTCTCTTATGAGATTTACATTTTACGAAAGTTTTAAATGCATTCATGTCAACGATTTTAAAACTAGTTGTTAAAAATCATAGTGGAAATTATGATTGGACTAATATAAGCCTTTTTCTTATTCCCAGCCCGAATATATGACCATATGCTTGACACTATTCGTTACTCACAATGTCGATCAATAAATGTATGGGCCACGGTATCGATACTTTATTTAAATGCAATATATGTTTGCTGTGCGCTATTGTTAATGTATGAGAAATTTCACACCTGTATATCAACTCTATTCAAAGATGATATATATGAATAAAAATAATAGATTAATTAATAGATTAATTATTTTGTTTTTTGTTTTCATTTTATCAACCAATCATCATAATAATTTGCCTGCGGTCTTTCGCTGTTATCGTATACTTTGATTGAGTAACCTTCTTCTCAAAAAACCAATTGGTTGAATATAACTAACTGCAATATGTAAAATTTAAACAAGGTAAGTTTAAAGGGGCATGGTCACGAGTTTGGTAAAAGATATTCTTCCGTTTTTAATGGTTAAATGCTTCAGTAAGGCTTTCAAAAAGTCAACCAAACTGTGAGTGTCAATCGTCGTGTTATAAGCGAGATAAAGAGCTTACAATTCTCTATGTAAACAAAGCTAACGTCATGTATTTCTTTACATTTTGAATGTTGAAATGAAAGTACCACTTTTTGACTTTTAATAAATATGATTCACGCAAGGAACTATTTATTTATGCTTATCTATGCTTAGAATATCGATAAAAATCAGCTTGAAAAAGAATTGACTACTAGTAAATTGATCCAATGTAAACAAAAACAGGGTACGTGCCTTGTTTACATGTTAAAGAATCGTGAGCTTTGTATCTTACTTAAAACTTTACAACTGACACTGCACTTTTGGTTGATCTTTACAAATGCATTTCTACAGCATTGTAATTAATAAAGATAATTGAAAAATAAACCATGCCCCTTTAAGGATGTTTTTAAATTATAGAAATAGGGTCAAAGTGCTACAATATTTCGGAGGGAGGGGGTCTAATATATGGACATTTTGGAAAATATGACGTGGTGATAACGAACAGTGTTCAAATTCAAAGTCCAAGGAAAATTACAAAACAGGAGCAAAGCGAACACGCACCTCTAAAAATAGAGGTAGGATCAGGTGCCATGGAGGAGTGAGCAAAAAAAGAAAATGATTTGTGAAAGTAACATAAAATTAATAACTCAATGAATAATTTACAGAAATTACGAACCTTGTCATATCATTAGCCTTGTGGGAGTGAAAGGATGTTTAATTTCCAATTATTCATTAAAAAGACGAGGAATTGTTTTGAAGGAAATATGAGCTATAAATTTTTAATTTGTAACATAAAGTTCTAACGTAAAAATAAGCTACATGTTGTATGAGCATATTTCAGGTTAATACATAAAATTAGAACCTCTGATAACCAGAGTCTTTTAATTTGACATATTTTACATAGAAATAAATCTTTTTTTAAGAGTGTAAGCTCTATTCAAAAGGAGTTCACACAACATTTCCAATTTAGTCAAACAATGATTCTCCGAGTTGGAGAGGGTTCATTTATTTGAGTTGGGTCAATTTTTGATATAAATGAAAAATAATTTTGCCAAAACAAAAAAAAAAAAAAATGGGGGCTATAATTTGTGATATTGATAAAAATAAAAATAAAATGCTAAAGTCAATATACGGGCATTTTAAAGTGTTTTGTAGCATAATCCCAGAAATAACCCACTTGGAGTAAAGTTGGGGATTCCAATTTGTCAAAACTATATCATCATAGAAAAGAATATAAACATTGGAGCCTTTAGTTTGAAATTAATATAGATGCTCTCTATTAAGAATTTTCATAGTTTTTATACAATGATGAATATAAATTATAAAACACATTGAGAGAAAGGAGTATGTCAATTTTATATTAAAATAAAAAAAAGTTATCTATAGCAAAAATAAGGCTATTTAAAAAAAAATGATATGAAGACATTAGCTAATTAGGAAAAATTGCTGTGGTTTTCCATGACCATTTGACATGTCATAGTATTCCAATAATATATGCAGGAAAATACGAAAGACGTTCTTGTTCATGTAAACATGTGACCTATGCATGGGCCACTGGCTGATTATTGTCTATTGTTGTTTGATTTCAAACTACAAATTAAAGTTTTTAGTAAATCGATTTTTAAAGAAAATGTACATTAAAGGTTTTGCAATGGAGATTAATGTACTATTACAACAAAGGATGTGCAGAAAAAGTTCAAATATATGTGTATCAGGGACTTTTGTATAAACCGGTGATAAATATTGCGTTGTATATTAAAGGGGCATGGTCACGATTTTGTGTCTAAAATTATTTTTTCACAAGCAAAATTTAAGTGTCAGTGATAGAGTTATAATCTAGATACAGAGCTCACAATTCCTGTTATGCGAACAAAGTTTGTGTTTACATTTTGAATTTTGATATGAAAATTCCAGGACCTAAAATAAATGTGACAAAGCTAGGAAAGAAAAAAATCAGCTTAAAGAAGAATATGTACCTGTATATTGAACCACAGTAAACAAAAACATGGCACGAGCATTTTAAATTCAATTTAACGACTGACACTCAAATGTTGATTGATCAAAAGAAATGCATTACTTAAGCATGGTAAAAAATAAAAATAGAACAATGAAATTTGACCAAAATCGTGGCCCTGCCCATTTAAAAACATACCTTTATTGATCAACATGTGTGATCTTTTCTTGACACATGTCATATGCTGATACGATTTTGTTAAGTTTTTATCTGCGCTTTGTTGAAAGCAAAGTCATATCTGTAGGCTGGCAAATCGCCAATGTTACTATGAATAGCAAAACTTCAAAAGTAAACATAAAAACCCGAACATCGTAAAAGTAAAAGCTACCGTTACACTAAATAGTTACACAGAAAATAATGTTTTTTCAAATCTATTGTTTCCTTGTTTGTGAATATATTAGCGAAGAGTGGTTGTTTTGTATTTTTATTGATTACGTGTTTTAAAATCAAGACAATACATTTTGGGCAAATATACAATGCGCATGAATTCAATGAAGTACTTTACAAAGCATTGAGATTTGTATTCGAAGAAATGGGGAACTGATTCTATAACTGTCGTTTCAAAATTCGATGCACTCTTGAGTTTTTCTATGTAAGACTATGTCACTATATATATATATATATATATATATATATATATATATATATATATATATATATATATATATATATATATATTAATAATCGCTTTTAAAAGAGAGAGAGAGAGAGAGAGTGAGACGCATAAAAAAGCCCGTCTCTGAGTACTTCAATAATTTGATTTATATTCTGCTGTTTCTCCTCTTTCCTACACGTACTGATCCAAAGTTGCCACCTCTCGATGTCTTCAAATCTTAAAACAAAATATAGGCCTGAGGATATCTTTAATATTTTTCCTTTGAAAAATTCCACCAACAAAAACTGAAAATGGACCTAAATTTTTAATATAATAAATGGTTTCCATTAAATCAAATAAAATTAATGAGGGATTAGTATTTGTGTTAATGTCATTACCCCCAATTTGTACAGAGACATAATCAGGAGTATATGCATTTATATAATAGGAAGCCATTTCCTGCATATCCTTAATTTTTCCTCCTGGCATTCCAACACTAAAAATTTCCAAGTGTCTAGGAAAAAAACTTGGAAGAAGTGATTTCTCTATCCGTGACACAAAACTTTGTCCTATAATTAACACTCTTGGGCTAAGAGGACCTACAAATTTTTCATCTGCAATAATAAAATGTTGCGTAAATAATTCAGTATTGCATGAATAAATTATATAATATATATCAAAATTCAACAAAGCCATGCAAGGCCTCTTTTATATATGGTATATATTTTTTAAACATTGCTGGTTTTTTTTTTCTTAAATCACATTTTTTTTTTCAGAGATAATAAGTCTAAAACATATAACTATAATGATTCAAGTTTTGAATTGACCAATTATACATGAAGTAGAGTGGGCAGGTTAATGGGATAAGAGTTAATATAAGCACTCCATATGTCATGAAGCATGCAAATTCCTCAATTCTTACTACCTATGGTTAGAATATATACAATTTTTCTTAACTTATTTCATTGTCAATTAAGAAATAAACAGCAATTTAAAAAGTTCACCGGGATATGAAGTTGGTTGGTCATGTGATCAAATCCTGTGAAGCCCAAAGGGCTTCTCAGAAGATTTGATCACGTACCAACCACCTTCATATCCCAATGAACTTTTTAACATTGCTGTTTATTACTTATATTTACGTTTGAGAATTATGGCAAATCGTCCAGAATCATTAATATAACGATGTTTTTATGTTTACAATATTGCAACCGACAAACGATAAGCGTGTGCAATTATCATTGTGACGTCATAAAAAAGTTCACAGAGAATTGAACGTTTTCGCTATCCTATAGGTTCATAAAAGGAATCATATTTGCAAAATAATGTAAATATTTAAGGAATAATAAAAGTGATTCTTTGAATATTATGAGGTGATAATTCAAAATATCTTGTACTCATTTCAAATTTTGCTGTTTATTTTGTCCTCGACATTGTTTTAAATACTAAGCAATCTGAAGGAAATGTTATTTTGATATGATTTTTCTTATCTTATGTTTTGTTAAACTTAAACATTAGCTAAATAATAAGACTGGGATATGTACATGTTCTACCAAAGTCCTTAAATTTAACATAATATTTTTCACAATAATTTATTTACTAGTTAATAATGTATTTGATTCATTATTTCAACGGCATCCAATGTTGAGGTTAATGATAATTAGATCAGAGGCAACAAATGCAGGTTGCAAAGACAACACAGGGTTTCATTTGGTTATGATATAGGCATGAAACACAATATTTAAATATCATATTATAAAAATTAAAAACATATATATACATGTACCCCAAGCTCAAATACTGCATGTCCTTGTCATCAACTGATGTTACTTCAAGGATGTGCATGTATTTGTACTTGTGAATTAAAATCCAACGATGAGGAAAAACATAACCAACAATGTACCTTCTATATGAAAATACATATACACACACAACAAAGCATAGTATTGAGCTTAATCATATGTCAGTGTTGACAATATGATGAGAATAATGAAATAAAATAACTCTTAGCTAGAAGATAAATAATGAATTCTAGTTAACCAGTTAAGTTCAGGAGAAGAAATGAATCAAGACAGTCAAGTTTATTCAAATACTGTCCTTGTCATCAACCGATGTTACTTCAAGGATGTATTTGATAACTTTGAAAGAACTTGACATATACATATATCAATAATAAATATACCAGAAAAGTAAAAAGCCTACCAATTAACATATACTTACCTGATCAACACATGTTAAATACATATGTTCTAATTAATACATAACTCATCGCTGAATCAACTTCCTAATAAGTATTTGAGTCATTCTCTGGGTACCCCATTCTTTCACATAATGTAAAAGACATTTTGTTTGTTTTGTACATCTTCCTTATACCAGGAACACCTTTTGGAGGTGCCCACCAGGTAGATATTGTTTGAACTTTTTTATTGCTTTTTCGTTGTTTTTTGTCAAAAGCATGATCTTTAATTTCTATTTTATCTATATATGATGGAAGAGAAAAATGATCACTACCTTGTTCATGCAATGTTTCAGATAGGTAATTAACTTGAGAATACACAGGTTTTCTCGCATGTCTAATTGGAAAATTCATGGTGGGATCATTCAAAATAGCTGAAATTTCAATGGTTTTTGAGTTCACAATTTCTAGTTGTTTGACACTGGGGACACCTCCAAAAGGTTTTAGCCTTGCCTCCTCTAGCCCATGCAATGTTTCGTTATCATTTGTACTTATGGCTCTTACATTGTAAGAGCCTGATGGAATCAGTGAATGAAGCTGCAAAAATGAGTCTGAAGAAGAAACAAGTTAAGTGCCTCAAACAACTGAAATGGCATACCCATGACATTATCTCCAGGGGTTGGAAATGAAAATACTTTGATGTACTGTAATAAATAGCTTCTTAGATCAAATCTAAGCCTGTGTCTATCAACTGCAGAAATCCCTGGCATGTCTGGGATTTTTAAATTTTTGTCGTTTCTCTAGTTCAATAGACAGTTCAGAGGCACAGAGAATTGTGGACAATTTCGAAACAATGTCATGTTTTCTACCAGAGAGCTTTGAGTTTTGAATGACTTCTTTGTCTCGATATATTGTTTTCAACCATTTGATGATGTTTTTTTGGTCAGCCAAAGTTGCATTTGTGTAGAGCACGTCTGAATTTTGCAATAAATCACATAACTGTTTGCAACTGAAAGATTGAAGTTTAGAATTTTGGTGTAGAAACACTTGTAATGAAGAAACATTATCTGTAGTCAATAAAATGTCACTGACAATTTCTGAATTTGAATTAACTTCATTCTCTACAACCTCATCAACCTTTTCATTCTCAACATCATAAAATGGTTGAATTAATTCATCTGATAAAACCAAGTCTACTGCAGCAGTAGTGACATTGTTATCATCAAACATAGATTCTTCACTTAAATCTTCCTCTTCATTTTGTGAATAATCAACATCAACATATACTGGTCCACTACTGAGTACAGATTTGTCACACTTCAAGTTTGAAGAAACAAGATCTGTACAGCTTACTTGAAACACAGTTGGAGAGGTTGATTTTGTAACAGCGTATTTGGAAAAAGATTTAATAATGTTTTCAATATAGGTAATAATTTCTGACTTTGACATATTTTTAACAGATTCCCAACACTGTTTTTCCAACTGAAAAATAGTTAAAGGTTTTCCTTCATTAGAAATAGCAAGAAGTCTATGAAATTGTCCATCAAATGCAACAGCTGCTACATTACCACCTCTCTGCAATGTTTCAATGTAAAATTTATCTACCACTGCTCTTGCGTCTCTCTCAGGAAAGCTTGAACCAGACAAAACATAGCCAATTTGAATACCATAGCCTCTCTCATTTGTAGCTAGTCGATCTGTATTGGAAAGCATATATGTTACACTCTCCGTAGCTCTAACTCTTTGAATTTGTCTCGTATTATTCAAAATTTCAATACACTGAAGTAAGAGTGCTTTGATGTCATTATAGCTGTAAACATTTTACAACCGAAAAACGATACATCCTCAATATGATCTCTGTACATAGATTTAGGTTGGTCGACTTCATTTTTTGATTGTGTTACATGTACATGTATACTTTTGACTTCTGCTAAAAATTCACGTTTCTAAAATAGATTTTGTGGAGGATTTTATTTCACAGCACCGGGAAGACTTTAGTTTTCTGCTTCCCTCTACAAATGTATTTTGAATGTGATGCATTAGATCATCAAAGTACTCTTCATTTTTTTTGCAGACAAACACAGATGTAGTTTCAGAAGTGTATGAAACAAACAAAGAGATAGGTGCATTTGGCACAGTCATACTAGCCTGAATTTGTGGAATATATCTAACAGGGATTTCCATATGACATTCTTTCTTAAAATATGGACATTTCACTTCTGTTGACATACAAATTTGTTTAATATCCAAAAATTCTAAAGACTCTGTATGAGGTATGAAAACCCCATCTAAAGAGAACAGTGACAATTCATGTTGAGAATCAGAATATGAACATTTGTTCTCAACATGGCAATGACATGCTTTGGCTTTAGGAAAACGAAAGATACCTACCTCGACATAATCTAAATGTGGGAAATAAACGGACAAAACCTTTGTACTTAAAGTGGCTATAGCATTTATTTCATTTTCTCAGCCATGCTTCATGGCCTTGCAAACCTGTTCATTTGGACGTTTTTCTTTAATAGAGAAATGTACCTTATCATATAATGATAGTCTGTTTTGCAAGCCATCCAGGCCTGCAGCCTGGTACAAAGTACTGCCTGTAACATGTGCCTCATTTCTTAATGTATGCCATTTTTCAGTACGTAATGTTTTACAGGTACATGAATGTCATTGGTAGATATATGATCTATATTATCATTCAGTAACCAGCAATTCCTAATTGAATCTAATGGTACAAAAGGCATATCAGTCCAGAATTCATTGGAATTTTGTAGCTGACATAGAACTGATGACAGAGAATCTCTAACACTCAAAGATTTTTCAAGAACTTTATTACTTTTCCGTATGAGAGCTGTCAAGTATGAAATGATTTTCTTGTATTTGGAGTGAACCCAGTCTTTCCCAGCTAACTTCATTTTTTCAGTAAGGGACTTTTGCATTGATGTTTTTCTTTCTTTTAGAATATGTGAAGACTTATTCATTATTTCCAAAACCTTCTTAATGGAATTTATCAATGAAATGGTATCATTCAGATCAGTAATTTTTTCACAGCAGGTCTTAATAATATCTAATATTTCAAAATGGTTTTTAATTTGTTCTACCAAGGAAAGACTGGATTCACATCCAGCCATATCAACATCACCAACTTCATCATCTTCAAAACCTGGTCGAATCCTTCTACCATCAAACTTTAATACTAATGATGAAGATGGTGGTGTTGACTTTATTGCTATATCAATAAAGTCAGAGTACACCCCTGGTTTGAGTCTCTTTGGGATTTCAAACTGAAGAGGTTGAAACTGGCCAAGAATTTTTTCAGAAGGTACAGGGAGTAAAGCTTGACTGCAGGACTAAAATACCCACGCTTTGTTGTACAACTAAGTACCTGCATTTCGTGCTTCCATCCACTTAAAATTCGGAGGGTTGCTACTCCAAAGAGACCTTTAGCAACTTTAGAAATGCATTTTGTCGACTCTGAATATCGCATAGCACAAGTATTTTCTAAGTTATAAAACCTTATGAAATCAGAAATCAAATTAAAAGATGGACTTACAATACATGGGACATTTTTCACAATGTTTTGTGCAAACATAGCAATAATTTTTTCGGAAGTTTGTAAATTGCTTCACATACAATAAGCAAAGTATCTAATGATAACTTCTTTTTGTTTGAAGATGTTTTGGTATTTAATATATTCAAGAGTTTTGAAATAATTTTGTCATGACCAGTTCCAGTCTCTTCAGTTTGACTACCAATGTTCCTTGAAACATTAGAAGTCTGAACTGATATTGTGGCTTGCAATGGTGAACATTGTATGGATTTTGAATCTGAAACCCATCGAGTCTGAGCAGGCTTTGTCATACATTCATTTCTAAGGTTTATCTGCACCCCTTTTGATACTCCTATTAAAATTAGAAAAAGTCCAACTCTATGCAGCAAGAATCATAACTGGCTTACCCATATTATCTTCAAGAGAGTCCCTTTATTTAGAAAACAGGTTGGATGCCTCTATCAGAGAGACGAAAATTAGCAAAATTGAGCACAATGTATAAAATTCATCAAAATTTGGTACAGGACTATTTAAAAAATATTTTTCCTTCTACCAGGTCTTTAGAATCTAATTACAATACACGCAGTCGAGAAGACTATACTATTCCAAAATGTAGACTAGAAATATTCAAGACATCGTTTGTTCCTGACACGATCAATAAATGGAAAAGTTTAAGTTTAGTCATTAGAAATAATTCCTCGTTTACAAGTTTCAAAAGCAGTATTCAATTAAACCAAACCTCCGTCTTATTTTTGCTTCGGCAAGAGACGACTTAACATTATACACACAAAACTTAGACACAACTTTATCTTAAACTTCGACCTTTTCAGAAGAAATATTATTGAAAGCCCTAATTGCCAATGTGGATTACAAGAAGATTCTAATCATTTGTTTTTTGGATGCAAGAAAAATACTAATGTACGAAACGAACTGTTTTCAAACCTTTTAAATTTGAATCAAATTAACATTATTAATTGTCATTTACTTTTGTGGGGAGATGAATCTCTGACTGTCAATTTAAACCAACGTATTTTTTTAGCTGTTCAAAGATTTATCAGAGATTGTGGCAGATTCTCGTAATTTCAGTTTTGCTGCCTAGACCTAATTCAAACAGAACTGTTTATTAATACATGTACGTTTGTTCAATAATTTAACCATTTTAGTAATATCCATTTCTATGTACTTTCTATTCTAAACTACTACACAGTTGTAAATTGTTATACTTGGTAAGAACCTTGTAAGTTGTCAGAACTTGTGTTCGAACCATTTGTATATGTTTATACAATAAAATATGTTCAAACCAATCAAACCACTCCTATCAAAATAGTTTGGTTTCCCCGTGATGTCTTTGCTATTTTATTTCCACTAATCAAATTGTCATTATAATCAAACCTCAATTTCCTTTTCATTGACATTTTAAAAAAATAATGACCATATCAAACTTTTGCCAAGCATATAGTACATCCAAAGCAATAACATGACATAAAAGTCCATGTAAATGTAGCACATTTTAAATGCATATGAAAATGACATTTTTTCATTCATGGATGAATACATATGCATCATTTCTGCAACATGATTCATTTATATAGACACAGATCTTGCATATACACCGCCAGACGGAATGAAAAAAAAATAAGAGAGACATGTAGTCTATGGCATGTATCACTTACATTATATATTCTAATGAACCATACAATGAATAGATATAATTTGCTAATGACAATTAATTGTTATAGATCAGAGAGTGTCATATAGATTACATAATGATATTTCTAAGTTCAATGATCAATTAAAAAACATAAAACATGTCATATTGAATTGCTCATGAACAGATATACAAAAGGAATTAAATAAAATCCTGAGTTTTCAGTTGTAATAATAGCTCTGGTACTCATTATTCATACTTTTCTGCATCTTGATATTAATCGTTATATGTACAAAGCTGATGGAAATATTGATGTTAACCTAAAAAAACCAAATAAAATCTTATTAATTAAAACATTATACTTTGCATTTATATTTGCAAACAATAAGCCCAATTGCACAAATAACAAAACTTATATGAGAAAGAGTTAAAATTAGTGTCTAACGCCACACCAATATAATTTCGTCGGACATCCAATGAAAAAAGTACCTGCGAGCGAGCGATTAAATAATAAAATTATTTGTTTTGTAGGCAACATTTTTAGGTAGTACATAAATAAATAAGTGTGGACGGTTATATTTTTTCTACTTGTTTCTGATTTATAAATTATAATAAAACTATTTAAAATACGAAAAATAGAGCGGAAATAGTTCAGAAAACAGCGCAGAGTGTCCTGAATGCGGGAAATTAATCATAATATTATTTGTACAGTTTTATCATAATACGACCCCATAATACGGGGTCCGACGAACAAGAAATTATATTGGTGTGGCCTAAAGAATATCATTTTGACTTCATTGAAACAGAATGATTTATTATTGAATATGTTTATCACATATTTAAGATTGGAATATTTTTTTTTACTATATAGAAAGGTGAGAAGAATGTCAATTTCTTTGCTTTTTATATACAATCGAGCTTCGATGTTAATATAAATTTGCTTATATATCATGTACTATATTAATATACCAGGTGTATGCAGATGTCAATGCCAAAATATAGGTTTGGCGCTCCTCCCATCCCTATATCCTTATCATAATGTTATAACTGCACAGAAATTTATTACTACCCACCCTCAACCTAACCCTTTTAATTTTAAACTATAATAATCATCATTATCAGGAAATAGCCTTTTCCTAATGTTAATCAATGATAAAAAGTATTCTTTCTTTTTACCATATATTATGAATTTTAAATTATGGTATAATCATAATTTAAGATGGGTAAGGGATATCACTTGAGTTACTTTGAGGGTTAATTTGGGATGGTTCATGGTTAAGAATATTAGAATAAATATTTCATTTATACCGACTGATGTCAGCTATAAAGAATAAAGTTTTGTTTTAAAGAACACGAAGAAGCATTACTGGTACTGTACCAGTTATTGGCTAAACTGAGAGTTCAAGTTTATAGCATGCGACTATCCGAGATTTGTTAATTCAGTCGTCTGATTTGAATAAAAAAAAGTAAGTTTGCTTTAAAACATTCTTGAATATGTTTTAAACAATATGTGCTGAAACAATCATAATGTTAACCTGTTGATATACATCTTTGCACTTTCAGCATTGGGGGAAGTGATGTAATAAGTTAAAAATAGAATATGACCTTTTTGTGATACCTTATTATATCCCTTCTTTAATTTGAAATATAATATCAACTAGATACGATCTCGTTACGAGTAACGAGTAGGTCTTCCGTTCAATTTTTTAAAAAGTTTAAGGACTTCGGCTCCTATAAATCCCTAATTAAGTAATAAATGGTTGTGGCAAAGAGTTTTTCAAACAGATTTTGTTACGATCAACAACTTGTCTTCTATAATGCATTACACAATCTTGATCGTTTTTAAGTTATTTGTAATAGTGTTTACTAGTATCTTGGCCCCTAATTTTAAGGGCCAGCCCCTTTTTTTGAGTTCATTGAAAAGGTCTTAAGAATACTATCAATTTTTGTTCGTACACCTATCTAAAATTGTTGTTAATTTTTGAGATATCAACGATTGAATATTTTAGGGGCCAGTCCTATAGATCCTTAATGGGGACAGACATTGGTGTTTTGATAAGTGGAATCGATTAGAACCATCCATGCAGACATTTTCTCTTCTATAATACTTAATAAAATATGTCTCCTTCTCTAGATATATTGCGTCAATGTTTAAGGACTTTGGCCCCTAAAAATCCCTAGTTACGTAATAAATGCGCTGGCAATGATTTTTTCTGATAGATATTGTTATGATCAACAACTTTGCTTCTATAATGCATTACAAAATCTTTATCGTTTTTATGTTATTTGTAATAGAGTTTACGAGTGTGTTGGCCCCTAATGAAAGGGGCCAGTCCCTTTTTTCTTGATTTTGTTGGAAAGATCTTAAGTATAGTAACATTTTTTGTTCTTACACCTTTCTTAAATTGTTGTTCATTTTTGAGATATAAATGATTGAATCTTTTAGGGGTCAGCCCTGTAAATCCTTTATATGAACATACATTGGTGTTTTGATTAGTGGCATCGATTGAAATCATCAATGCAGACATTTTCTCTTCTACAATGCTTCATAAAATATGTCTCCTTCTCTAGATATATTGCGTCAAAGTTTAAGGACTTTGGCCCCTAATAATCCTTAATTACGTAATAAATGGGCGTGGCAATGATTTTTCAGATAGACATTGCTACGATCAACATCTTTGCTTCGATAATACATTACAAAATCTTGATCATTTTAAAGTTATTTGTAATAGAGTTTACGAGTTTATTGGTCCCTAATTAAAGGGGCCAGCCCCTTTTTCTTGAATTTGTTGGAAAGGTATTAAGGATACTAACAATTTTTGTTCTTACACCTATCTAAAATTGTTGTTCATTTTTGAGATAAAATTGATTGAATCTTTTAGGGGTCAGCCCTGTAAATCCTTAATGGGGACAGATATTGATGTTTTGATAAGTGCAATCGATTAAAATTATCAATGCAGACATTTTCTCTTCTACAATGCTTAACAAAATATGTCTCCTTCTCTAGATATATTGCGTCAAAATTTAAGGTGTTTGGCCCCTAAAAATCCCTAGTTACGTTATAAATGGGCGTGGCAATGATTTTTTCTGACAGATATTGTTTTGAGTTTTTGTGTGCACAAAATAGGTCGTAAAAATGAACAAAATGGCCGATAAATCGGTACCGGAAGTGACGACAGGAAAATTATCAAAAATGTTTGAAGATCATATAAAGTCCAATCACCTGTGAAAAAATTGTGGAAATCAGTCGAATAGTTTTCGAGAAATCGCGTGCACAAAATTTGTGGAAAAGAAAAATAATAATAACTAGATACGATCTCGTTACGAGTAACGAGTAGGTCTTCCGTTCAATTTTTTAAAAAGTTTAAGGACTTCGGTTCCTATAAATCCCTAATTAAGTAATAAATGGTTGTGGCAAAGAGTTTTTCAAACAGATTTTGTTACGATCAACAACTTGTCTTCTATAATGCATTACACAATCTTGATCGTTTTTAAGTTATTTGTAATAGTGTTTACTAGTATCTTGGCCCCTAACTTTAAGGGCCAGCCCCTTTTTCTTGAGTTCATTGAATAGGTCTTAAGAATACTATCATTTTTTGTTCGTACACCTATCAAAAATTGTTGTTCATTTTTGAGATATAAACGATTGAATATTTTAGTGGCCAGTCCTATAGATCCTTAATGGGGACAGACATTGGTGTTTAGATAAGTGGAATCGATTAGAACCATCCATGCAGACATTTTCACTTCTATAATACTTAACAAAATATTTTACCTTCTCTAGATATATTGCGTCAAAATTTAAGGATTTTGGCCCTTAAAAATCCCTAATTATGTAATAAATGGGCGTGGCAATGATTTTTTCAGATAGATATTGTAATGATCAACAACTTTGCTTCTATAATGCATTACAAAATCTTGATCGTTTTTAAGTTATTTGTAATAGAGTTTACGAGTCTCTTGGCCCCTAATTAAAGGAACCAGCCCCTTTTTCTTGATTTGCTTGGAAAGGTCTTAAGAATACTAACAATTTTTGTTCTTACACCTATCAAAAATTGTTGTTCATTTTTGAGATATAAATGATTGAATCTTTTAGGGGTCAGCCCTGTAGATCCTTAATGGGGACAGACATTAGTGTTTTGATTAGTGGAATCGATTTAAATCATCAATACAAATATTTTCTCTTCTACAATGCTTAACAAAATATGTCTCGTTCTTTAGATAAATTGTATCAAAGTTTGAGAACTTTGGCCCCTAAAAATCCCTAATTACGTAATAAATGGGCGTGGCAATAATTTTTCCTGATAGATATTGTTACGATCAACAACTTTGGTTCTATAATGCATTACAAAATCTTTATCATTTTAAAGTTATTTGTAATAGAGTTTACGAGTGTCTTGGCCCCTAAATATAGGGGCTAGCCCCTTTTTCTTGATTTTTTGAGAAAGAACTATTAATTCTCTACCACTTTTGTTATATATGTTTTAACAAAATATTAACTGAAAAAAAAATACAGATCAAAACGTCTGAAAATTTTGAATGAAAATTCGTACCCAATTTTCGAGCCTAGACGAGCTCCAAAATAAGGCGCCACTGACGTAAAACAAAAACAATAGACACAACTTCAAACTATAGTCTACCTACCCTGAAAATTTCATGATCATATCTTTGATAGTCTCTGAGTTTATGCGTGCACAAAAATGGTCGTCAAAAACAACAAAATCACCGATAAATCGGTACCGGAAGTGACGATGTCAAAAATTTCAAAAACATATAAAATTCAGATCGCATCCAAACATCTGTGAAAAAATGGTTCAGATCGGTCGAATAGTTTTCGAGAAATCGCGTGCACAAAATTTGGAAAAAAAAAATAATAATAATAATAATAAACAGTACGAAAACAATAAGGTCTTCCGTTGGAAACGGAAGACCTTAACTAGACGCTTGTTGCGAGCAACAAGAGGTCCTCCGTTTGAGTGCACCATAAAGTCGACTAGAGGGATAGTTGTTCTTTTTTTTCAATTCTAAACACGTCATTAAATTCCATTTAACCCTCTATAAGAATTTCAATAGACATATAATTATACCTAAATTAATCTTTAAAAAGTCGCTATTATTGTGATTTTTGATAAAATTATATTGGAAATAAGTATAATCTATCATTTCAAATATAAAATTATAAACCTTAACACAATTAAGGAAGAAAAAATATTCGGCACTCGGGGACTGAACCCGGGTCGCCTGGGCCAAAGTCCACCACTCTAATGACTGAGCTACGCAGACTCTCGCTTCAGGACTTTGGAGCCCAAAATCTCGAGAATGCGTGGATCGATTTTAAAACAAATTTCATATTCTGAAGTTATTAAAGCGTCTCTATCGAACAATGATATTAAAAAATTTCAAAACAAAAAAGTTGAAAATTGACTGTCTTTTGTTTCCTTCCGGTGCCGACCGGAAGTGACGGCGGACGTTCGGATATGCAAAGGGCACTGCGGCAGGACACTTTCTACCATCCCTGAAAATTTGAAAGTTCTATCTCAAATACTTTTGGAGAAAAATCGTGAACAAGCAAAAACATAAAATCTTTAATATCTCGGGACCGGAAGTGACAACCAAAAAAAAACTCGTGTAATTTTCTTACAAATTTTGTCATGAATAAGATCTAAAAATTTCATTAAAATCTGCTTAAGCGTTTTTGAGAAAACGTGGGAGAAAAAAAAAATAATAATAATAATAGAGGAAAAGAAACAAAGCAATAACAATAAGGTCTTCCGTTGGAAACGGAAGACCTTAATAATAATAATAAGAAGAAGAAGAAACAGTACGAAAACAATAAGGTCTTCCGTTGGAAACGGAAGACCTTAACTAGATTCGATCTCGTTACGAGTAACGGGTAGGTCTTCCGTTCAATTTTTTAAACGATAATTGAAATATCAATGAAATTTCAGAATTCCCCCTCACCTCCTCCCTTTCAGATAATGTATACGATTGTCAATATCCTTTACAATGCTTAACAAAGTGTTTTGCTTTTTCATATACAGCACATTAAAGATTTAAGCTTTTAGTCCTCGAAAATCACCAATTACGTCATCAATGGGTGTGGCAATGAGTTTTTCAAACTAATATTGTTACGATCAACAACTTCCTTCTACAATGCATTACAAAATCTTGATCGTTTTTAAGTTATGTGTAAGAGACTTCACGAGTGCCTTGGACCCTAATGTAAGGGGCCAGCCCCTTTTTCTTGAGTTCATTAGAAAAGTCTCACGAATACTAACATTTTTTGTTCTTACACCTATCTTAAATTGTTGTTCATTATTTGGGTATATATGATTGATTATTTAAGGGGCCAGCCCTTTAGATCCTTAATGGGGAAAGACGATTGTGCTTTGATTAGTAGAGTTGATTAGTATTATGAATACAGACATTTTCTCTTCTACAATGCTTAACAAAATATGTCTTCTTCTCTAGATATATGGTGTCAAAATTTATGAACTTTGGCCCCTAAAAGTCCCTTATTACGTAATAAATGGGCGTGGCAATGATTTTCTCTGATAGATATTGTTAAGATCAACAAATTTGCTTCTATAATGCATCACAAAATCTTGATCGTTTTTAGGTTATTTGTAATAGAGTTTACAAGTATTTTGGGCCCTAATTAAAGGGTTCAGCCCCTTTTTCTTCATTTCCTTGAAAAGGTCTTACAAATACTAACATTTTTTATTCTTACAGCCATTTAAAATTGTTGTTCATTTTTGAGATACAAATGATTGAATATTTTAAGGGCCAGACTTGTAGATCCTTAATGGGGACAGACATTGGTGTTTTGATTAGTGAAATCGATTTAAATCATCAATACAAGTATTTTCTCTTCTACAATGCTTCACAAAATATGTCTCCTTCTCTAGATATATTATATCAAATTTTGAGAACTTTGGCCCCTAAAAATCCCCAATTACGTAATAAATGGGCGTGGCAATGATTTTTCCTGATAAATATTGTTAGGATCAACAAATTTGCTTCTATAATGCATTACAAAATCTTTATCATTTTTCAGTTATTTGTAATAGAGTTTACGAGTATGTAGGCCCCTAATTAAATGGGCCAGTCCCTTTTTCTGGATTTTTCTGAAAAGGTCTTAAGAATACTAACATTTTATGTTCCTACATCAATCTATCATCTTTGTTCATTTTTGAGATACAAATGATTGAATATTTTAGGGGCCAGCCCTCTAGATCCTTAATGGGGACAGACATTGGTGTTTTGATTAGTGAAATCGATTTAAATCATCAATACAAGTATTTTATCTTCTACAATGCTTAACAAAATATGTCTCGTTCTCTAGATATATTGTATCAAAGTTTGAGAACTTTGGCCCCTAAAAGTCCCTTCTTACGTGATAAATGGGCGTGGCAATGATTTTTCCTGATATATATTGTTAGGATCAACAAATTTGCTTCTATAATGCATTACAAAATCTTTATCATTTTTCAGTTATTTGTTATAAAGTTTACGAGTCTCTTAGCCCCTAATTAAAGGGGCTAGCCCCTTTTTCTTGATTTCCTTAAAATGGTCTCACAAATACTAACATTTTTTGTTCATACACCCATCATAAATTGTTGTTCATTTTCGAGATACAAATGATTGAATATTTTAGGGGCTAGCCCTCTAGATCCTTAATGGGGTCAGACATTGGTGTTTTGATTAGTGAAATCGATTAAAATCATCAAAACAAGTATTTTCTAATCTAAATGCTTAACAAAATATGTCTCGTTCTCTGGATATATTGTATCAAAGTTTGAGAACTTTGGCCCCTAAAAATCCATAATTACGTGATAAATGGGCGTGGCAATGATTTTTCCTGATATATATTGTTACGATCAACATCTTTGCTTCTATAATGCATTACAAAATCTTTATCATTTTAAAGTTATTTGTAATAGAGTTTACAAGTGGCTTGGCCCCTAAATAAAGGGGCTAGCCCCTTTTTCTTGATTTTATTTGAAAGAACTGTTGATTTTCTATCACTTTTGTTATATATGTCTTCACAAAATATCAACTAATAAAAAGTTACAGATCAAAACGTATGAAAATTTTGAATGAAAATCCTGTCCCAATTTTCGAGTCTAGGCGAGCTCCAAGATAAGGCGCCACTGGCGTAAAACAACATAATAGTGCACAACTTCAAACTATAGACTACCTTTCCTGAAAATTTCATAGTCATACCTCTGATAGTTTCTGAAATCAGCTCTGCACAAAATAGATCGTTAAAAGATGCAAAATCGGCCGTAGATCAGGACCGGAAATGACGACGGAAAAAGTTTCAAAAACATATAAAATTCAGGTCACGTCCCATCATCTGTGAAAAAGTGGTTGAAATCGGTCGAATTGTTTTCGAGAAATCGCGTGCACAAAATTTGGAAAAAAAAAAATAATAACTAGATATGATCTCGTTACGAGTAACGAGTATGTCTTCCGTTCAATTTTTTGTAAAAAGTTTAAGGACTTTGCCACCTATAAATCTCTAATTAAGAAATAGATGGGTGTGGCAAAGAGTTTTTCAAACAGACATTGTTACGATCAAGAACTTTGCTTCTATAATGCATAAGAAAATCTTTATAGTTTTTAAGTTATTTGTAATAGAATTTACGAGTATCTTGGCCCCTAATTTAAAGGGCCAGCACCTTTTTCCTGATTTCCTTGAAAAGGTCTTAAGAATACTAACATTTTTTGTTCTTAAACCTATCTAAAATTGTTGTTCATTTTTGAGATACAAACGATTGAATATTTTAGGGGCCAGCCCTGTAAATCCTTAATGGGGACATACATTGGTGTTTTGATTAGTGGAATCGATTAAAATCATCAATGCGGACATTTTCTCTTCTACAATGCTTAACAAAATAAGTCTCCTTCTCTAGATATATTGCATCAAAGTTTAAGTACTTTGACCCCTAAAAATCCCTAATTACGTCATAAATGGGTGTGGCATTGAGGATTTTAGATTGATATTGTTACAATCAACAACTTTGCTTCTATAATGCATTACAAAATCTTGATGGTTTTAAAGTTTTTTATAATATACTTTACGAGTCTCTTGGCCCCTAGTTCAAGGGGCCAGCCCCTTTTCCTTGATATCTATGAAAAGAACTTTTAAAAATCTATCACTTTTGTTATATATATCTTATCAAAATATCAACTGATACAAAGATACAGATCAAAACGTGTGAAAATTTTGATTCAAAATTCGGACCCAATTTTCGAGCCATAGCGAGTTCCAAGAAATGGCGCCACAGGAGTAAAACAAAACCAATGGGCACATCTTCAAACTATGGTCTAACTATCCTGAACATTTCATTTTCATATCTCTGATAGTTTTTGAGTTTTTGTGTGCACAAAATAGGTCGTAAAAATGAACAAAATGGCCGATAAATCGGTACCGGAAGTGACGACAGGAAAATTATCTAAAATGTATGAAGATCATATGAAGTCCAATCATCTGTGAGAAAATTGTTGAAATCGGTCGAATAGTTTTCGAGAAATCGCGTGCACAAAATTTGTGGAAAAGAAAAATAATAATAACTAGACGCTTGTTGCGAGCAACAAGAGGTCTTCCGTTTGAGTGCACCATAAAATAGCCTAAAGGGATAGTTGTTCTTTTTTTATCATTTCTAAACATGTCATTAAATTCCATTAAACCCTCTATAAGAATTTCAATAGACATATAATTATACTTAAATTAATCTTTAAAAAGTCGCTATTATTGTGATTTTTGATAAAATTATATTGGAAATAAGTAAAATCTATCATTTCATATATAAAATTATAAACCTTAACACAATTAAGGAAGAAAAAATATTCGGCACTCGGGGACTGAACCCGGGTCGCCTGGGCCAAAGTCCACCACTCTAACGACTGAGCTACGCGGACTCTCGCTTCAGGACTTTGGAGCCCAAAATCTCGAGAATGTGTGGATCGATTTTAAAACAAATTTCATATTCTGAAGTTATTAAAGCGTCTCTATCGAACAATAATATTAAAAAATTTCAAAACAAAAAAGTTGAAAATTGACTGTTTTTTGTTTCCTTCCGGTGCCGACCGGAAGTGACGGCGGACGTTCGGATATGCGAAAGGCACTGCGGCAGGACACTTTCTACCATCCCTGAAAATTTGAAAGTTCTATCTTAAATACTTTTGGAGAAAAATTGTGAACAAGCAAAAACATAAAATCTTTAATATCTCGGGACCGGAAGTGACGACCAAAAAAAACTCGTGTAATTTTCTTACAAATTTTGTCATGAATAAGATCTAAAAATTTCATCAAAATCGGCTGAAGCGTTTTTGAGAAAACGTGGGAGAGAAAAAAATAATAATAATAACTAGACGCTTGTTGCGAGCAACAAGAGGTCTTCCGTTTGAGTGCACCATAAAATAGCCTAGAGGGATAGTTGTTCTTTTTTTATCATTTCTAAACATGTCATTAAATTCCATTAAACCCTCTATAAGAATTTCAATAGACATATAATTATACTTAAATTAATCTTTAAAAAGTCGCTATTATTGTGATTTTTGATAAAATTATATTGGAAATAAGTAAAATCTATCATTTCATATATAAAATTATAAACCTTAACACAATTAAGGAAGAAAAAATATTCGGCACTCGGGGACTGAACCCGGGTCGCCTGGGCCAAAGTCCACCACTCTAACGACTGAGCTACGCGGACTCTCGCTTCAGGACTTTGGAGCCCAAAATCTCGAGAATGCGTGGATCGATTTTAAAACAAATTTCATATTCTGAAGTTATTAAAGCGTCTCTATCGAACAATGATATTAAAAAATTTCAAAACAAAAAAGTTGAAAATTGACTGTTTTTTGTTTCCTTCCGGTGCCGACCGGAAGTGACGGCGGACGTTCGGATATGCGAAGGGCACTGCGGCAGGACACTTTCTACCATCCCTGAAAATTTGAAAGTTCTATCTTAAATACTTTTGGAGAAAAATCGTGAACAAGCAAAAACATAAAATCTTTAATATCTCGGGACCGGAAGTGACGACCAGAAAAAACTCGTGTAATTTTCTTACAACTTTTGTCATGAATAAGATCTAAAAATTTCATCAAAATCGGCTGAAGCGTTTTTGAGAAAACGTGGGAGAAAAAAAAAAAAAAATAATAATAATAGAGGAAAAGAAACAAAGCAATAACAATAAGGTCTTCCGTTGGAAACGGAAGACCTTAATAATAGAGGAAAAGAAACAAAGCAATAACAATAAGGTCTTCCGTTGGAAACGGAAGACCTTAACTAGATACGATCTCGTTACGAGTAACGAGTAGGTCTTCCGTTCAATTTTTTAAACAATATGATTAAAATATCAATGAAATTTTAGAATTCCCCCTAAACTCCCCCCTTTGAGATAATGGATACGATTGTCAATATCCTTTACAATGCTTAACAAAGTGTTTTGCTTTTTCACATACAGTACATTAAAGATTTAAGATTTTAGTCCCCTAAAATCCCTATTTACGTTATCAATGGGTGTGGCAATGAGTTTTAGAAACTGATATTGTTACGATCAACAACTTGAATCTATAATGCATTACAAACTCTTGATCGTTTTTAAGTTATGTGTAAGAGACTTTACGAGTGCCTTGGACCCTAATTTAAGGGGCCAGCCCCTTTTTCGTTATTTCATTCGAAAGGTCTCCCGATTACTGAATTTTTTTGTTCTTACACCTATCTTAAATTGTTGTTCATTTTTGAGATACAAATGATTGAATATTTAAGGGACTAGCCCTGTAGATCCTTAATTGGGACAGATATTGGTGTTGTGATTAGTGAAATCGATTTAAATCATCAATACAAGTATTTTTTCTTCTACAATGATTAACAAAATATGTCTCGTTCTCTAGATATATTGTATCAAAGTTTGAGAACTTTGGCTCCTAAAAATCCCTCATTACGTAATAAATGGGCGTGGCAATGATTTTTCCTGATATATATTGTTACGATCAACAACTTTGCTTCGAAAATGCATTACAGAATCTTTATCGTTTTTAAGTTATTTGTAATATACTTTAAGAGTGTCTTGGCCCCTTATTTAAGGGGCCAACCCCTTTTTCTTGATTTCCTTGAAAAGGTCTCACAAATACAAACATTTTTTGTTCTTACACCTACCTAAAATTGTTGTTCATTTTTGAAATACAAATGATTAAATATTTTAGGGGCCAGTCCTGTAGATCCTTAATGGGGACATACATTGGTGTTTTGATTAGTGGAATCGATTTAAATCATCAATACAATTATTTTCTATTCTACAATGCTTAACAAAATATGTCTCGTTCTCTAGATATATTCTATCAAAGTTTGAGAACTTTGGCCCCTAAAAATCCCTAATTACGTAATAAATGGGCGTGGTAATCATTTTTTCTGATAGATATTGTTATGATCAACAACTTTGCTTCTATAATGCATTACAAAATCTTGATCGTTTTTAAGTTATTTGTAATAGAGTTTGCGAGTGTATTGGCCCCTAATTAAAGGGGCCAGTCCTTTTTTCTTGATTTTGTTGGAAAGGTCTAATGAATACTAACAATTTTTGTTCTTACACCTATCTAAAATTGTTGTTCATTTTTGAGATATAAATGATTGAATCTTTTAGGGGTCAGCCCTGTAAATCCTTAATGGGGACAGATATTGGTGTTTTGATAAGTGCAATCAATTAGTATCATCAATGCAGACATGTTCTCTTCTACAATGCTTAACAAAATATGTCTCCTTCTCTAGATATATTGCGTCAAAATTTCAGGATTTTGGCCCCTAAAAATCCCTAGTTACGTAATAAATGGGCGTGGCAATAATTTTTTCTGATAGATATTGTTATGATCAACAACTTTGCTTCTATAATGCATTACAAAATCTTTATCGTTTTTATGTTATTTGTAATAGAGTTTACGAGTGTCTTGGCCCCTAATTAAAGGGACCAGCCCCTTTTTCTTGATTTCCCTGAAAAGGTCTTACGAATACTAATATTTTTTGTTCTTACACTTATCTGAAATTGTTATTCATTTTTGAGATACAAATGATTGAATATTTTAGGGGCCAGCCCTCTGGATCCTTAATGGGGACAGGAATTGGTGTTTTTATTAGTGGAATCGATTTACATCATCAAAATAAGTATTTTCTCTTCTACAATGCTTCACAAAATATGTTTCGTTCTCTAGATATATTGTATCAAATT
The DNA here is from genome assembly GCA_033439105.1 of Magallana nippona. Classification (NCBI taxonomy): domain Eukaryota; kingdom Metazoa; phylum Mollusca; class Bivalvia; order Ostreida; family Ostreidae; genus Magallana; species Magallana nippona. The sequence continues at coordinate 25,518,260 of CM065920.1, read as the reverse complement.
TTGAGAACGTTGGCCCCTAATAATCTCTAATTACGTAATAAATGGGCGTGGCAATGATTTTTCCTGATATATATTGTTACGATCAACAATTTTGCTTCTGTAATGCATTACAAAATCTTTATCATTTTTCAGTTATTTGTAATAGAGTTTACGAGTGTCTTGGCCCCTAATTCAAGGGGCCAGCCCCTTTTTCTTGATTTTGTTGGAAAGAACTGTTAATTCTCTACCACTTTTGTTATATATGTCTTAACAAAATGTCATTTGATAAAAAGATACAGATCAAAACGTATGAAAATTTTGAATGAAAATTGGTGCCCAATTTTCGAGCCTAGGCGAGCTCCAAGATAAGGCGCCACTGCCATAAAACGACATAATAGGGCACAACTTCAAACTATAGACTACCTACCCTGAAAATTTCACAGTCATATCTCTGATAGTTTTTTAGATCACCTGTGCACAAAATGGGTCGTAAAAAATTGAAAAATCGGCCGTAAATCGGGACCGGAAATGACGACGGAAATAATTTCAAAAACATATAAAATTTAGGTCACGTTCCATCATCTGTGAAAAAATGGTTGAAATCGGTCGAATAGTTGTCGAGAAATCGCGTGCACAAAATTTGGAAAAAAAAAAAATAATAATAATAATAACTAGACGCTTGTTGCGAGCAACAAGAGGTCTTCCGTTTGAGTGCACCATAAAATAGCCTAGAGGGATAGTTGTTCTTTTTTTATCATTTCTAAACATGTCATTAAATTCCATTAAACCCTCTATAAGAATTTCAATAGACATATAATTATACTTAAATTAATCTTTAAAAAGTCGCTATTATTGTGATTTTTGATAAAATTATATTGGAAATAAGTAAAATCTATCATTTCATATATAAAATTATAAACCTTAACACAATTAAGGAAGAAAAAATATTCGGCACTCGGGGACTGAACCCGGGTCGCCTGGGCCAAAGTCCACCACTCTAACGACTGAGCTACGCGGACTCTCGCTTCAGGACTTTGGAGCCCAAAATCTCGAGAATGCGTGGATCGATTTTAAAACCAATTTCATATTTTGAAGTTATTAAAGCGTCTCTATCGAACAATAATATTAAAAAATTTCAAAACAAAAAAGTTGAAAATTGACTGTTTTTTGTTTCCTTCCGGTGCCGACCGGAAGTGACGGCGGACGTTTGGATATGCGAAGGGCACTGCGGCAGGACACTTTCTACCATCCCTGAAAATTTGAAAGTTCTATCTTAAATACTTTTGGAGAAAAATCGTGAACAAGCAAAAACATAAAATCTTTAATATCTCGGGACCGGAAGTGACGACCAAAAAAAACTCGTGTAATTTTCTTACAAATTTTGTCATGAATAAGATCTAAAAATTTCATCAAAATCGGCTGAAGCGTTTTTGAGAAAACGTGGGAGAAAAAAAAATAATAATAATAATAATAGAGGAAAAGAAACAAAGCAATAACAATAAGGTCTTCTGTTGGAAACGGAAGACCTTAACTAGATGGTTCTCGTTGCGAGCAACGAGTGGGTCTTCCGTCCGATATTTGAATCATTGAGATAAAACCCATCGTTTTTATGATGAAAATCGTAAATCTAAACAAAAAATGAAAAAAAAATTTCGTCACTCGGGGCTTGAACCCGGGTCGCCTGGGTAATGTCCGCGACTGTATCGACTGAGCTACTCGGACTCTCGCTTCAAAACTTTGATGCTTAATATCTCGAGAATGCGTCGATCGATTTTAAAACAAATTATATATTCTGAATCAGTATAAGGGTCACTATAGAGTGTAAAAATTTCAAAGGAAAAAATTAAAAAATAAAAAAGTTGAAAAAATAATTTTTTCAAATTTCCTTCCGGTGACAAACGGAAGTGACGGCGGACATTCTCTTCACCGAGGTACACCAGAAAAACGGTAGATCTATCATCTCTGAAAATTTCAGCACTATAACTTTACTCATTTTTGAGAAACATGACAGACAAAATTGACTTTTAAAAATCGTTTATCGACGATAACTTCCGATCGGAAGTGAATTTTGAAAAACTGTCACGGCGGTACAAATTTCAGATAGCGAGGCATCATCCCTGAAAATTTGAAGGAAATCGATCGAGGCATCTCCGAGAAATCGCCTGCACAAAATGTGTAAGGAAAAAAAGAATAATAATAATAATAATAACTAGATGGTTCTCGTTGCGAGCAACGAGTGGGTCTTCCGTCCGATTTTTGAAGAGATTTGATAAAACTCATTATTTGAAAGATAAAATCGTAAATCTGATCGAAAAATGAGTGAAAAAGTTTTGCGGCACTCGGGACTTGAACCCGGGTCGCCTGGGCCATGTCCACGACTATATCGACTGAGCTACTCGGACTCTCGCTTCAGGACTTTGATGCTTAATATCTCGAGAATGCGTTGATCGATTTTAAAACAAATTACATATTCTGAATCAGTAAAAGGGTCACTATTGAGTGTAAAAATTTCAAAGAAATATAATAAAAACTAAAAAAATTGAAAAATTAAATTTTTCAAATTTCCTTCCGGTGACGACTGGAAGTGACGGAGGACATTCTCTTGACCGAGGTACATTAGAAAAACGGTAGTTCTATCATCTCTGAAAATTTCAGCCCAATATTTTTACTCATTTTTGAGAAACGTCACAGACAAAATTCACTTTTTAAAATCGTTTTACGACGATAACTTCCGACCGGAAGTGTATTTTCAAAAATTGAAAAAAAACAATCAACTTGAGATAAAACCGCGTTAATCTTGAAAATTTGAATGAAATCGATCGAGCCATCTCCGAGAAATCGTCTGCACAAAATCGGTAAGAAAAAAAAAGAATAATAATAATAATAATAAGAAAAGTGAAAAAGAAACAATAGAATAATAGAAGGGTCTTCCGCTGAAGACGGAAGACCCTAATAATAATAACTAGAATGGTACTAGGTTGAAATTAAAGGTCCAAGATCAAAGATCAAGTAAAATCAGGGCAGAAAAACTAAATGATTTTGTGAATCGGGGAGAAGGGGGGGGGGGGCTGATGACTTCTGTATTTAACGTAGAATGTTAAATTCTAAATATTACATATTACACAATTACTAAATGAAATACATATGTTAGAACAATGTATAAGCGTTGTATTAAAGATGTAACTATTGATTTTTCTCCACATTTTCACTTTATTTCAGTATGAATACACAGCTAATGATCTCAATACACAAATACGGGGAAAGCGCTATTATTGTACCTTCTTTTACAAAATTAAAACGGAAAAGAACAGAATCCATCATTTTAAAGATAAAAACGTAAATCTGAGCACATAAGAAGGGAAATTTTTTTTCGTCACTCGGGGCTTGAACCCGGGTCGCCTGGGCCATGTCCACGACTCTAGCGACTGAGCTACTCGGACTCTCGCTTCAGGACTTTGATGCTTAATATCTCGAGAACGCGTTGATCGATTTTAAAACAAAATACATATTCTGAATCAGTAAAAGGGTCACTATCAACCCTACAGAAAAATATTTTAAAACAAAAAAGTTCAAAAATTCGATTTTTTAAATTTCCGTCTGGTTCCGACCGGAAGTGACGGCGGACATTTTCTTGACCCAGGTGCAAGATAAAAACGCTATTTCTAGCATCTCTAAAAATTTCAGCTCTCTATCTTTACTCGTTTTTTAGATCTCCAGCCGACAAAATTGACTTTTAAAAATCGTAAAACGACGATAACTTCCGACCGGAAGTGAATTTTCAAACAATGATCAGAAAACATCAATTTCAGATAAAAATGCGTTTATCTTGAAAATTTGAACGAAATCGATCCAGCCATCTCCGAGAAATCGTCTGCACAAAATCGGTAAGAAAAAAAAGAATAATAATAATAATAATAATAAGAAAAGTGAAAAAGAAACAATAGAATAATAGTAGGGTCTTCCGCTGAAGACGGAAGACCCTAATAATAAAATTGAAAAAGAAACAATAGAATAATAGTAGGGTCTTCCGCTGAAGACGGAAGACCCTAATAATAATAAGAAACAGTACGAAAACAATAAGGTCTTCCGTTGGAAACGGAAGACCTTAATAATAAGAAACAGTACGAAAACAATAAGGTCTTCCGTTGGAAACGGAAGACCTTAACTAGATGGTTCTCGTTGCGAGCAACGAGTGGGTCTTCCGTCCGATATTTGAATCATTGAGATAAAACCCATCGTTTTTATGATGAAAATCGTAAATCTAAGCAAAAAATGAAAAAAAAATTTTCGTCACTCGGGGATTGAACCCGGGTCGCCTGGGCAATGTCCGCGACTGTATCGACTGAGGTACTCGGACTCTCGCTTCAAAACTTTGATGCTTAATATCTCGAGAATGCGTCGATCGATTTTAAAACAAATTATATATTCTGAATCAGTATAAGCATCACTATAGAGTGTAAAAATTTCAAAGGAAAAAATTAAAAAATAAAAAAGTTGAAATTTTTTTTTTCAAATTTCCTTCCGGTGACGAACGGAAGTGACGGCGGACATTCTCTTCACCGAGGTACACCAAAAAAAACGGTAGATCTATCATCTCTGAAAATTTCAGCACTATTACTTTACTCATTTTTGAGAAACATGACAGACAAAATTGACTTTTAAAAATCGTTTATCGACGATAACTTCCGATCGGAAGTGAATTTTGAAAAACTGTCACGGCGGTACAAATTTCAGATGGCGAGGCATCATCCCTGAAAATTTGAAGGAAATCGATCGAGGCATCTCCGAGAAATCGCCTGCACAAAATGTGTAAGGAAAAAAAGAATAATAATAATAATAATAATAATAACTAGACGCTTGTTGCGAGCAACAAGAGGTCTTCCGTTTGAGTGCACCATAAAATAGCCTAGAGGGATAGTTGTTCTTTTTTTTATCATTTCTAAACATGTCATTAAATTCCATTAAACCCTCTATAAGAATTTCAATAGACATATAATTATACTTAAATTAATCTTTAAAAAGTCGCTATTATTGTGATTTTTGATAAAATTATATTGGAAATAAGTAAAATCTATCATTTCAAATATAAAATTATAAACCTTAACACAATTAAGGAAGAAAAAATATTCGGCACTCGGGGACTGAACCCGGGTCGACTGGGCCAAAGTCCATCACTCTAACGACTGAGCTACGCGGACTCTCGCTTCAGGACTTTGGAGCCCAAAATCTCGAGAATGCATGGATCGATTTTAAAACAAATTTCATATTCTGAAGTTATTAAAGCGTCTCTATCGAACAATAATATTAAAAAATTTCAAAACAAAAAAGTTGAAAATTGACTGTTTTTTGTTTCCTTCCGGTGCCGACCGGAAGTGACGGCGGACGTTCGGATATGCAAAGAGCACTGCGGCAGGACACTTTCTACCATCCCTGAAAATTTGAAAGTTCTATCTTAAATACTTTTGGAGAAAAATCGTGAACAAGCAAAAACATAAAATCTTTAATATCTCGGGACCGGAAGTGACGACCAAAAAAAACTCGTGTAATTTTCTTACAAATTTTGTCATGAATAAGATTTTAAAATTTCAGCAAAATCGGCTGAAGCGTTTTTGAGAAAACGTGGGAGAAAAAAAAAATAATAATAATAATAATAGAGGAAAAGAAACAAAGCAATAACAATAAGGTCTTCCGTTGGAAACGGAAGACCTTAATAATAATAAAATTGAAAAAGAAACAATAGAATAATAGTAGGGTCTTCCGCTGAAGACGGAAGACCCTAACTAGATGGTTTTCGTTGCGAGCAACGAGTGGGTCTTCCGTCCGATTTTTGATTCATTGAGATAAAACCCATCGTTTTTATGATGAAAATCGTAAATCTAAGCAAAAAATGAAAATAAAATTTCGTCACTCGGGGCTTGAACCCGGGTCGCCTGGGCAATGTCCGCGACTATATCGACTGAGCTACTCGGACTCTCGCTTCAAAACTTTGATGCTTAATATCTCGAGAATGCGTTGATCGACTTTAAAAGAAATTATATATTCTGAATCAGTATAAGGGTCACTATAAAGTGTAAAAATTTCAAAGGAAAAACTTAAAAAATAAAAAAGTTGAAAAATTAAATTTTTCAAATTTCCTTCCGGTGACGAACGCAAGTGACGGCGGACATTCTCTTGACCGAGGTACACTAAAAAAACGGTAGATCTATGATCTCTGAAAATTTCAACACTATAACTTTACTCATTTTTGAGAAACGTGACAGACAAAATTGACTTTTAAAAATAGTTTATCGACGATAACTTCCGATCGGAAGTGAATTTTGAAAAACTGTCACGGCGGTACAAACTTCAGATGGCGAGGCATCATCCCTGAAAATTTGAATGAAATCGATCGAGCCATCTCTGAGAAATCGCCTGCACAAAATGTGTAAGGAAAAAAAGAATAATAATAATAATAATAATAATAATAAAATTGAAAAAGAAACAATAGAATAATAGTAGGGACTTCCGCTGAAGACGGAAGACCCTAATAATAATAATAATAATAAGAAACAGTACGAAAACAATAAGGTCTTCCGTTGAAAACGGAAGACCTTAATAATAATAAAAAGAAACAGTACGAAAACAATAAGGTCTTCCGTTGGAAACGGAAGACCTTAATTATCATATAAAATTGTTTATGAAACAAATTCACAAAATTCTGAGAGATTCATACTGCAGTTGAAAGCCTGAATGCACAATTATGTATTGAATAGTCTACGATTTTGTGTATAAGTACCATATGATAACAAAGGAATAATTTTATGAATTTTGTTTATGCATCATAGCCCCTATGACCTTTTATCTGACCCACAAGGGACATCATCCAACTTCCATTTTGCAGAGTATTTAAATCAACATGTACAGGGATTTTACTTATAATGTTATCATCACGAAGCTGATAACTGGTACAGTGAATCATAAAAACTCTACAAATTTGAGGCAAGCCTAAAAGCATAAACAAGATGTTTTGGATTCTAAATATTGAAAAAACCTACCAATTGGATATATAACAAGGAGTTCAACATTCAAAGTAATGTAAAATTTTATCCAAAAATATTAAGAAATAAGGAAATATATACTAAAAGAAAACTGTACATTTTAGCCGATAGCTGGTAAGTATAGTACCAGAAGTCGTTCTGGAAAACAAAATATTAATCAAATCTGAGAGATTGTTGCATAGGCAATATACATTGACATCTCCCCAGTTATACACAGTCAGTGCAAACAGTCTGATATAAATTAATTGAATAATTCCTTTCAGGAATGTTCTTTGCAATATTACTATCATGACAATGAAAATATATATTGTAAGAAATTTGGACAAATAAAGGCTTATTGTAAATTTTTCATATATTACGTACATGCATGTATACCTGTATAGATAATTATATGTTTTCAAAAATCATGAAATATCCATATTAGTTTGGGAGGATGATACTTTAATCTATTCACATTTTATTTTTTAAATGTACTACATGAATCGTAATTAATAGTTATAAAAATGTTAAAAACTGTGGAATACATTAATTAATTTGTTGGTAAATCAGAAAAAGAAGTTATAATATATATATATATATATATATATATATATATATATATATATATATATATATATATATATATATATATATATATATAAAATGAAATAAGTATGTATTTATCATTCCAAAACAATATATAGAAAATTTTCTTCAACACAGAAATTGAAAAGTCCCCAAGGCATTGGGACTTAGGAAAGATAACACTTACCTGAGGAACTTTCATACCAAATAAAATTAAAATATTTTTTGCTTTGTTTATTTGTAATGATTTTCATTTGTATGTCACATTTATTAAAAACATTTTCTTATAAAATCAGGCAGCCTTTTCAGATGATTTGTCAACAGAGTAAGAAAATGTTAAAATTATATATTTTTGAGAAATACTAAAAAAAATTGCAATAAAAATATTTTTGAATGTTATGAAGTGTTATATTTGTTTTATGTGTTTGAAGGAAATACCCATCATTTCAAAAAAAATTTTCTTTCAGTTTGTAAATAGTTAACTTTTTAAAAATTATTTTACAAAAACACATTAAAATATTGAAAAATTCTTTAACAATAGTTATAGTATAACTATCATCATTTTAGTATTTGATAAGGATATATTTTGTGGTCTTCTATTGAAAATTGGAATAAACTGTGGGTGTATAGAGCCACCTTAAGATGGAATGCACTGTTTATTCAATAAAGTGGGCATGTTCCATTCTCATGAAAGAAATAATAATCACACATATATCACTACTGGCTCTAAAAACCCCTGTCCGTATGAAAATCCCCTGTCTTTCCCTGTCACCCCCTGTATTTTCCCTGTCATCCCCTGTGCATCCCCTGTCAGCCCCTGTACACAGCCCCTGTACACCCTGTTATCCCCTGTCAGCCACTGTACACACCCCCTGTGTGCCACTGTAAGCCCCTGTCACCCCCTGTACGCCACTGTCATCCCCTGTAAGCCACTGTATTCCCCTGTACATGCCCCTGACACCCCCTGTACGGTTTTTAACAGTTTATAACAGCCTTTTCTGTTATTTAATTTCAATATTTTTTTTTCTTAGTTCAATTACTTAACTCTCATGTGTTATAGATTGAGCTATAAATCAATTTTTGCACTCGACAGAGCGCCGACTCACAAGACACACTGTTATTGTAATTTTAGAAATTATCATATGTTTTCATTCATAATTTATTGATACAGTACTTTAATAATCATGCTTACAACTAAAGGCTCGAGATTCACCGGGTGGTAAATCTCTGGTGAGGGCGGGGATTATTTTCGGTAGGTGTGAAAGCCTTCAGGGCATTTAGTCCTTTAGCGGCCGGGAACATCACTACTCCGTAGTGTTTGAAAAATAGATATAAGAAATACTGTGAATTATTTCTATCAAGATCAAGCGCAGCACATGGTGTTTAGCATTTAATTTTGTGTATCTAAACAAATATTTGCAAACTGCAACATGTTAATAAGAATGCAGAATGTACATGTATAAGCAGCCACGTCTTTCTTTTTTTATAACAAGTTCCTGATTGTACCTTTATTAATTTCCCGTGAATAAAAAAATAAAGCTTCAATAGCTTGTAAGTTTGCCTAAGAAATAATTCTATTATGTTTGTTAAATATGTTTCTGAGCGGCTTATTGGACCCTTGAATTGAATTTTATCTGATGATTAACTCTCATAAACAATTTAATACTTTCTAAAACCTAATTTTCATTTCCCTTTTTCACTGCGAAGTGGAAGATATCAAATATAATTTTATTTATTGCCAGTGAACAGAAATCCGCGGCCTTTGTCAGAACATTCACAACATACATGTAAATGTAGCACTAGTGTTTACTATACATGTAGGAGTTTATATAGATACGGGAGAGAGAGAGAGAGAGAGAGAGAGAGAGAGAGAGAGAGAGAGAGAGAGAGAGAGAGAGAGAGTTTGGATTGATTTTGAATTAAAAGTTACTAAAATTAGTTTACCCGGGTGTTAATTTCCTAAAAAGTTAACATGCAATCCTTTTTTCATTCAATTCTTTATCATTATTTAGATTAAGCGATCATATTAATTTTAATCCACCAATGTTTTATTTTACACCATATCAATTGATCAAAGAATTGATTGAAGTTACAGTTTTCAAAGAAGAGGATGTTGACATTAATTTTTCACTTGGTCAGTGGTTATATAATAGCTACTGTACACAGCCCTTCTTGACAATTTGCAGAGCACACGGTAGCGAGGTAGGGAAAATGAGATGACAGACACGCGTGTACATGTATATACACACACTTCCTCAGATCTGAATGGTCGGTCACTGATTATATAATTATAGCTACTGTATACACAACCCTTCTTGACAATTTGCAGTGCACGGTAGCGGGAACAATGAGGTGACAGACACACGTGCACTTGTATATACACACACTTTTTTCCTAAGATCTGAATGCTCGGTAATGCTAAACAATTATTCAATATGTTGTTTAAACGCCGCTTATGACTTTCTTTCCCAGTATGTCAAGTAAAGAAAACAGAAATTTAAAATTTTGATTTATCAGTTCTACATGTAAGAATATCAAACATGAGAAGAAAGGGCTTAAAATTCGGAACATCATTTGACACAGTTATATGAATTAAACCGTATTGCCATATTTTTTCATTTCTCAAATTCAGAATTTAAATAAATGTAAATTATTTTTTTAATCTAAAACCCGAAGCCCAGAACATTGTTTTAAGATCATGCATGCGTGCCGTTACCGGTATTTGTATACATGTATTAAATTATTCACGAACTATATCATGATTGCTTTATATGTATGAGGATGATTTTATACAATAATGCATATAATTTACTAAACTGATCAATGCAACCTCATAAAAGTTAAAAGTGTCAAAGGGCCGGACTAATCCCCCCTCTAAAAAATCAACTCTCTCTCTCTCTCTCTCTCTCTCTCTCTCTCTCTCTCTCTCTCTCTCTTAATTTATCAGAAAAAAAACAATGGCTGAATGCAAATATAATCGATTGCGATTTACATGACTTAGATATTAACTAATTAACTTTCTGCTAAATAGAATCAACATGCATTTCATTGGGACGATGTTATTCTATGCATCATTACACAAGGCAAAACAGTCAAAATATAGGTGATCATTTCGATCGGTGTGTGATTATCTGTACGTGCTAATCATGGTGTGTTATTAAAGGCCGAACATTTTTACCGGGTGATAAATCTCAGGTGCTTAATTTTTAGAGGTGTGAAAGCCTCCGGGGGTTGTAGTGTACCTGCGGTCGTGATCGCTGCTAATCTCTAAACACAGGAAGCAATTAGATCAATACACAGTAAGTAAATAATTAGTCAGAATTGATCTCAGTTGGAAAATCTTATTGTTCTAAATGTCCATATGAAGCGATTTAATACGAATATGAATCCAATCTAACAGTTGGATTGTACGTTCTATATCGATGTCTGTGTCGTCCGAATTTTCTCTAAACACAGGTGTGTACAGCACAAATGTACAACAAACCTGGCCAGATCACGCTCGGACGATCACGTCAATCAAACTGGGTGCTATTGTTTTAAACTTGATTGACAGGCGGCCTCGTTTTGAAGTTTGTACAGGTAAAAAAGGGGGCGTTTTTAAAATGTTCGGCCTTTAAGCGCGCTAACTCAGACAGGCTACATGGCACAGAACGTTGCAGATTTCCCGCACATCCTCCATTTAGATTTTTTTTTTCACAAATTACAAAACACGGTCATTTGTTTAAATACATGGAATAAAATATTAAGCGGTTTATCGGTAGATATTTATCTTGATATGTGTCTATTTTGAGTCAGAATTATTCACGTTTGTAATAATGTTGCCCTCTATGAAATATAATGAAAAACAAACACCGTCTAAACCATGAATGCTTTTCTTGCTTTCCATTTCCTTATGTATCAGAAACTGCTAAATATATATTTAATGCTTTTCTTGCTTTCCATTTCCTTATGTATCAGAAACTGCTAAATATATATTTAAGAAAACCCGAAAACATAATTAAAAACAATTTTTTTACTTTAGCAAGCAGTTAAAGACCGTACAGGGGATGTCAGGGGTACGCACAGGGAAATACAGTGGCTTACAGTGGGTGACAGGGGCGTACAGGGGGTGACAGGGGCTTACAGTGGCACACAGGGGATGTGTACAGGGGCTGACAGGGGATTGCAGGGTGTACAGGGAATGTGTACAGGGGCTGACAGGGGGTGCACAGGGGATGACAGGGAAAACACAGGGGGTGACAGGGAAAGACAGGGGATTTTCATACGGACAGGGGTTTTCGAAGCCAGTAGTGTATCATCCTGGTAGCTTTTCAGAGGAAAAATGTGTCAAGGACAGTTGAACAGTCAGTGCGCAAAACTCACTTTTATTCCAGAAAGAATGACCAGGGTATGTAGAAAAAACCGAAATGAGCAGTATTATTACTTTATTAATTCTGATTGACTTCAGCAAAATATTATACCAAACAGTTATTTGTATCCTTTGCCATAATTTTCTTATTAAATAATCATTTTACTTCTTTCTAGTTTTTGTATGGTTACGTTCAATTGCCCTGGTGGTTGATATGGTTGATAGTGAGCAAAGCTATTCACCGGCAGCGTTCGTATCTATAACGTTTTTTAAAGAGTTTTTTATGGCAATAATAATTTCAAATCCGACAACTCTAACTTTTTTACTTGTAACAAACACTGCATCGCTGACAAATATAGTTTGCTTCGGCATAATATATTTCCAATGCTTTAATATTTACTGACATTTAGTACGAAATGCAAGTTGTAGTCTTTATAGTCAGTATTAAGGTTTAAAGTACATTTACTGTACTGTTGTTAATTTGAAGCAACATTGTTGCTCACAAAATACGAGTCTATAATTTTTCTTTGATTCTAAACTGCGAACATGAATAAAAGATAAAACACGGTCTTAGTGATACATACTAAATCAAACGTTTCATTAAATGTTTCATTAAGACACATGCTGACTGACGTTTTTCAAACTTGTTAGACCATTATTATACCCGCACTTTCTAAAGAAAGTTCGGGTATATTGTTGTTACCCTGTTCCGTCTGTCCGTCCGTCCGTCCGTCCGTCTGTCACGTTTTACTTTCTCAAACTGCTCTTACATCTTATAAACCAGCAAACTGAACTCTTGGAGTATGATTTGGAGTGTCATGTTGTTTTGTAGACAGGTTTCAAAAATTCTCTGGTAGTCCTGGGGGTCAAATAATTGGTAAAAAATGACGTTTTTTGACAAAAAACCTCCTTCCTCGAACTCCTTTTACATTTTCAACAGTAGACAAATCATCTCTTGGAACATGTTTTGGGATGTCCTATAGATGCGCAATAAGGTTTCGGAAATTTCAATTTTGTCCTGGGGGTCATTAAATGGCTGAAAAATGACGGTTTTTTTTTACAAAAAGTCTGGTTTCAAAAAACGTCAATTTCTTTTTGCAGTAGCCTAATGATCTAATAGGATATGCTTCGGGGTGTCATGTTGACATGTAATCATGTTTCAGAATTTTTGTTTTTATCACGGGGGTCTGTGGGCATCAAAAAATGACGTTTTTTGCCAAAAAAATATGGTTCCCAGAACTCCTCTTACAATTTATGCAGTAGCTATGTCATCTCTTGAGATATGATAGGGACTGTCCTTTAGATGTGCAATAAGGTTTTAAAAATTTAAATTTCATCCAGGGAGTCAAATAGTAGCTGAAAATTGATGTTTATCACTCCTAAAAAAAACCTTCTTCCCAGAACTCCTCTCATGATTTAATGAATAGCCACATCATATCTTGGGGTATGACCATAAGATGCATAAAGAGGAAGAATATATATGCTTTAGGGGTGGGGATCATTTTTTTCAAGTTATTTGATCATTTTTGATTTTGGGAGGGTGGGGTGGGGTTAGGGTGACCCTCAGATGCCATGACCTACTAATACCACAAACAGATTTACCTTGACATGGTCATGGTTCAAGAAACAAAAATATATATGGTTTAGGAGTGGGGATTTCGATGATTTTGAGGATATTTTAAAAATATTCAACTATTCATGTTTTCTATTTAAGAGGAGGGGGGGGGGGTGGTTGTTTAAAAACAACTCCGGGGGGTGGGGGAATGACCCAAGGGGCAGGGGCCAATTTGTCTTAAATGTATCTTGACATGATCAGCAGAATTGGACAGAATGATCACTATAGGGCATCTGCAGAGTGGGGCCCTAAATAGTTACAAAATCAATCTACAAAAAATATTGATAATATGTTATACATGTATTTAGAAATGTCTTTATTTTCAAAATGATTAAAAAATTAATCATTCAAAATGAGTTATAAATAACCGATTGGCAATTCTGCAATTGATTGCAAGATCCCAAGTATAATATCACATGTATTTTTTTTATATATAATTATACATGTATGTTAACAATCAGGATTAAAATGCACAAATTTTCATTAGTCATAAATCTTGACATACCACATATCTCTTGACAAAAAAGAATAAGCAATTTAAAATAAAAGAAAATTAGTCATTCACTCTTTTTCTATTACTGCATGATGATAGGGTAGGGGGAATAATGGGGAAAAAGGCTGCAGCATGCCTTCATTCTCACTAAAAATGTATATCTAATCCACACATCCTGGGGATGGGGAACGGTTAAGGCCCCTTCCCCTTCCTCCCTATTATAACTCATATAAAAATGATCTTTAATACCCAAATTTAATACAAAATAGGGTCAATATGGAGTCAACTCAATAGTGTAAGTCTGACAAATGAAAAAATGAAAAAATTCTGCAATTAAAATGACAAAAACTGTAGATATGCTTATTTAAATACAGATGATGATACAGTATGCTGGCAAAGGAAGATCACATTTTAGAAAGTGAAAGTAAAACTTAACTGTTTTGTATACCGGTGTCTCATAATATTGCGCTACTACATGTATTATACTTACCTATATTGGTCAACATCATAATGATAATCCAATTAGCACAATACGAATTCCTTTAGCTGATCACCACAAAAGAAACGTTTATTCGTGTTAATTAATCCTATTCTGCATATCAAGAAAACATATTCATGTACACCACGTGAAACCCATCTAACCAAAGAGCTGGGTAATACTAGTACCCGATGCAACCTGTACACCTCTGTTGTATAAGTAACTTCAGACAAAGATCATTTAATTGAAACATATTGCAAGTGGCCTTCTTTTTTACTAAAACTAGTACAAGAGAGTGTTATTTAGAGGCAAACACTTGGTGCGGGTATTACTGTCTAATGACAGCATCTAGTTTAAACATTGGACTGACTACGGTTTCTTCGGTTTTTCCTGATCTTGACAATGAGCACACGGTGGTTGTGACCGGTTGGCAGGGGATGCTTACTCCTCCTAGGCACCTGATCACATCTGTATCTTTTTAGAGGTCCGTGTTGCTCTGCTTTGATATTTATTCAAAATATCTTGACTAAGAAGTATACATATTTTTAAAGTTCTTCATGATTACAGAATAGTGTTGTTTCGAACAAACAATTCTGTTATTAGTGCTTTTGGCATGAATTCTTAGATTTATATTCATTACATCTCTGTGCATTTTATTATGTTAAATAACGTCAAATAAACCCGATATTTCACCGACACAGCGTTTTTTGAGAAATAGTTTCCGTGTTCTTTGCTCATTGGAAGTTGTCAGGAAATCTCTCATGTCTGGAAACACATTATTGCAACAGGTTCAGTTTAGTATTTCAATGTAAACACAGGAAGTATGTATTTCATGTAGACATAGTTTATTAAAAATCAGAGATTAATTCTGTACATTCGATTTATCTTAACATAAATAGGTGTCTTTTTAATACATAAAAAAAGAAATTACACAGAGTTCAATGTCTACTTAAATGCATCTATGTGAATATTTATGTATAACTATACAAGAAGAGTGTTCTTCAGAAACATGCTTTAACTTTGCAAAATATAATAAATAATATTAAAATAAAGCTACCGACTAATTTAATTTGCATGACAATTTTAAACAAATAGAGTGTAGATTTTTATGTTTTGTTTACGTGTTGCTATAACAAAATTTAACAAACCTTATAATTGGTACAATAATTTAATCCAGAGTTTTTATATTGATGACTGTAAATAATGCAGAATTTTTTTCCAGGAAAAAAAATAAAAATGTGTCGATAAATATATCTATTGCAGGTTGATACATCTACATGTAACAATATCTTATGGAACACATGAAAACAAGGAATATGGGTCCAGATTCAGAACTGTACTCGGCTTGTTAAACCATATGAAAAGAATATCCAAGGAGGATGAAGACCATCCAATTCAGGGAAGAGACACTCTTTTCCGTGATGTCCGCCTATAAAGTCTTTTGAAGAGAAAGAATTTAGAAAGGGCATGGTTTTGGCAATACTTAAATTATGTCCAATTTCAAATTCTGTTTACCTTAATAAATATTGACATTTAATTAACAATATATTTGATATATTTAATATATTTGAAAGCAGATCATTCGATACTTGAAGGAAAGACAGACAGTTCCTTGTACAGGGTCGTGTAGATGTTAATGTTGTCAGTTTTAGTATACGTATGAATTACAGACATTTTAATAAGGAATACAAGGAAACACCGATTGTTTGTTAAATACTGATAAATAAATACATAATAGACAGCATGAAATCTTGTTACAATGAATGGTCACGATTTGGGATGAACATTCTAAAGTTTTATTTTTCCAATTTTATGTTGATAATGCTTCATTAAGGTTTTTTTTAGTTTTACCAAATGTTGATGTCAATCGTCAATCGTCGAGTTATAAGAAATATACATAGCTCATTGCTCATCGTTACGTAAACAAAACTTCAGCAGACCATGTTTTTGTTTACATATTGAATGCTGTGTAAGATATACATGTAAACCGTTTCGAATAAATTTGAATATGGCAGACACTAGATACTGTTTTTGTATTCATTCAAGGATACAAAATCAGCCTAAACAAGAGGCCCAAGGATCACATCGCTCACTTGAGCAACATAGCCATAACTCTGATCAACAAAAAGCTTTAGACCGTCTTTCAGTATCAAATACAAAATATCTAGACAACTTATTAAAGTGTATCTTGTTTAGAAAAAAAAAATGCTGCACCTATTATTTTGTTAAACAGTGAGCCCATTTCGATGTTTTAGTTTTTGAGATCAATTTTTTTCTCTAGTTATTCCCTGAGCCCCCATTATGACCACACTCTACCCCCGGGGATTATGATTTGAACAAACGTTTTGAAAATTAAAAAAAAAATTTCTACCCTTGAAAGAAGGCGTTGCCCTTCATTTCAGTAAACTTGAACCCCTTATTCCCAATATTGGTTTGTGCCAAGTTTGGTTGAAATTGGCCGAGTGGTTCTTAAGAAGAAGATGAAAATGTGAAAAATTTACAACGACAACAATAATGACGAGAGACAACAGAAAATTTTGATCAGAAAAGCTCACTTTAGTCTTTGGCTCAGGTGAGCTAAACAGAACTTTTAGTAGGATAGTTAAAACTGTATACAAATATTAGAGACGAAAACTTGTTTACATAATAAAGAACTACTATGTAGCTTTCATATCAAACAACTGACAATAAAATTTTCGCTGACAATTACAAATATCCAAATAAAGCAATAGATATAAATAATAGATACAGAAATCTAGATTTCATCTCAAATTTTGACTATGACCCTTTCATATTAAACAAATCAACTCTATTTGTCAACTTCTACATAAATAGAACACACCAAACAAAGGGGATTGCAAAATGGAGTATTCCCTCTCAACATCATTTTAATATGCTAAAAAAAACCATGCACACAGAATTACATGGTACATGTATATTACAACTTGAAATTGGTAATAAACGAGTTTTACCAATATACTGGAACGTTCTTCGGAATGTGTAGATACAATCACACTGAGGCAAATATATTTTTCTTGCTATTCTATCAGCAGAATCAATTGCTTGTAACAAGTTCCAGAAATGTATGAAGTGTGCTTGCGTTACAGTCTGCCTTTGCTGTATGAAGTAGGACTAACATTAACTTTCAGTAAATCAACTGAAATATATATGAAAAGGTATCGGCTCATTTTATTATTAATAAACTTGTGTAAAGCTAGTGTATAAAAACAAATATATAATCTTTATTGTCGATCAGTACGTTGCACGAAAGAAATAGCCAAGCTCCTATGATGATATCATATTTTCTACAACTATATGGACGTCTGACATTAGTCACCAAGCGACGTAATCATTGATATTGAAAAAATCCGCGCATCTTGACACCAAAAAAAAAGAATTTTAAAAGATATAATTTGATAATGCATATTATTTTAAGAATCGAGCTCTTCTACTGAAACGAACACTGCTTGATAATGTGTTGATTGTACTTTTCAAAATCATGGAATGCGTATATATCTAAACCGACTAACTAAATGAAACTGGTTTTGCCAGTTGTTGTATAAATACAATCGGATTTTTATAGAAATGGTGGAGAAATTACTCAGAAGGTGCAAACATATTATCTATCTAGCCTCACACAAACATCCTATAAGATATCAGTATACATTTATACATCAAATAGAAAATTAATATTCTAAAACTTTTAAATTTATATTCTAAAGATATATGGCTTAAAAACATTTCGTTGTAAATATTAGTTTTGCTTTAGTTACAATAGATTGTGATAATCTATGAATAATAATGTGTCTTTTTCCATTACTGAATATCCTACATCTTAAAAGTAATTGGCTAAATATTTAACTCTTTAAAATGATGTAAAAATGTTATTCGGTTTTCCCTTTAAATGAAAGTTCAATTGATATTATATGAAAATCATAAGCTTTTAGAACGCCTTTTGATGTTTAAAACTACTCTAGTTTTTCTGAAAATATAATCAGTTGTATCAGATTATCCTTTTTCCAAACATATTACCACTTTACCTTTGTTATATCCAATGTAGATGCTGTTTTTGAACCACAGCTTTTGCAGACTTCTTCCTTTTTCTATTCAAATTCAGATAAAATATAAATATCTGTGATTACATTTAAAATTTTAAATTCTATATGCAATTGAAAAAGGAGGAAAACATGTGAAGTGAATTAACAGATATACAGATACAGATGATGGCAAGGCATGAAATCAGACAAACTGCAAAACCAACAAAAGAAATGGTCAATATCTTATGCTGTTGATAACTCTTTTGACTGTCATTAACTGAACCGTTCCTCTTTTGATCGTCAACTGTAAAGAAGTAGAAGATAATACAAATTATATCACTTAATAATGTATACAGGGAAATATTTGCCCCTTTTTAAAACTTACTGGGTTAATAAAACAGACTAGCACTCAACTGTGTCTTGGCAAATTCAAGACGGAGCAAAACCGTTTGCTTGTCTCATAGGCAACCCCCAGCCCCCCTCCCCCCACCCCACAACCCCCCCCCCAAAAAAAAACAACGGGCGAAAATAACTATGTATACAGTATTACCTTTATTGATACTAGTATTGAAAATTGAATTAATTCTGAGCGTTTAAGAATATGAACATAAATTTATGTAACTCATCAAAGTCGTGTCATGTTTTACACTTTACTTTTGCATTGGTATATTTTAATGGGCAGAATGTAAAAACGTCATATCAGTTGAGATTACTCAAAAGCGTTAATACTTTATAAATACCGCTCAGTGTTCAGACAGTCATTACGTTGCACATGAATTATATTCAGTGCGTAAGGCAAATATCATCCATAATATTAAACTTTTTTCAGGATATCCGATCCATCACATCAAATTATATTTTTGGATATTCGTTTTCTCGATTTTACAACACTATTTGTGTTTGCAAATCACCAGTATTTACCACGAGGAAGTTACAATCTACTTCGATATAAAGTGACATTTTGTGTCATTCTTATCATTGTACACTGTTTTCAGATGTCAGTCATTAGTTTTCATTACAGGACACAAGTATTTTAGAGCATTTAGAATAAAGTATTCACTATATTTACTGAATGCTTCTCTTGTAATTTTTATTTTGGAACAATCGATCAATTAATGCTATCCTGCTATAAACGTTAGCACAATATTGTAAAAAAAAAAAAAAAAAAAAACCCAATAATTTGAAATGCATATAAATTCTTCAAAACTTATGACAGTTTCTAAAATAATCTGTAGGAATTACTTTCACATGATATACCAGCATATCGATGAATAAGACAGCATTCTAGTGCCTCTCTGAATATATTAATTTAATTAACCAAATTACTTAAAGTCTAATAATCCTTGTAAGGAGAAGATATTTAAAATCATATAAAGGTCCGTTTGAAAAGTTATGACAAATATATATATATATATATATATATATATATATATATATATATATATATATATATATATATATATATATATATATATATACGAACCTATGTGATAAGTTCAAACATTTTCTGTCATCCTTTATAACACGACTACTATTCATTGCTGTGAAAAGAGAAATATAATTCAACAAATAGACATAATATCTTTGTCGAAAAACACAATGTGGTTTTGCTTTTGATTTCATAATTCGAACATGATGGACAGACGTTGATAGGGAAATGAAACATTAGCATGTTTGCGTAAATATTATGTAGATGTAAAGGTATGCATTTGTACATTCAGATTATGTTTCATATATATGTCTGGGAAGCATCTTGAATATACAAGTTGATATTGAAGAATTGACATCCTTTAAAAATATGTTTGATGACGCGACAATGTTCTATTCTAGATTTTGATATATAACATACCATTTTCAACTTTCTTCAATTCAACAAAGAAACAAAGCCAGACAGAAAAGTGACGTGTTCTTTTTTTGTTGCTTTATTTAGGTGAACTGCAAAATCAGTTTAAATCCTGTTTCAAGCTATCAATTTACTCACTAGTAATTTTAAGGCATCCATTGATATTATCACAAGGATCACACAAACACTTCTCTCTGCAGAATCTTCCATAGAATTGTGGAGGGCAGTCTTCCTGACAGTCCATTCCAAAACTACCAGGAGGGCATTCTTGTCAAAGTTCATGATTGCAAATACTTAAAAATGTCATCATGTTACAAAGTGATATTTTTTCTGAGTGATATAAGTATTTTATGCATTACCTTCGCAATAGTTGTCAACAATTCGATAATTTTACAGCACGTCAAAGGATCCCTATATTAGATACATTAAACTTATATAGAAATTGTAAATTATACAATATTTGATGAGTTTTTACATGGATAATGTTCTGTTATAATACATTTCACAAACCCAAAGGAAACATTAGAACAGATTCCTGAATCTGGTCCGGTGTAAACATTTCTCAATATAGCTAGAAGAAGAGCTCTGAACAGCAAATCCATAGTTTTTACCAAAACATAAAACCCAGTCGGCTTTGGTCATTGGTACACATTTGCATCGAAAATTAAATTGGAAACAGGATTAAAGTTGATTTAAAAACATTTCCTGTATCTGATTGATATCACATAGCAAAATATATCATCAGTTTTTCTGGCTGATTAGTTTCTGAGAAGAAGATTTTTAAAGATTTACTCTATATATGCATAGGTAAAAATTCGACCCCCCAATGTGGCTCCACCCTACCCCCATGAGTCATGATTTTCAAAACTTTGAATCTACACTACCTGAGGATGCTTTCACATAAATTTCAGCTTTCTTGGCTGATTGGTTTCTGAGAAGAATATTTTTAAAGATTTACTCTATATATGCGTATGTAAAAATTCGACCCTCCATTGTGGCCCCACCCTACCACCAGGGGTCATGATTTTCACAACCTTCAATCAACTCTACCTGAGGATGCTTCCACATAACTTTCAGCTTTCCTGATTGATTAGTTTCTGAGAAGAAGATTTTTAAAGTTTTACTCTCTACATTCCAATGTAAAAATTCAACCACCCACTGTGACCCTACCCTACCACCGGGGGTCGTGAATTTCACAACTTTGAATCTACACTTATGATGCTTCCACATAAGTTTCAGCTTTCCTGGCCAAGTGGTTCTTGAGAAGAAGATTTTCAATAATTCCTTATTATCTCCCCTTGTAAAAGGACGTGGTCCTTAATTTTCTTTGAATCCCCTTTGCCTAAGGGTGCTTTGTGCCAAGTTTGATTGAAATTGGCCCAGTGGTTCTGGAGAAGATGTTGAAAATGTGAAAAGTTTACAGACAGACAGACAGACGGACAGACAGACGACAGACAAAATGTGATCAGAAAAGCTCACTTGAGCTTTCAGCTCAGATGAGCTAAAAAAAGGTTGTTGGTGATTTTTTTATGAATTCAAACAATTAGAAACAATTAAAGACACCCACGCATAGATTCAACTCAAGCAAACATAATTTCATGTATTAATTGCATCCTACAGAAACACGTCTGTTTGTAAAGAATTACGAATGTGTGGCGTGTTGAAATTGCGTATGCTTGTTTTATGTCAAAATATAAATTTATCAGAATAAAGCAAAAATTGTTTTTCTACGTAACTATGCCTATTGGTTAACGCAAACGCACTCTGAACCGTTCAAAATCTGACAGAACGTAGTGACCACTTAGTGACCTGAAATTGCTATCGGATTTATATTTACATTTTTGTAGGTGTATTGAATAAATACTTACCTGTAGCATTTGTGCATCCTATGACTTTATCACATGGTTCACAGGCACATTTCTCTGTGCATAATCTGCCGTAAAAATGTGGAGGACAGTCGCTCATACAATTTATCCCTTGAGTTCCGGGCCAACATTCTTGACAATGATCAATGCAAAACATGCGATATTGTGTTTTGAATATAAATGAGCAATAGCTAATAACAAACATTACATATGCGAATTACCTTTACAAGAGTTACCAACAACTCGATAGTTTGGACAGCACCTAAAGGGAGTTCTAAAGAAATCTTGCCATTAATATTGCTTTACACCTGTTGTGAAAATGCACAAGCAGTCAATGTAATATTAATCCATTAAGCATTGCAAATCACATACCCATCTGACACATTCGAACAAACTTCAACCATCAATATGGTTGTATGAGTTGTATGAGCAATTGTATTAGCAAAATCGATGAGGGAAAAGTTTGAATAACACAGACATGTTTTATGTCGGAAATCCTTTTCATTTATGCCGATTGTTTTAGTTTATCTATATTGTATCAATACAAACACGGAAACATTTCAATTAATTGCAAATTAATCATACATACTTGAGTTATTCAAACATAAACATACTTTAGTTTATTCATGAACTTGGTCAAAAAATGAGAAAAAATTTGAGATAGATAGACAATCATAACCATGTAGTATAGTATTAATATCTTTTGGTATGTCATGATCATTCATTTATCCAAACGGTGAGTTTTTCTGACGATTATAATAATAATTGACAATGAAAGAAAAAATGAAATAACTCCTTATAGGAATACTCACATCTTAAATATTTTGATGATTCAACTAGATTATGATTATACAAATCTGCATCAAGATTACTTGAAGAAATTCTTTATAGACAATGAAGTATATTTAAATTTCTTTGTCCATGGTTGTATAATTTAGATTTTGTTTTATCTACAAGTCTTGCTTAAATTTGGCTAAACTTGTTGCAGATTTTACACTGTTTGGCAAAGTATTCCATAATTTAACTGTTGACGGTAAAATTTTTTTATTATAATATGCACCAGTTCTGGTTATTGGTATATGAAACAAGTTATTATTACATTTACGTAAGGAATAATTGTGAGACTGGGAGACATTGTTCAACCATATCATACAAATATTCGGGATTGTTCAGTTTTATATCATACACCATTGTTTTAAAAATTCCAATTTGTCCAAAAGTACACACACACTAAGAAATTAAAAGAAATGCTCTTTATATCATTGAATGATATTTTTATCAAACTTAAAGTCAATTAATTTATAGATGATTCTTGTAGATAGTTGGTATGAAAATAATCGTGCTGCAGTGATCAATTTAAGATAAAAAAAGTTTAACCATATTCCAGTGTAAATTGATATTTTAAAAATAATTTTAAACATCATAGTTGATTTTTCTAATAGATTAGCTGATCCTCATGGGTAAAACATAAAGTACGAGATGAATATTTTTTGGCGACGAGCTGTTACTAGTAGGTTACTAGTAGGTTGCTAGTAGGTTTTTATCATTTACATCTTAAAATGAGTGTGAAACCGTTAATCAATGTGCATTTTTAAACAAATTATCAAAAAAAGTTTTCAAAATGAAAATTAACATTTTATAAGCATTTTTATTTATTCAAAGAGATTGTTCGGTTGCTATTTGAATACATTAAAGGGGCATGGTCACGATTTTGGTCAAACTTTATATTTCCATTTTCAATGTTTACAATGCTTCAGTAGGGCATTTCTAAAAGTCAACCAAAATTTGAGTGTCATTCGTCATGTTTTAAACGAGATACAGAGCTCGCAGTTCTCTGTCATTTAAACAAAACTTTTGTTTACGTTTCCAATGTTGAAGTACAAATTCCAATTTTATAACCTAAATGATCGTGATAAACGCTTAAAACGATTTATTTATGTCTAAAACGAATTAAAAGAGAAAGAAATAAACTTGAAAAAAGAACTTTAACTGGGTTAATGAACCAATGTAAACAAAAACAGGGCACGGGCCTTGTTTACATGATAAATAATTGTGAGCTCTGTAGCTTGCTTATATATAACTCTTTGACTGATATTCAAATTTTCATTGATCATTAGAAATGCATTTCAAAAGCATTGTAAACATTAAAAAATGGAAAAATAAAATTTTACCAAAATCGTGACCATGCCCCTTTAAGATGAATAAGGATACAAAAAACATTAATGATTCATTATCTTCGAGCATAGATTAATATTCAGCAACGTTTTCAAAAAGCAAGATGATTAGAATCAAGACATGTACAGTTACCTTAATATACAGATGATGGTTTTGGTGCAAAATGAAGCAAACTATAGCCCCTCTGACAAGGTTAATATATAGTAAGCAACTGAAAATTTGTTGGATCTTTCTTTTCTCAAAACGAAACTCTTTCTTCCTTATTCATAAAGATGGACACCATGCATATTATTTCATATCGAATACACTCTTCGTCATTTGAAAGAACATAACTTTTCATATCAATTCTGGCATATACACGGCACTTTTCCAGTACATGCAGCACTTTGTATATCGAGTTCAATTGTTGTCTAATTCACGCCTACATCTTCTTTTTATATATTCAACACACATTTTGTAAAAAAAGGGGAAGATGATTTCTACGAATTGAGATGGAATACACGGTTTGCACTGTTTATACAATGGATTAAGCATATTCAATTCTCTTGAGAGAAATAATTATTACACATTTTTTCTTTTTAAGGTAAAAATGTACCAATCAAAGAAATTCTCAAAATCGAAATTGCTTCATTAAATTCAAAGTCCGATAACTCAACTTTGCAAGTATACTAACAAAAGACTTACTGACTATTTGGGCATTAGGAATGTGACCAGTTAATATTGTCATATCTACGAAACATTCATAGTCTGTTTTTAATTTGGAAGAATTGTTTGCTGGCGAAATACGATTTTTGACACCTTTCTTTGTTCCCAAACAGTGAACAAAACGTGTGTTTTATTGATAGGTGTCCTAGTAGAGAGGCAGATGCTTTGCAAATTTTGCCAAAACCCTTCTTTCCTTGGAGAATGGAACAGGCCAAAAGAGACTCAAAATCTACCGGAGAAAATTTGTGAAGTCTGCAACGAGAAAGTAGACACCGATACTTTGGTTCAGCAACGAAAGAAGAAAAGAGGTCAATTTAGTCATATCGAGGGCTGGGTTGATGTTATTCTATGACTGTGTTTTTTGTGATATTTTAGCTTTAGAAATTTCAAAAGTTGGAAAGTTGCCCGAAGTTGGGATTGTGTTTTTATTATTACGTCAATGTTATTTTGATGTGAAAGTTGAATCATTTTGCTTGTCAAGTGATAAGCTAGAAATAAACATCCAAAGCTAAATATTTTTATTTCTTTACATTTCCATTGGAAGTTATTGTAGTTTTATTTATACAATACTGTACAAGCACTTTCGTAAACACCTGTGCTGGTCTGGTAATTTGTTGAGGGAAATCATATTGTGGATTCTTCTGATTAGATTAGCGAAATATGACATAATTAAACGTACACGCAATTCTCTTTATTTCTATTTCAGATGGAATAAGTATGAGATCACATTCTTTTTTTGCAAACTAAAATTCTTGGTGAAATAATATTATTTCTGTATAAACTCTTTACATTTATGATCATTCTGTTTGATCATATCATACTTTCAGGTTTTTTTTTCATTCTATTGTATTGTACTATATCAACATATAGTCGAACTTTGAATGCGTTTCATAACGTATTAGCATGTTGTTACGACTATCAATTTATTTCTCACTAATCTATTAAATGCTTTGTAGAAATGCAAAAAACGACTAGATTTTTACTTTAGAATAATGTTAAAAATTGTGTCGCAATAAAAGGCAACATTTAATATCTCTTCTGGTTCGACTGCCTTCACGGTCTGAAAATCAAACGTTTTCTGATTGTTACAAAATTGCAAATGTATATTAAAAACTTTTGAAAAAGTTAAAATGGCAAACAAATCAAGTTTGATTAAGTATAAAATGCAATGAAATATTTCAGAAATGCCATTGGTTGTATTTCAGTTGACTTAAATACACAGGATCAACCTCTGCCATTCAGTCAACTGAATGTTAGCTGAAAGGTCTGGAAAGGTGACTGAATGGGACAGCTATGCCATTCAGTCCCCTTTCAGCTACCGATCAGTCACATTTCAGTTAACTGAATGGCAGAGGTTCATCTTGTGATACTTTAAGAGCTCGAATTGCTGCGCAGGCGCAAGAAGCCGCCATGCGCCCTCGCAATTCAAATCCTGTTGATTCTGACACTTGAGTACGCAGGCGCACTATATAGTGCGGCAGACTTCCGGATTGCTATGTGTGTTTCTTATCTTTATTCTGTTTTTTTCTTTTACCTCTAACCAGGAAAAATACTAGCAACGTTTTAATTTTTTTATATCCTAATTAATGACTTAACATTTGGAAAACAATGCAGTAAATGTAGAGATAGTAAAGTGCGTGTTGTACCAGTGCGAATGTAGGGAAATAACGAATTCAGCGAAGATGTATAGTGGTTATGTTATAGTAAATAAAAGTAAATTCTTACCTAATGTATACCGGGTTATTTTCGCCCAATGCTTTTTCACTCTTCTATACTTGCAAATAGTTTCACAACATCTAGAAGTCACTCAGAGACATTTAGATTTCTAATCAAGACATTTATAAATTTTGAATTCGCCCAGTCTTAAATTTGCCCGCTGACAACTAGGGCAAATAGGGCGAAATAAAAACGGGGGTAAAGTTTCCCCGTATACAATGTTCTTGTTTAACTAATAATGTTAAAATCAACAAGATGTACATCTTTTAAAGTGAATTGCTTTAAGTTCCCTCTTTTGAGCAAAATGACTTTTTTCCATAAGTAGTTACATGTACTACATTTTATGATCTGATAGATTTAGTTTTTATTTTTTTCTTATTTGAGACTTTAATGGGCAAAATTGGAGACTTAGAGAAAACAAACCCCAGGTATATTGCTGATTCGCATTACATATTTTCACAAACTCGGTGCGTATATGGATACGACTGTTCACAGAAATAGTAAACACACAAGTTCCACGGGTTGCCTTTTATTAAGCCGTGTTTCACTTCGCCCATTTTTGAACAGCTTTAGAAAGAATTGTTTATGCTGTATTGTATTGTGCCTTTCGCTTTGCATACATCTAGTTGTGTTAAAACATTATCTGCATTGTTGAGATACAGATACATGTACACAGTACTGTAACCATGTATTAGATTTATATTAGAGGTTTACTCATTTAATTTGTTTTTATTGTAGCACATCACGTTTAATTGTGAAACTAACTAGCGTAGTTCTATGTAACATGATTATTGCACATTTTGTTCGTACAAGTAGAACTAGTATTTTGTAATAGAATAATATGTTATAAAAGCGATAATCATTATTTTATTAGAAATATTGTAATTACAAAATGTGAATGTTGTATTTCAGGATTTGATAGCTTAACTATGATTACTTCATCTGTAGTAAAACATATCCAATGATATCAATTCTCATATAAATGAAAAAAACTCCACCAAATATATGATAATTAATGGGTGTGTCGAAGTGTTTACATGTATTGTTAAATATAAGGGATGAATATTGTCCTATCGTAATACCTGGTGTAATTCTGGTATAATTTTTACCCAATATTGTCTCATAAACTAATTCTATATTGCCTTTATTTTAAAGATGACGTTCTGCTTAAGTTAGGAGAAATTCGAGCATGAAGAAAAGGCGCTATGGCTAAAGTAATGACTCTTAAGCAGATGCTTCACGAAGAAGAATTAGATAAACCAAACTATGGTCGCGAACGGCGCAGCAACGTAGGAGTTCTTCAGACACCTGATATGTCAAGTCTTCTGCCGATCCCTACGATAAATGTAGGGTCCAGAGAAGAATCAGAAGCTGTTGAGGCAGACGATGCGACAGAGAATAATATGGAGAATATCCGCGCACTTTTTCTCTTGAATTTTCCCGTCAATGATGACGAGCAACTGTCAGCAACGGAAACACGTGATCAGAGTGAAAGCGACGAAGTGGTTGAGTGAAATCGACAACGGGCAGTAAAACGATTACAATCAATTGAAGTTGTTTTGCCAATGTATGTACACAGCTTATTGTGCCACGTACGTTTCACATATGTTTAAACTTAACACATGTACAACATACGTTAAACATACGTAACACACACGTGAAGTCAAACCATACGTTGGGAAATGCATGGTTAACATACGTGTGATAACATACTTTCAACAAAACATACTTTTAACGTACGTTAGATTTTACATATGTTAAACGTATGTGAACCATATGTTTTACATATGTAGATCTCAACCACATGTAACACATATGTTAATAAACACACGGTTAACATGAGTTCTAACAACCGTATGTTACACGTGCGTTAATAATATATGTTTTACATAAGTGTGAAGGAATGCATTTAAATAATATTAATATTATCTGCATGTACATGTGTACATGACTGACGTTGCTGTATCACTCATGTCTCTGAAATGAATGCAGGTAAACCATACATACATCATACACGTCTGAACATTGTATGACACTTTATAGTTATTGTAAGGTTGATTTGCAAAACCACAAATATAACTACATGCATTTCCTAATATTTTCACCAGAAATGTCTCTGTGCAGCTCCTATATTTATGATTATTTTCAACCTTCATTCAATAAAATGTCTAGAAATTTGACTAATAAATCAAGTTTCACATGATAATGTTTACAAAATCATTTTGCATCTTCTATTTTCTATACAATTGAAGTATACATTTGGTGTATGTGACCTAGTGAATATTGCTCATGTGCACACAAGTGGCATTCTCAATCTGTCGTCGATTTGATTCATTCATTTGTTCCTATGCTTAATATTGGGCCATTTGTTTGATAAAAATAGAGCTACATTGTAGCTATGAATATTGTGAAATATAACTGAGCTTAAGTTGCAGTCTTTCAACTTTGGTATACCGGAAATCCCTCAAGACATAGAAATAAGAACAGGAAACCATAAACACTTAAAGTTCCGACTTTTTTTTTTTTATAATTTTCATGCAATCTGTGTCGATGATATATACAGTCTTTAATTCTAAGTCAACAATGTCAATGAAAAATATCACGATGCTTACAATATATAAAATAATAGATGCATATTAAACGTAATCGGAAAAAGAAAAGCTCTTCATGTGCAATGACGAAGTACCCCTGTTTCATTTTCACTTTACATCCAGAGCTCTACACCTAGGCATGTACAAAAGCCATATGCATATGCCTATTTATCATGTGAGTATTATCATAAATAATACCTTTAGAATAATATCCATGCTTTAAATGAAATAAACATGATAGTTTGATGCAGAAGATTTTTAGGCATCAGCTGATTGTAAAAAAAAAGTTCAAGCTGATCATAATCTGATTATATTTATCAAACTAATTAATAACAGATACGATGCGAAAATATTGTAATGCTGCGTAAATACAATGGAAAACAAATTATTTTCAATTGGCTGCCAAAGCCTTACTAAGCAATTCATTAACTGCATGAATGTTTCAAGAATAACATTTTATAATTTATATTTTAAATTAAGGTAGAACCATGCAGCCTTTCAGAAGTGTGTGTCAAATTATTTTTTTCATTTGGACAGTTAAAACAACTCCTATATAATTTACTAAAAAAAAGCCAAAATATTCATACATTGGCACATTTGTAATATACAATGAACACTAATTAAGCTTGATCACATTGGCCTAAAAATTCAAAGACCAAATTTTAACACAATGAGGCAATTATGATCTTGTAAGTCAATCTATTGATTTTTATTAAATGAAGAAAAATCCATTTGGATTGAAAATATAACAGGCAATTTATACCCATATTGTTGGATATATACAGTTTTAAAAGTTGTTATTTTGCAAAATTTGGAGAGAAAAAAAAAAGATATGTATATCTTTAGAATATAGACACAATATCACATGCAGTCACTATAAATTATATACATAGTCATGATAGTCAAATCATAATATTTACATTTGCAAATATGTTTCCTTATATGAACCTATGGAATAGCGAAAACGTTCAATTCTGTGTGAACGTTTCCGTGACATCACAATGATAACCACACGCGCTTATCGCTTGTCGCTTGGATTATTGTAAACATAAAATCTTGGTAATTTTAACAGTTCTGAACGATTTGTCTTTTACAAACGTAAATATAAGTAATAAACAGTAATGCTAAAAGTTCACCGAGATATGAAGTTGGTTGGTACGTGATCAAATCTACTGAGAAGCCCTTCGGGCTTCACAGGATTTGATCACGTGACCAACCAACTTCATATCCCGGTGAACCTTTTAAATTGCTGTTTATTTCTTAATTAAATTATCTTAACATTTTGGTCCTAGTTGGCAAAAATATAAAAATAAGTGCAGTATGTAGCAACCCCTTCGGTCAAGTAAATTAATATAATTCCCCAAGATTTTGGACATATTTATGGTTTTTCTCTCCTTTTAAAAAGAATTAGGCTATACTACATGTATGACTTATACAATGCTTTATCGGTAATTCAAATACATGTGAACTTACATGATCATGTAATTAATATTGTTGATATGCCCAAAACTGTATAGCCAAAAATTTATCACATCATTTGAAAAAAAGAAAGCCACTGGAATTACCTTAATATTTATATTTAAAGCTAACACTTAAAAATCTAAACATACAATATATGCATAGCAAAAGTGCTGCTTATATGTACTACACGAGATGTATTGATGTAATTTGCAAAAACCATTAAAAAAGTTGAACATGGATGCTTAGAGATATAGAACAGATTAACAATAATCACTAAGCATGTAGAAATTTTTGAAAAAGTATGCATGGTCATAGTTATGATGCAAATGAACTTTATTGGTAAGTACTTCTTCCTGCTCCACCCTCTCTGTTACATGAGTGTCTCGTATGCTGCATTTTACACCCAGGGAGTCATGCATAACATTCAGTCTTTTAATGACTTGCTTGTATGAATGACAACAACCTCATTTCCCAAATGTAATTTTGGACAACCCAGTGAATTACAACTTGTCGAACACTCTGTGGCCTTTTGTATTATTGCCATCATCTTTGTTGGCCCTCTGGTAGGCAAAACTATAATGCCTTTTTTCAAAACTCCACAGCTCTCCTGATAAAGAAGTAAACAATACATGTGGAAACAATGAATGCATTAATGACTAATGCACACATGATGATTTTTTTCACATTTTCCTTACATTTATGATTGAAATAAGTACTGTCTATTTTTAAACAAGAGGCCCAAGGGCCCATGGGCCTTATCGGTCACCTGAGTAACTGTAGTGTGGCTTTTGCAATGTATACTCATGTGCATTATAATTACAGGTCTAAATGAAATCATGTTTAATATTCCGGGATTATTTAATCCAATAAACTTTCTGAATTCTGAAAAATAATTAAAATATTGTAGCATAACATCATTGACATAATTGAACAAATCTTAAGTACAAATAAAATATATTTGGTTGAAATTACACCACCCTACCCTTTATAATCATTAGAGTATCATTATGTAAGAGGTCATCTGCTTAATAATCACGAGCAAAGCAGAAGATTTTCAAATATTTTCAAAGAATTAATGCATTTTCACTATATAATAATTATAGCCCCGCCCTAAGACAAGAACCCTGACCCAGGGGTCATGAAATTCACAATTTTGGAAGAGGCATTCTTACTCATCATAATTATGTACTTAGTTCATGGGCTTAATACTCAAGAGCAGAGGAGAAGATTTTCAAAGTATTAATGCATTTTCATTAGATAATCATTAGAGCCCCACCCCAGTGCCAGAACATCTGACCCTGAGGCCATGAATTTCACAATTTTGGTAGAGAGCTCAATGCTTATTACATTCATGCCAGCAGTTTGACTGCTTGATGTCCAGGAGTAATTTAAAGAAGATTTTTTTTAAAGATTGCATTAATTTGATGGTTTTAGCCCCACCCCTCAGACCCCAGAGGGGCAACGGCCATGAATTTCGTAATTTAAACTTCCCTTCACCCATATATGCTATTTGCCAAATTTGGTTGAAATTGGTTCAGTGGTTCCAGAGAAGAAGCTCAAAATGTTTGAAAGTTTAAGACTGACGATAAACAATGACGGACAAAAACAGATATCATTAATAGGTCACCCGAGTGACTCAGGTGACCTAAAGATGAGGATGTCCATCATAACTTCACTCTCCACTATCACTTTAAAATGTTATACATACATTCTCGCCTGGTGTCCCATACTCCACCCAGTCACCAGCATTGACCATTTCACCACCTGCTGTGATAGCTGATCCTCGCTGAATTTTGTCCTCTAGAGAGTGATTATTTGAGGCCAGCAGGGAGAGCATCTCGTCGGTAATTTTCTCAGTCTTGGTATGTCTGTTTGACTGTCGATATAGTTTTCGTACTGTACCATTCTGCATCTTTTTGTCTGAGGTGACCGACTCTCCCATAAATTTCTGAATCTCTGCCATACCTTCAAACTGCAGAACATGTGCTGAGACATTTTTCCTGCAATACAATATTTCTGGTAAACCATGCAACTTAAGTCATAAGTCCTTTCAATTTTCTTGTAAATTAAATACTACCTAATACTAACCATTCTTCAGACTCCTTAAAACATCTCCCAGACAAAATATGTTGGCATATTGTATGCTTTGTAAACTTTATACAAGTGTCCCTGCTACACGCCTTCTGATTCTGAAGGAAGATTTGATCCCTTATGTTGCCATGGGTTTTTTTTAAGGCATCCTCTATGTAAAATTTAGGGGGACCATGTTTTCTTATGTCATCAACCTAAGAAAACAAATGCATTTAACATACCGGTATTTGGAAAGAATCATGAGAATTGCATCAAATATTCTTAGATACATGTACCTGGTTATTGAAAGTCTCTACTTAAAGGCATCAATCATTATTATCAGAGCAATTAAGAATAGAATGTCTATTTAGTACACAAAATATATGATCTGATTTATTTCTGAGCTTACAATATCTTTGTGTATAATTTGGAGAAAGAACACATGCATCCTAATTAAAAAGTTTTTCCATTAGCATTATACTCTAAATTTACACAAGCATTCCATATATTCTTGTAAATAAAGTTTGTCTTTCTTACTATGTGAAAAGGAGATGTGACTTTGCTTTTCTTTGGGGTTCAGGTGTATGAACTTTGACATAGGAGAGATATTTGTCAATGGTTGACTGTAGATACTGCAGATCATCCTCATCAAAGCTCTCACTATGCAGTTGTAGCTGAATCTAAAACATCATAAAAGCAAATTTCATGTACATTTACGGCTAAACGAACGGCCTCGTGCAAGGTTCAAATTTAATTTGGTGTCAATATCAAAACCATAAAGTACATTTGCTGATGTGCCATTATGTAAGTTTTTTATGTAATTTTTATGTAACGTGCACGTGGATGTGTTTACATGCATTGATTGATTGAAGTTTGTATTTTAGAGGAGGTTCAACTTATATTTGAGAAGTAGGTTCTCATGTCGTCCATGGCTGTAAGTCAAAAGTGATGACTTCAAGGTAAAAAAATGTGGAGGTTGATTGTTTTGTTGTGCTTCTCACTTAATGTAATCTGTGATAAACTTATGAATATATAAATGTAAATATTTCAGAATGAAGTTCACACTTGCCTGACCATGGACGACATGAAAACCAATCCTGCAGCATTCCAGGAAATGGTCTCTCATGCCCTATTTAAATTCACAGAGCTCAGGAATCAGTTTAGGAAAAAGGTGTGTAATCATTTGATAAAAAAATAGTGTTTGGCTGCTGTCAGTTGTCCAATTATTTTATGTTCACTTTATGTTTATTTTACATGAGTTGTTAACTTAAAAGTCTGTATGTGTAAAAATTTGTTAGGTTTTACAGTAGGTTAATGTATGCATAATTCTCTTGCATCAAAATAAAAAAAAACAACTCTCCATAATACTTGTATGTGACAAATAGTTATACCCCCTACAATGTTCTTTTTTTATGGGAAGGGGTGGGGAGGGGGGAGTGTGTATATAGGAATTGCCTTGTCCGTCTGTTTGTCTATTGGTAAGTCTGTCAGTGCAATTGTGTCCCATCCATATACCTTTTTTATGGTGGAACAATAGAATCTCTTACTTCACACAAAAATTGTGTATGACCTTTGGGTAAAACATAAGTTTAAACCAAGGTCATTTAGGAAAGTTCAAGGTCACTGGAAGGAAAAGAGCATAATTCCCTGTGTGTTTGTGTGTGGAGGGGGTTGATACAAACATATATGATATGCTCTATTCTTGATTCCTTATTCTTAATGATCAACTGGTTAAATTACAACACAAAAGGCCAATATTGGTTACCTCTTGATATATGACATAAACTGCTAAAATGTATGTATGTTTTTGAAAATTTATTTTGCATAGATTCTGGCAGATAAACAACGGATTCCATGTAAAGGCCTTGGAGAGCTGTGCTATGACATCTTTCATAGCTACTCCAAGGCCGATGAATGCACCCTCTCTCAGGACAGAATGCATGCAACCCTTCTGTTGGTAAGTATTTACAAACAGTTATCAAAATATGAGAAAAAATAACTTACATAATCTTGATTTTTTTAAATAAAAAATATTGTTAATCTTTTTAATTTCAGAGACACTTTCTTCACAAGAAGTACTATTCACACTACTGGCTCTAAAAACCCCTGTCCGTATGAAAATCCCCTGTCTTTCCCTGTCACCCCCTGTGTTTTCCCTGTCACCCCCCTGTGCACCCCCTGCCAGCCCCTGTACACAGCCCCAGTACACCCTGTAATACCCTGTCTGCCACTGTACACATCCCCTTTGTGCCACTGTAAGCCTCTGTCACCCCCTGTACGCCACTGTCATCCCCTGTAAGCCACTGTATTTCCCTGTACATGCCCCTGACACCCCCTGTACGGTGGTTGACTGTTTATAACGGCCTTTTCTGTTATTTAATTTCAATATTTTTTTTCTTAATTCAATTTTTTAACTCTCATGTGTTATAGTTTGAGAAATAAATCAAGTTTTGCACTCAACAGAGCGCCGACTCACAAGACACACTGTTATAGTAATTTTAGAAATTATAATATGTTTTTATGAATAATTTACTGATACAGTACTTAAATAATCATGGATGCTTACAACTAAAGCCTCGAGATTCACCGGGTGTAAATCTCAGGTGAGGGCGGTGTGAAAGCCTTCAGGGCATTTAGTCTTTTAGAGGTCGGGAACATCACTACTCCGTAATATTTAAAAAATAGAGAAAAGAAATACTGTGAATTATTTCTACAAAGATCAAGCGCAGCACATGGTGTTTAGCATTTGATTTTGTCTATCTACAAGTATTTGCACACTGAAACATGTTAATCACTCAGGATGAAGAATTTACATGTATAAGCAGCCATGTTACGATAGAGCACGTCTTTCTTTTTTTATAACAAGTTCCTGATTATACCTTTATTAATTTCCCGTGAATAACAAAATAAAGCTTTCATAGCTTATAAGTTTGCGTAAGAAATAATTTTAGTATATTTGTTTAATATGTTTCTGAGCGGCTTATTAGACCCTTGAATTGAAATTTAACTGATGATTAACTCTCATAAACAAATATTTAATTTCTAAAATCTAATTTTCATTTCCATTTTTTACTGCAAAATTGAAGATATCAAATATAAAGTTATTTATTGTCAGTGAACAGAAATCCGTGGCCTTGGTCAGAACATTCACAACATACATGTACATGTAAATGTAGCACTAGTTTTTTTAAATACATGTAGGAGTTTATATAGATACGGAGAGAGAGAGAGAGAGAGAGAGAGAGAGAGAGAGAGAGAGAGAGAGAGAGAGAGAGAGAGAGAGAGTTTGCATTGATTTTGAATTAAAAGTTACTACAAGTTTCCCGGGAATTAGTTTCCTAAAAAGTTAATATGCAATACTAATTTCATTCCCAATTCTTTATTATTATTTATATTAACTTAAGGCGAAATATAAGTGATCATTTCGATCGGTGTGTGATTATCTGCACGTGCTAATCATGTTGTGTTATTAAGCGCTTTAACTCAGGCAGGTTATATGACACAGAACGTTGCAGATTTCCCGCACTCATCCTCCACTTAGATTTTTATTTTACAAATTACAAAATACGGTCGTTTGTTTAAATACAAGGAATAAAATATTAAGGGGTTTATCGGCATATATTTATCTTGATATGTGTCAATGTTGAGTCAGAATTATTCACGTTTGTAACAATATTGCCCTCTATGAAATACAAAGAAAAACAAACACCGTCTAAACCATGAATGCTCTTCTTGCTCTCCATTTCCTTATGTATAAGAAACTACTAAATATATATATTTAAGAAAACCCGAAAACATAATTGAAAACTTTTTTTTTACTTGATTAAGCAGTCAAACACCGTACATGGGGTGTCAGGGGCATGGACAGGGAAATGCAGTGGCTTACAGGGGGTGACAGGGGCGTACAGGGGGTGACAGGGGCTTACAGTGGCACAAAGGGGATGTATACAGTGGCTGAGAGGGGATTACAGGGTGTACAGGGAATGTGTACAGGGGCTGACAGGGGGTGCACAGGGGATGACATGGAAAACACAGGGGGTGACAGGGAAAGACAGGGGATTTTCATACGGACAGGGGTTTTCAAAGCCAGTAGTGTCAGATGGGGCTACAACACCTTTCTGGGGTGAATTTAGGTCCTTTTGGGAAGAGGTAAGTATTCTCAAAAGGAAAGATGCACATTGATTTAAAATAATTCCAAATAAATTTTAGCAAAACTTTATTTGTTTTTAACATTTCAGATTGAAAAGGACGGAAGGCCCGAGAAATGGGAAAGATTGACAAGAGGAGAGTTGAAAGGGCAAGAGGTAAAAACATACCTTTTTTTTAAATTATGAAAAACAATGTAAAAACCAATTCATTACAAATATCCATCGATATATGTGTAATGAATTATAATGCTAAAACTTAGCTCTTAGCTGACCTGAATCTTCTTGGGTCAAAATCAGATCAAAATTTGTTTGGCATCTGATGTTGTCTCTGATTGAAATTGATTTTTTCTTGTCCCTCACAAACTTGTGTGTGCCATACCTTTTAAACTGGATGGTGTAGGATTTTGAAACTTGGTCAGCTGGTATGTCATATAGAAACAGATGTAACAATCAAAAGTAGGTCACAATAGCCTCGTTTTGAAAAATACCTGGCGTAACGTAGCCAAACACTGTCTGGGCCAGATCTTTTAAACTGGATGGTGTAGGACTTTGAAACTTGGTCAGCTGGTTTGTCATATAGAAACAGATGTATCAATCAAAAGTAGGTCACAATGGTCTCGTTTTGAAAAATACCTGGCGTAACATAGCCAAACACTGTATGTGCCATATCTTTTAAACTGGATGGTGTATGACTTTGAAACTTGGTCAGCTGGTTTGTCATATAGAAACAGATGTATCAATCAAAAGTAGGTCACAATAGCCTCGTTTTGAAAAATACCTAGCACAACATAGCCAAACACTGTCTGGGCCATATCTTTTAAACTGGTTTGTGTAGGTCACAATAGCCTCGTGTTCAAAGGTACGCAATTCAGAAGGGGGCGGAGGGAGCGAATCGACCGAGTCCCTTCTTTATAGCTTAAATTTTACTTAATATGATCTAACTTACTTAGAACATATCCCACTTTTTCATTGGCTGATCAAAAGTTCTGCGTCAATCAGATATTATCTGCCCTTTGTTTACGGCTCTCTTAGTGGGAGGGTTAACAGGTATGAGCATTGTGTGAACACATTATTATAAAGAAGAAAATATAAGTTGCAGTCATGTTTTTCTTTTTATTTTCAGAAAACTCTGGAAACACGGAAGAATAACTGTACATGTTTCAAGAAGAATAAACCAGAATTTTAATTGTGAAAATTTGTTTTTCCTTCTTAATGTAATTTTAGATTAGCAGATATCTGGACAAGTAATTACATATAGTTCCATTGATGGGAAAGTAAACTAGTTATTTGAAGAGCCTAAAGCAGAGAGTTAAGGGATTTCTACAACTTGAACTGAAAGACAAAAGAAACATTTGAAGACGTTTAATCAAAGACCTGGATTATGTGTCTGTTATGTATACAAATGGGACTCAAATATTTACATATAGAATATATACATACATGTCGCAGGTTATGAGAAACACGTGAGATGCAAGTCACAATAGATATATATACATGTATTAGATATACATACATGTATGTTAAACGCATGTTATAATCCACGTATGTGAAACGTATGGTATCTACCACGTACATTAAACGTAAGGTATGTACAACGTGTGTTAAACATACGTGTAACGTATGTACCACGTACAGTTTAAAACGTACATTAAACACACGTGGTACTTAAATCACGTTAAACGTACGTGAGGTCACATACGTATCATAGAGGTTTAACGTATGTGATACATATCCAGCACATTTTGCTGTGTACGGGTTGATAGATACTTTTTTCAATGAAAAATGGTACTATTATACTAATGAATATTAATTAATCACGTTTTTCACCGATTTGATTCCTGAGGAATATACAAATGAACCACAAGTCAACAGAACATTTTTCACACATTCATTAACTTTATGCACATATATGTACTTATCGGATATAATATCTATCATAGCATCAGAGTACATGCTTGAAACACACCTGGGGTTCTCCAAAACCATGAATAGTAAGTAATTGTTCTGCACGTAACAAATGTCATTTAATAGAAACATTCTTGTATTATAATTCAATATCAATTCACGATAAGGAAATAATGCATGAAGTACATATTAAAACAATTCTGTTGATTTTGTAAAGCTATATCTAAGTTTTTTTCTACCTCTAGTGCTCTCCTTTTTGAATTCATCCAGTGCCCGGAATAGTTCTTTCTGATGCTTACTTTTCTCGCGACGGATTGCATTTTTTGATTCCTTGTTCTCTGTTTTAACAATGTTTGATACAGTGGAAGGCATCTGAGATGTATCGTCATACACGTTCGTGTTTTTTAGTTTTTCTAAAGGAGTTGAATCGTTATTTGTGATTTGCATGTGATCACATCTATCCGACACTTTAAGTTTTAGAATGTTGTACGGTCCATCCATTGAGTCGTCATGACCATACGCATTTTGTGAGGGTGGTTCTGTCATGTTATTTGAATTCATAGTTTGACATTTGTCGTAGCTGGTTTCTGTGTTTTTTGTTTGAGATAAATCAATTTTCCTCGAAGATAACGACATACTATATCTACTATTCTCTAATGGAACCATTTGATTGTTGGAACCTGTTAAACACATGATAGCTGTTAATTATTCTATTCTCAACATCTTTAATAAAGTAATTCTTTTGAAGTGATTACTAAAAATGATTTACTACCATATTCGGCCGGATCAGCAGGATTCTTAGCCTTCACCCGTCTGGAAGCATAAATACATGAACCATATCAATATTTCGAAAAAGAATTATACAACATTATTTCGTTTTCAAGCTAAACAAAATCAGAAACATAACATTTTTCATTTACCGAATTAAAAAGAAGATTCGTAGACAGATAATGAAACAGATCACGAAACAAATTGCCAAGGCGGACAAAGTAAGCCATGTTGCAGAGTTCGTTTGACTTTGATCCTTATCTATCAGAAAGTAAAAATCATATTAGTTATTTCCTGGTATATACTTGTTATTTCTTTTATTAATAACTCTTTTAAAACTAACATTCTTTGATCATTTTGATCAATCTAATCAAAATTTGACCTTTCATGCCCCCGTGTTTGATATGTCACATCGACATATCAAATCCGGGGACATGAAGGATCTAAATTTAATTTGGTTTTTTCTAAAAAATTCTTTCCGTATGTAGTTTCAGAAAATACGCATGAAAAAGAAGTTTAAAGTTCTATTGACTTTTAATCTTCCTCCAAACAAGGCGTATTTTAAAGACTCAATTAAAAATAACCCTTTTCATCTGATATCTTGACAAAGAGCAATATGGAAGAAAACATATGTTTATCTACATGTACGAGTAGTTCAATGCATGTTCATAATAACATGTTGTAAAGAAAAAAAAACAATTTGCGCATGTTTCACCACTGATCTTAAGATATTTTAAACAATTTTTTATTATCTGATATAAGTTGTAAATTCTGTTTTGCAACCGTTTCATTTCAAGAATATGCCAATGCATATCTTGTAAAAAATCATAAGTGGTCTCCATGTTGTGATGTACTGTCAAGAATATTAAAGCACCTTTGTGACGTCATATTTTGATAAATCGAGATCAGTAAATTTCTTACTTTTCTGTATCCCCGGCAATGTTTCCAGTAGCTGCTCAATAAGTTCCTACTTACTTGACAGTCAACTGCATGCGACTTATTGGACAGTTGCAGATAATTGATGTTAACACAAATACACAGAAACACAATAGAAGAAAAAACTACCTGAATACTGTTTTCTTTAATTTCGCAGATTGTTTTCTTATCATCAATATTATGAATTAAAATAATCAAATAGATTGGTAGACAACAAATCTTAGATTTAATCGAGCACTCATAATTTTCATATATTAACACATATTTACATGTATTTTCTACTATGATCAATAGTAATTCACAGTGATATAGAAACCGAGAAGCCTACACGATCGAGATCTAAGCGGTTTATCGATTGGTTGAAGCTTCAGCAACGTAAGAAAAATCACAGACTTCACGAATTAATCATGATGATGGCCGACTCAAATTCCCATTTATGAAGACTATGCAATTTCTTTTATCTAACGTACTGATGTATATCATCAATATTTTCCCTTTTTTACACACTTTATGATTAATTCAATAATTCATCACAAGAAAGTGTAAATATAAACAATAAATTGCTTTCTTTGGTAATTCATGCAGGATATTAAGGTCGCGATATTGCAGAAAAAAATGTAAAACCCGCGTTATATGAGGCGTATTCATAGTGCGTACACTTCATTCATGTCATAATACAAATTTATTGAAATAGAACAAAAACTGTTTTCTCTATCTACTTATGACTTGAACCGTCAAATATCTGACAGAATGGACAGGTTTGGTGTTTTTAAAATTATAAAACAATGATTACTACTTGATGCTATAAGATTAAATTTATTTTTACATTTTTGTAGATGTATTGTAGATGTACTTACCCGTTGCATTTGAGCATCCTGTGACTTTATCACATGGTTCACAGCCACATTTTTCTAAGCAAAATCTGCCGTAGAAATTAGGAGGACAGTATGCCTTGCAATCTACACCATAAGTTCCCGGCCAACATTCTTGACAATGACCAATGCAA
The DNA here is from genome assembly GCA_033439105.1 of Magallana nippona. Classification (NCBI taxonomy): domain Eukaryota; kingdom Metazoa; phylum Mollusca; class Bivalvia; order Ostreida; family Ostreidae; genus Magallana; species Magallana nippona. The sequence goes on along the minus strand of CM065920.1, from coordinate 25,476,520 downwards.
AACATTCAATATATTCGTTTATCATATAGGTATTTAATATGAATAAGAACTAGCTGATAAAAAAAACAACAAAACCAAATTACCTACACAAGAGTTCCCAACGACTCGATAGTTGTCACAACACTCCAAGAGGCTTCTAAAAATCTTGACATTATTGTCGCTTTACTGTTGTTTTGAAATACATAATCATTCTAAAATTTGTTAATTAATTAATACAAATCGCATACCCATCTGTCATATTTGAACATACTCCAGTCAGCTTTGTGGATGCATGAATTGTATTCACAAATGTGATGAGGTAATATTTGAATAACACAGACATGTTTTAGGACGGGAAACCTATTTATTTATGCCTAGTGTTACAGTTTATCCATATCAATATACAGCCGGAAACACTCCATAACTGTTAAATAAAGGGGAAATTATTATTATGATATATACTTGAGTTTTTCAAACATGAACTTAATATGCATAAGTGTTTATTTATATATAATACATTTTGAAAAAAGACAAACAAAAAAAAAAAGACAAAAAAAAAAAAAAAAAAAGAATCCGTTATGATGCATCAATGTAGCTACATTAAAGTCTTAAAAGAATTAATGTTTATAATTATAATAAAATATTGTAAAAAACCCCGAATTTCAATGAATTTTTAGATTGTACTTGGAGATAATTGGGTATATCCCTCCAACTATTTTTAACAAAGTAGTGCCTTTAAGCAAAATAGTTCCTATACTTGCAGAGTAGATATACATTTATTGGGACATTTTAAATCAGAATGCTTGACACATGTCAGAAAAGAGGATTTGCAATTTTAAAAGCAATTGTCAAAATCGAATTATCATTTGAAGGAAAGAATTGAAATTGTTTGATGTACACCCTTTTCAAAACTGTGAAATTCCCTACTTTTACTTTCATTTTCAGAGTTTTTCAATACAGACGCATTTTGCGGGAAAACGAATCTGACTTCACACCACAAAATTTTAACAGGGGAGATACAATTTGATGAGCTTTCAATCAAGAGGTCCCTCGTTGCTGAACGAAAATTAGGGCCGGAGCTATGAACCCGAACGTACACATTACTGCCTATGGAAAATGCATTAGTGGACTCTACCCATATTGAGCCCCATGCTGGTAAGGCATATTCCTTGTTTATTTGCAATTATTATGATAAACGTGTGTTTCTCTTTTGTACATCATCTCAATTATGTGAACAAACTAAATTTCCAACAAGTTCAACAAGTTTAGTCATTTAAAAAACAACTTCTATAGAAAAAAAATCCATATCACAACACCCCCTCCCCCCTCGCACAGGATTCTCAGAAAACCGATTTAATGAATTAGAGAAATCATTGTTATTTTAACTTGATTGTTATTTATTTTGAGTTTTTATGTGAAAAAAAAATAATGTATGTGTATTTCTACTCATATATGAGTTTAGAAGACATTTTATAAATTTTGAGACCCACTTTGGGTTTTTAGTGCAATCATTTCAAGCGAGTAAAAGTGAAAGTAGAGAAGCAGGAAGTTTACAGTGGGGGAATATACTTCATTCAAGCAGAGTCCAGCTGTCTAATATTAGTTTGCATTGTATGGGAGTTGTATTAATGCCCGGTATGTTCCAATTCTATATTTATGATTATAGATTTGCATTAAATTTGCGTAAATAAATCTGTGGTGCATGTTGTACGTACTACAGTGTGTATGCACACTTTAACATGTGAAAGCCTACCATAGTACTTAATCCATAAAACCTATCTTTGTTTATCATAAACAAAATTGAATGAAATTATCTGTATTCATTTTAAGTAGATATTTACTTATATTTATCTATTCATATATTGAAACAATAGATTAATTTTTTGGGGGTGGGGTTGATATTGAATGTTTAAAAGGGGGAGGGGGGGGGGGGGGGTTGGTCTTTAGGTTGTGCAAATGTGTTGTGCATGAAGATGTGTAGTTGTTTGTTGTCTGTCTTCTCTCTCTTTCTGTCTCTTTTTTCTCTCTGTTTCTCTTTTTCTGTCTGTCTGTCTGTCTCTTTCTGTCTGTCTGTCTCTCTCTCTCTCTCTCTCTCTCTCTCTTAGTTTTAAATATATGGCTGCTTGTGACATAAAATTGCAAATGTTTGTAATAGTGTTTGATACATGTAGAATTAAATTCAAAACATTTCATTTTAGATACCATGTAAATTGAAATGGAACTTCATCAAAGATCAAAATACAACAGTGAGATACACTTGATGTAAGTAAAATTTATTTTTGTAACAATGATGTCTAATTACACTCGTCCAAGTTTAAAAGAAGGAACCTGTAAAATCTATATACCCAGTTTTTGACATGCAAATATTTTAGAATATTAAAAATGGGAAACTTAATATTGATTACATATTTCACAGCCTTAGTGGGTATATTTTGTTGTTCTAGATTTTGAACTCTAGTTAATTGTAGACTCATAGGATATGTCTTTCTATAAATTTTGTTAAATTTGTTACCATGGTAACCATATACAAGAGTAAATAAAAAACACCCTCATTAGCAAGTTTCTTTTCCCTATGACATATCTTTAATGGGTAAAGTCATGGTGCATTTCATCTGAAATTAGGCTGAAATAAAAGTTCAGCAAATATTACACTTGCACGAGTAAAAACAACTCATCAATATGACGTCATTATGACGTCATAGGTGAGGTGATCTCAAGCTAGCATCAAAATTGAGCAAAAAACGAACTAAGGGCTTCACAATATAGAGTCATATAACTTTATTATTTAGAGACCAATACCTACATGTAATACATTGATGGATAGGGAAATTCCTATACTTTTCTATTTTACCTTTTTCGTGGTATTTGAAAACAATTCTTTTTTGTAGCTAAAGAAAAACTCATAATTTGTGCAATTAAAATTTTATAAAATCAGACATAATTAAGCTTTTTTTCTAAGAATATGAAGAAAATAAATTTGTTAAATTATTGAATGTTTATGTTTTACATGTATTTTAATCCTTGAGATAAAAGTTTCCTCAATATATGCTATTTGGAGAACATCGAGTGCCAATGAACTAGATGTTGTTCAGGTAAATGTTGACTGGACTCTGTGTTCAAAAAAAAAAAGCGAGTAAAAGTGAAAGTAGAGAAGCAGAAAGTTTACAGTGAGGGAATATACTTCATTCAAGCAGAGTCCAGCTGTCTAATATTAGTTTGCATTGTATGGGAGTTGTATTAATGCCCGGTAGGTTCCAATTCTATATTTATGATTATAGATTTGCATTAAATTTGCGTAAATAAATCTGTGGTGCATGTTGTACGTACTACAGTGTGTATGCACACTTTAACATGTGAAAGCCTACCATAGTACTTAATCCATAAAACCTATCTTTGTTTATCATAAACAAAATTGAATGAAATTATCTGTATTCATTTTAAGTAGATATTTACCTATATTTATCTATTCATATATTGAAACAATAGATTAATTTTTTGGGGGTGGGGTTGATATTGAATGTTTAAAAGGGGGAGGGGGGGGGGGGGTTGGTCTTTAGGTTGTGCAAATGTGTTGTGCATGAAGATGTGTAGTTGTTTGTTGTCTGTCTTCTCTCTCTTTCTGTCTCTTTTTTCTCTCTGTTTCTCTTTTTCTGTCTGTCTGTCTGTCTCTTTCTCTCTCTCTCTCTCTCTCTCTCTCTCTCTCTCTCTCTCTCTCTCTCTCTCTCTCTCTTAGTTTTAAATATATGGCTGCTTGTGACATAAAATTGCAAATGTTTGTAATAGTGTTTGATACATGTAGAATTAAATTCAAAACATTTCATTTTAGATACCATGTAAATTGAAATGGAACTTCATCAAAGATCAAAATACAACAGTGAGATACACTTGATGTAAGTAAAATTTATTTTTGTAACAATGATGTCTAATTACACTCGTCCAAGTTTAAAAGAAGGAACCTGTAAAATCTATATACCCAGTTTTTGACATGCAAATATTTTAGAATATTAAAAACGGGAAACTTAATATTGATTACATATTTCACAGCCTTAGTGGGTATATTTTGTTGTTCTAGATTTTGAACTCTAGTTAATTGTAGACTCATAGGATATGTCTTTCTATAAATTTTGTTAAATTTGTTACCATGGTAACCATATACAAGAGTAAATAAAAAACACCCTCATTAGCAAGTTTCTTTTCCCTATGACATATCTTTAATGGGTAAAGTCATGGTGCATTTCATCTGAAATTAGGCTGAAATAAAAGTTCAGCAAATATTACACTTGCACGAGTAAAAACAACTCATCACTATGACGTCATTATGACGTCATAGGTGAGGTGATCTCAAGCTAGCATCAAAATTGAGCAAAAAACGAACTAAGGGCTTCACAATATAGAGTCATATAACTTTATTATTTAGAGACCAATAATACATTGATGGATAGGGAAATTCCTATACTTTTCTATTTTACCTTTTTCGTGGTATTTGAAAACAATTCTTTTTTGTAACTAAAGAAAAACTCATAATTTGTGCAATTAAAATTTTATAAGATCAGACATAATTAAGCTTTTTCCTAAGAATATGAAGAAAATAAATTTGTTAAATTATTGAATGTTTATGTTTTACATGTATTTTAATCCTTGAGATAAAAGTTTCCTCAATATATGCTATTTGGAGAACATCGAGTGCCAATGAACTAGATGTTGTTTAGGTAAATGTTGACTGGACTCTGTGTTCAAAAAAAAAAGCGAGTAAAAGTGAAAGTAGAGAAGCAGAAAGTTTACAGTGAGGGAATATACTTCATTCAAGCAGAGTCCAGCTGTCTAATATTAGTTTGCATTGTATGGGAGTTGTATTAATGCCCGCTAGGTTCCAATTCTATATTTATGATTATAGATTTGCATTAAATTTGCGTAAATAAATCTGTGGTGCATGTTGTACGTACTACAGTGTGTATGCACACTTTAACATGTGAAAGCCTACCATAGTACTTAATCCATAAAACCTATCTTTGTTTATCATAAACAAAATTGAATGAAATTATCTGTATTCATTTTAAGTAGATATTTACCTATATTTATTTATTCATATATTGAAACAATAGATTAATTTTTTGGGGGTGGGGTTGATATTGAATGTTTAAAAGGGGGAGGGGGGGGGGGGGGGGGTTGGTCTTTAGGTTGTGCAAATGTGTTGTGCATGAAGATGTGTAGTTGTTTGTTGTCTGTCTTCTCTCTCTTTCTGTCTCTTTTTTCTCTCTGTCTCTCTTTTTCTGTCTGTCTCTCTTTGTCTGTCTCTCTCTCTCTCTGTCTCTCTCTCTCTCTCTCTCTCTTAGTTTAAATATATGGCTGCTTGTGACATAAAATTGCAAATGTTGGTGATAGTGTTTGATACATGTAGAATTAAATTCAAAACATTTCATTTTAGATACCATGTAAATTGAAATGGAACTTCATCAAAGATCAAAATACAACAGTGAGACACACTTGATGTAAGTAAAATTTATTTTTGTAACAATGATGTCTAATTACACTCGTCCAAGTTTAAAAGAAGGAACCTGTAAAGACTATATACCCAGTTTTTGACATGCAGATATTTTAGAATATTAAAAACGGGAAACTTAATATTGATTACATATTTCACAGCCTTAGTGGGTATATTTTGTTGTTCTAGATTTTGAACTCTAGTTAATTGTAGACTCATAGGATATTTCTTTCTATAAATTTTGTTAAATTTGTTACCATGGTAACCATATACAAGAGTAAATAAAAAACACCCTCATTAGCAAGTTTCTTTTCCCTATGACATATCTTTAATGGGTAAACCCATACCAAAACATTCTCACAATATGCTCATGAGCAGCTCACATGAGAACTAACAAGATTTCCTCACGTGAGTTGCTCATGTGAGTCTTGTGTGCAATTTAACATGCAAATTAGGTAAAATGCTCACGTGAGCAAAATTCTGCACATGAGAATTTTTTGCTCACATGAGGAATAGATTTGCTCACCAAGAGTTTTGCTCACATGAGGCTCATGTGCAACAGTTGCTCACTTAAAAGACAATGGACAAAAATTGAAATTAAAAACATCAATATATATTTATATATATATTTACATCTGTCATTATAAAAATATAATTTCATACATTAACATTACATTTACATGAACCTATAGAAAGTTAACAAGTAATAAAGGCTGGGATGTTGAAAAATAATTAACAAACATTGACAATCACGCTGTACATATTATGTAGATTTAAAGAATAAACAAAAAAAGATGAACAAATCAGTACTCTACTGATTGGTGACCATTTGTTGCTGGAGATAAACATGCATTGCAGTTTGATCACACAAAGGGCACAGATGGACTTGAAAAAAATATTCACAGTTCACAGTAAGCAAAGTTCAAACTATATACAGTAATTCACAAGTGCTGCACGACCACTGGCTGTATTACGATTGATCGAGGCATTCGTCTTCAACATTCCCAATGTCCTTATTTTGACAGTTTCGAGTCTCACGTGCTCTCCGATTTCACACATAAACAATCACACAAACAGCTGACTACCAGAATATCACAATTATCTCCACAGACACAGCCAGACTTCAGCATGTAAACTTCTCCAGAATCTTAAACAAATTACGTCTTTACTCTTTTTTGTTGCATCATTCATTAAATCAGTGAGCTTTTCATGGTTTTCTTCATGTCTGTGTAACTCAGGGCAGACCTATTAGGAGGATAAATGAATTTTATATCAGTACAATTGTTAATGTTTTCATTTTTCAAGCAGTTCCTAAGAAAAACAAGTTATTATATATTGCACCCCTCAATCTATTATCAGATTAAACATGTATATCATGTATATTACACATGTTACATGTTAGTCCGAAATATCTGACGTTTTCCTGGCTTTTGTAACGACTTTGATATTTCACATGCCAGGAAAACGTCAGAACCGGCGCCATTACGAAAACTGGAAATTCACCGTCTCCAACTGGAAGTGGCATTCTAGGCTCGATTTTAGATAGATATATATTTAAACTGAATAATACAGCTTAAAATATAATTTTTCTGCACATTTTGGTAATCACACTGATAAACAATAGTGTTGTTGACCTATTTTCTCGCGAGATTTCAAAAATGCACGAAATCAAAACAAATCTCAACAGTTCGATAGAATGTGTTCAACAGCCTGTTTATGATATGTAAGGATCCATAAAAACGATATTAGTGAGCAGCAAAATCATCGTTTTATTAATTAGTTGTGAGTCAAACATTGATTCCACTCGTAAATATTTAAAATCGAGCCAAGAATGCCGCCTCCAGTTGGAGGCGGCGAATTTCCACTTTTCGTAATGGCGCCGGTTCTGACGTTTTCCTGGCATGTAAAATATCAAAATCGTTAAAAAAGCCAGTAAAACGTCAGATATTTCGGACTAGTTACATGTATGCATCTAAGAAGAACATGAATTCTTTTCTTCGTGTCATAAAAACGTAATCATATAAAATGTAGTTAAAAGTTATCTAATAATAATTTTCCAAATTTCGATTGGAATTGACTTCGATTTAAAAAAAAAAAAATCACGTTAAGTAAAATGTACAAAAAAAAGAAATAATAATGGGCGATTAATTACTCGATTCGATACCCCGGTATTTGTCCGATGATTAGCTGTAAATCGTTAAACCCAATTATATGTAGATTACAGTCGTTCGTTTTATATTCTAATTACAAACATGTTTAACTGCCATTCAATGAATATATTTTTATTGCTAAACTTACTTACCGTGTTCATACAAAAGGTACAGGGGTGTCGACACTCGATTTATTCAATCAGATTCGTCCTCCGATCAGCCGTAGATTTTTTCCAGTTAAACACTCCATTGACAACGTACTTTTGTACTTTATTATCGGTACAGAATCGGACAACTCCCGTATTTATTCATTTCACTGTCTCCTGTGTTGGTAGACAACATGGCGGCATCGAATATGAAAATTGGCGGCTGGTAATTGATTGACCAATCAGCGGGCGCGGAATTTAACATTGAAGAGAGTGACTAAAATGGGTAGCGAAACCCGGGCCGGGCCGGGATTTTCGAAACGGAAAACCGGGTTTTTGTTGATTTCTTGGGAAATACTCATTTGTTTTGCATGAAATTTGCAGGACTACTTTATTACATATTGTTTTGTCTTCGCTGCAATTTTAATCATCATAAAATGAGTTTTTCAATATTTATTACAGATTGTCACTTTCCAGGTGACTGAAATGGGTAGCGAACCCGGGTAACACATTTTGGCGATATTAAGCTAACTACATTGATTTAATTGGAAATTTGTGTGTTTAATCATTGCTATTTAAGTTTAAATACTTGAATAATACCACAATTCCGTCAAAAATATCATTAAATAAAATTATGGCCAAATATCATAAACCCGGGACGGAACAAAACCGGACACGTTTACCCGGGACAAAGTTTTTATTTCCGAAAAAGCGACGAGAGGATGTTAGATATCACTTATGTGATATTGCCCAGCTCAAACTACGCGGAGGTATCCTCATTTGAGCCTTCTCCCAACATTTGAAATACAAAATATAAAGCATGCAAACAGCAAATCACGATGAAAAACCGTTCTTATTGTGTAAAACACAACGCCCTACCAGGGCCCAGACTTGGTTTATATCTTAACGATTTAACTGAAAATCAAACTAACTACTTATAAGCACAATGTATTATTTTGTATTTATTTTAAAAGTTTTTTTTGGTAATTAGATTTATACTAAATATTTACAAAGTTACAAGAAAACCGTTCTTATTGCATAATGTCAGCAACGCCTTACCAGACCCCAGACTCGGTTTCCATGTGTTTTTACACTGAATAAACACTTGAAAATACTGAACCTAGCTGAGTAGAATTCATTCTTTCAATCTCATTAAAAAAATTTATAAATAATGAATTTTATAATCATTTAATAATAAGTTCTTATCTTGCATTTTGTCATTTTCATTTTTTGATGTTAAGATGTTTTCTGTTATCGTCGCTTTTTCGGAAATAAAGAGTTTGTCCCGGGTAAACGTGTCCGGTTTTGTTCCGTCCCGGGTTTATGATATTTGGCCATAATTTCATTTAATGATACTTTTTTATGGAATTGTGGTATTATTTAAGTATTTAAACTTAAATACCAATGATTAAATACACAAATTTCCAAATCAATCAATGTAATTAGCTAAATATCGCCAAAATGTGTCACCCGGGTTCGCTACCCATTTTAGTCACCTGGAAAGTGACAATCTGTAATAAATATTGAAAAACTCATTCTATGATGATTAAAATTTCAGCGAAGACAAAACAATATGTAATAAAGTAGTCATGCAAATTTCGTGCAGAACAAATGAGTATTTCCTAAGAAATCAACAAAAACCCGGTTTTCCGTTTCGAAAATCCCAGCCCGGCCCGGGTTCCGCTACCCATTTTAGTCACTCTCAACATTGAAACAAAAGTAAAAGTAGAAACAAACAGCTTGCGAAAAATCTCAACATCAAGCGATTTAAATACTCATATCTAAATAGTAAGTAGACTGATAATTGAATTTAGGAAAAAAAAGAATGTAACGTTAGAGAAAAAAAAAACAACAACCAAAAAAATCAGACAGGTTGGTGTTCACGAAAAAAAAAAAAACCGGGATTGGGGGGGGGGGGGTGTCTAAATGTCTTTTATAATAAAACATCATAATAATGTGATTGAAGTTACACGTAAATGTTGGAACATTTAATTGGGACTTTCTTAGAATAAGACATTAATTATGAAATATTTTAGATTTTTTTTTTCGATTTTTTTCTCTTTGAAAAATATAAAAAAAATTATAAATTAAGGCAATTCGATTTTAATTGACAGAAGTAAACTTGTGCTGAATGTGTAAAATTTTATAAGTCTAATTTCTGGTACAGCTTTGGCAAGCTTAGAAAGTAATAAAACAGAGAAAAAGGAGAAAAGTCCAATTTATCAATGAATTAAATAACTAAGTCCAATTTCCTCATGTGAGCAATCGAATTGCTCACGTGAGGAAAAAGGACTTTGTATTTTTTTCGTTTTGATTTAAATTTGATACGTACTGCATATACTGACTAAGTCCAATTTCCTAACCTCCTGCTCACGTGAGAAAGTTGAACTTTGAAAAATTAATCTACCATCAATGTATCTGTATAGCCTGTTGCTTATGTGAGCAATTCGAATAGAATTTTGCTCATGAGCTCAGGTGAGCATAATTTTGCACATGTGCATTTTGGTTAGTATTTTCCTCCCTAACAGAGACTAACAATCTGCACATGAGCAAAATGAATTCCTACCTAATTTGCATACATTTCTTACTAGATTCTCATGTGTTTCTCATGAGCTGCTCATGAGCATTTGTTAGAATGTTTGGTACGGGTAGTCATGGTGCATTTCATCTGAAATTAGGCTGAAATAAAAGTTCAGCAAATATTACACTTGCACGAGTAAAAACAACTCATCACTATGACGTCATTATGACGTCATAGGTGAGGTGATCTCAAGCTAGCATCAAAATTGAGCAAAAAACGAACTAAGGGCTTCACAATATAGAGTCATATAACTTTATTTTTTAGAGACCAATACCTACATGTAATACATTGATGGATAGGGAAATTCCTATACTTTTCTATTTTACCTTTTTCGTGGTATTTGAAAACAATTCTTTTTTGTAGCTAAAGAAAAACTCATAATTTGTGCAATTAAAATTTTATAAGATCAGACATAATTAAGCTTTTTCCTAAGAATATGAAGAAAATAAATTTGTTAAATTATTGAATGTTTATGTTTTACATGTATTTTAATCCTTGAGATAAAAGTTTCCTCAATATATGCTATTTGGAGAACATTGAGTGCCAATGAACTAGATGTTGTTTGGGTAAATGTTGACTGGACTCTGTGTTCAAATTTCATGCATGTGTATCAATGCTGCAAAATCCATAATTATGTATTGAATTTTTCCAAATTTGGAATCATCATTCTATATAGTGTCTAGAGTGAATATATAAGCTTAGAATTGTAAATAACCACAATGACTGTTTCATATTGAGCCCCATGCTGGTAAGGCATATTCCTTGTTTATTTGCAATTATTATGATAAACGTGTGTTTCTCTTTTGTACATCATCTCAATTATGTGAACAAACTAAATTTCCAACAAGTTCAACAAGTTTAGTCATTTAAAAAACAACTTCTATAGAAAAAAAATCCATATCACAACATCCCCCTCCCCCCTCCCACGGGATTCTCAGAAAACCAATTTAATGAATTAGAGAAATCATTGTGATTTTAACTTGAATGTTATTTATTTTGAGTTTTTATGTGAAAAAAAAATGATGTATGTGTATTTCTACTCATATATGAGTTTAGAAGACATTTTATAAATTTTGAGACCCACTTTGGGTTTTTAGTGCAATCATTTCAAGCGAGTAAAAGTGAAAGTAGAGAAGCAGAAAGTTTACAGTGAGGGAATATACTTCATTCAAGCAGAGTCCAGCTGTCTAATATTAGTTTGCATTGTATGGGATTTATGATTATAGATTTGCATTAAATTTGCGTAAATAAATCTGTGGTGCATGTTGTACGTACTACAGTGTGTATGCACACTTTAACATGTGAAAGCCTACCATAGTACTTAATCCATAAAACCTATCTTTGTTTATCATAAACAAAATTGAATGAAATTATCTGTATTCATTTTAAGTAGATATTTACCTATATTTATCTATTCATATATTGAAACAATAGATTAATTTTTTGGGGGTGGGGTTGATATTGAATGTTTAAAAGGGGGAGGGGGGATTGGTCTTTAGGTTGTGCAAATGTGTTGTGCATGAAGATGTGTAGTTGTTTGTTGTCTGTCTTCTCTCTCTTTCTGTCTCTTTTTTCTCTCTGTCTCTCTTTTTCTGTCCATCTGTCTCTCTCTGTCTGTCTGTCTCTCTCTCTGTCTCTCTCTCTCTCTCTCTCTCTCTCTCTCTCTCTCTCTCTCTCTCTCTCTCTCTCTCTCTTAGTTTTAAGTATATGGCTGCTTGTGACATAAAATTGCAAATGTTGGTGATAGTGTTTGATACATGTAGAATTAAATTCAAAACATTTCATTTTAGATACCATGTAAATTGAAATGGAACTTCATCAAAGATCAAAATACAACAGTGAGACACACTTGATGTAAGTAAAATTTATTTTTGTAACAATGATGTCTAATTACACTCGTCCAAGTTTAAAAGAAGGAACCTGTAAAGACTATATACCCAGTTTTTGACATGCAGATATTTTAGAATATTAAAAACGGGAAACTTAATATTGATTACATATTTCACAGCCTTAGTGGGTATATTTTGTTGTTCTAGATTTTGAACTCTAGTTAATTGTAGACTCATAGGATATTTCTTTCTATAAATTTTGTTAAATTTGTTACCATGGTAACCATATACAAGAGTAAATAAAAAACACCCTCATTAGCAAGTTTCTTTTCCCTATGACATATCTTTAATGGGTAAAGTCATGGTGCATTTCATCTGAAATTAGGCTGAAATAAAAGTTCAGCAAATATTACACTTGCACAAGTAAAAACAACTCATCACTATGACATCATTATGACGTCATAGGTGAGGTAATCTCAAGCTAGCATCAAAATTGAGCAAAAAACGAACTAAGGGCTTCACAATATAGAGTCATATAACTTTATTATTTAGAGACCAATACCTACATGTAATACATTGATGGATAGGGAAATTCCTATACTTTTCTATTTTACCTTTTTCGTGGTATTTGAAAACAATTCTTTTTTGTAACTAAAGAAAAACTCATAATTTGTGCAATTAAAATTTTATAAGATCAGACATAATTAAGCTTTTTCCTAAGAATATGAAGAAAATAAATTTGTTAAATTATTGAATGTTTATGTTTTACATGTATTTTAATCCTTGAGATAAAATTTTCCTCAATATATGCTATTTGGAGAACATCGAGTGCCAATGAACTAGATGTTGTTTAGGTAAATGTTGACTTTCCAAATTTGGAATCATCATTCTATATAGTGTCTAGAGTGAATATATAAGCTTAGAATTGTAAATAACCACAATGACTGTTTCATATTGGGTATATCCCTCCAACTATTTTTAGAATCGGTAGGACAACAAAGTAGTGCCTTTAAGCAAAATAGTTCCTATACTTGCAGAGTGGATATACATTTATTGGGACATTTTAAATCAGAATGCTTGACACATGTCAGAAAAGAGGATTTGCAATTTTAAAAGCAATTGTCAAAATCGAATTATCATTTGAAGGAAAGAATTGAAATTGTTTGATGTACACCCTTTTCAAAACTGTGAAATTCCCTACTTTTACTTTTATTTTCAGAGTTTTTCAATACAGACGCATTTTGCGGGAAAACGAATCTGACTTCACACCACGAAATTTTAACAGGGGAGATACAATTTGATGAGCTTTCATTCAAGAGGTCCCTCGTTGCTGAACGAAAATTAGGGCCGGAGCTATGAACCCGAACGTAAACATTACCGCCTATGGAAAATGCATTAGTGGACTCTACCCAATTGGTATGATATAAGACCAGACGTAGCGGGTACCACAGGGTCAAAAATACATTTGTACATGAATAAATCAAATTTCCTTGACAATTGATACACACTGTTTTAAGACTGATTAATCTAAAATATATGTGTGGACTGTTGATAAAACTTGCTATTATATTATTGAACAAAATATAAAAAAAAGCTCTAAATATCGTAACTTGTTTTTTAAGCGGAGAAAGGACGCTGATCACGTGACATTTGTTGATCACATGACAGATTTATGGAATATGTAGTAATAAGTAATAAACATTGTGGACGTCATGTTGTTTGAATCGTTTGTATAATCTATAGATATGTTTAAGAAGAGTACTCCATTTTGATTTGTGCCCCAAGAAACCCAATTTTTTTTCAGTTCCTGTTTTAGTAGTCCGACATATTCTGATCAGTTTAATTATCAAATTTTAAGTACACAAATCGGGGAAAGTTTAACGTTTTTAATTTTAGAAATGTAAATGAACATCATAAGTGGTTAAAGATATATTCTCATTATTAACCTGCAAATGTTAATAAACAAATCCAAAGATTGTATTACTTTTTTGATGTTTAAAAAAAAACCGTGTCCAGAAGTCAAAATTCCAGAAAACTGGTGATGTATATAAAAATGAATAATAAGTTTATACTACACAGTACAGTCCTGATCCGCCTTATCAATTTCCTTTTATAACAGGTTTTACAGTTGCTATTTAGATACATGCACATAGAGATAAAAAAAAAGTATATATATAGCTAAACAGATTCAATATATTTAAGCATGGGTCAATATTACAGTCACGTTTAAAAGTACACCATTATACCAATAACGTACATTTTCCTCAATATACAGATGACGGCGAGGGAACCTATAACACCATTTGACAAGGTTGGAAGCGTAAGCAACTGAAAACTCGTTAGAATGGTTCTTTCTTTAAAACGAAACTCGATTGTCGTCATTATCCAAATAAATGAAAACCAAAAAACAAATAATTCAATATCAAATAAAATCTTCATCATTTTAACGAACATCACGCTAAAGTCCGATGGTGACGGAATAACGACGTTTGTGGCGTCGCGTCATGACGCCGTCATAGTTTTTGACAAAGTGGGGGAAAAGAGGGAGACTATAACGTTCCCTTACCAGAGCAGTAATTGTCCGTTTGAAGTGAGGTGTAAAAAATTGTAAATTAAAGGCGGAACATTTGCCATTATTTTGACGGGAACGTGTTAACGGGGGAGGAAAATATTGTGTCCAAATACCTGTTGCACTTTTAAAATGTGCTTTAAATTAGTCGATGGCGATCAAATCTAAGACACATGTTGAGAATTTGGGGTAGTTGCTGTTTGATTAAAATAGTTTTGACTATTAGCTGAGTTTTCCTTCATTATTTTCAATTCAGTTTGAATAAAGTTTATTCTACATGGCATACTAAAGTTTATATTGACGAATTTAGACGGAACATGTCCATAACGGAAACAATATAAGTGCTTTTATATGAGCCCAATTATAACCATCGGAATTTGGCGTGTCCCACCATCGGACTTGGGCGACTGCACGCGAACTATCGTACTTTGGCGTGTAACAATATCGGGGTTTGGCGCAGACCATTCATGGTCCCCTGTACTGACAATGTTTGAAACTCTAGAAGCGGTAGAAATTTGGAGGACAGTATTCCATACAATCTAGCCCTTGAGTTCCTGGCCAACATTTTTGATAATGACCAATGCAAAACATTGAATAGTTTTGTTTTTCGTATATATATAAGAAAGCAGCTGATATCAAATATTCAAACACGAAATACCCACACAGGAGCTCCTAACGACTCGATAGTTTTCACAGCACATCAAGGGGCCTGTAAAAATTTTCGCTAAATATAAATGATTTGTGTTGTGAAATACACAAATAATCAAGTAATCTCGATTCGTTAAGTATAACAGTTCGCATACCCATCTGACACATTTGAACATACTCCAGTTAGCGCCATGGATGCATGAATGATAATTGCAAAAGCAATGAAGGAAAATTTTAATAACATAAACATGTTAAATTATGGAGAACCTATTCATTTATGCCAAGTACTTCAGTTTATTCATAATGAAGGACAGATTTCATAACTGTTCACAAGGTTCACTTATATAAATGCAAAGTAATTATGCATACTTAGTTATTCAAACATGAACCTAGTTTGCCTAGTTGTAGTAAGATATCATAAACTATTGTTAAAAAGTACCCTTATGCAAAAAAGAAGCAAACTTATTTTAAAAGTTATCATTTTTATCGTATAATAATAGTTTAAAAAAACCAAAATCCATGAATTTTATGTTGGTACCTGGAAAAAATAAATAATTGCGTTGCAGCGATTCATCAAAGATGTTTCCAGGATAAACGGTTCATCAAGAGTAAAAAAAAATACAGTTCTACGGCATGAATAAATTTTTTTTGACATCAGCGGCGAGTTGTCACTAGGATTCTCGAAAAATGCTGTTATCCAGGATGAACGGTTTATCAAGAGTAAAAAAAAAATACAGTTCTACGGCATGAATAAATTTTTCTTGACATCAGCGGCGAGTTGTCACTAGGATTCTGTTATAAACATACTGTTATCCAATATGCATTTTTAAACAAAATAACAAAGTAAGATTTATTAAATTTTAAGTTACATTTGTTAATCATTTGTTAATCATTTTCGTACTTACAACTGGTTTATCGGTTGCTATTTGGATACATAAAGATGATATAGAATATACATGCATAAAGAGATTCAGTAACGTTAAAAAAAGATCAGAATCGAAATATGTACACTTACCTAAATAAACAAATAATGGTTTAAGGAAAATAAAGCACTCTATACCTCCCCCCCCCCCCCACCCCCCCCCCCCCCCCCCCCCCGACAAGGTTGATATACATGTAGTAAGCAACAAAATCATATGTCGGAAATCAGATATATTAGAGCCAATGTGCAGAAGGCAGAGTCTTCTTATGGTGAGCTGGCCAGTCGGTGGCCACTAGATATGAATACATTGAACACACCCTAATCTTGTCCAGCTTAATTCAGGACTGAAACAGCATTAATGTCACACAGTAGAGCCGACCTTTGAAAAAAATGATTTTCCGAGTTCGGTTTCTAAAGAAAACTCTTCTTATAGTTTATATTCACATATACACGTTTTAGTACACTATAGTACTTTTAGACTTAGTAAACTCTGTATTTTTATTTATCTGTATTAAAAAGTCACTTATTTTATGTTTAGAGAAATCAAATGTGTATAATTAATCTCTAATTGTTTTCCGTTTTCAAGCATTGCGTAACAAAAGACTTTTATCATAACCACTATTATATCATTAATTGCTTATAAAATATAAAATATAAAAGGAAATCCAGAGTTTTGTAGGAAATTGTAACGTAAAGATGGTATATTGTGTTGTTTTATGCATATGGTATGATGCACGTACTCATTTTTATGTAACAAGGAAGTCGGCAAAAAGGATTATTCCAAAAAGGTTGAATAAAAACATCTATTGAAGGTTCATAAATCTATCATTTTTTATAGAACACATGAAAGTTAGGAATATATATACATGTAGCTAGGACAGCGAACACCACCGATGTCTTTGAATGCAAGAACTACACATTGAATTTGGATTCGCATGCAGGTTGGTGACGAGCCTATAGTCAAAACATGAAACAATTATTTTTACATTTGAAACAAAAAGTGATATATAAATTCAAAACCTGAAGTCCATCTTTGCACAATGTTTCTCTACAATACCATTTACCATGGCGTTGCCATACCCATGGCAAGGTTTCCGATATTTTTTGTTAGGGAGTGGGTGCAGGTTACATGTGAAATAAGTTTACAAACACATGAAACGACGGTTGACAGTAGTAGGGGAATTATTCACAATTTTGTGTGAAAATTTATGTCTTGAACTCTGACGAAAAACGGTCAAAAATAAAGAAATATTCCAGTGGCACATAATGAGAGCACAGAAATACCTTATTTTAAACCATTGAAAAGAATATCGGGGGGATAGTGAAGTTGAAGACTATTCAATCAAGGATGGCCACTCTATTCCATGATCTCTACTTATTTACTACAAAGTCTAATAGAAAATGAAGAAAAAGGTGGTAGAATGAAAAAATGACAATAATAAACCGTCAACCATCTCAAAAATCCATAAAACGAAAAACAAATTCAAAGCAGAGCAACACGGGCCTCCAAAAAGATATAGGTAGGATCAGGTGCCTAGGAGGAGTGAGCATCCTCTGCTGACCGGTCACACCCGCCATGTGCTCTTTGTCGTAATCGGGAAAAACGGAAAAGTCCGTAGACAATTAGGTGATAAATTATGGTCTAACAATTAGTATGAAAAACGTCAGTCAGCATGCGACCCAGTGGATGCTTGTATTTGCTGACAAGGTCGTTGTATCGACCATAGAACTTACGAAAACATGACTTCAAACGAGACTGTTGATAGTCCTGTTTTATCAAATTGTTTGTTAGTAGCTTGCCTCGCCTTAGAAACTGTTCATACGAAGAGCATGCCCTTGCGTATCGAATTAACTGAGAGACAAAAACACCATATGCAGGTGATGAAGGTATATTGCTACATAAAAAAGGCACAGAAAAGGCATAATTAAAATCCAGTACTACTGAATATAACAATATATAAATTCATGCAATTCATTCAAGATAGGATAGAATGGTATCTTGTCATTATAGGACAAGGTTATGATTTGGGGTAAATAGTCTTTTGTTTTATTTCTCCAATTTTGATAAATAATTATGTCTCATTAAGGTATTGTTCAAATTAACAATTTTTTTTTGTTTCAATTGTACACGTCGAATTTTAAGCTATATATAGAGCTCAATACACCTTGTTTAGTAAGCCAAGCCTGACCATATCATGTGTTTGTTTACTTTTTGAATGCTGAATAAAAAAACCACTCATTCAAACTAACTTTATTATAACGGACTTTATATTTTATTTTGTTCATAACAAACAAAGAATTAAAGATTTGTTAAATCTGAATTAAGCAGATAAAACTGACATTCAAATTTTGGCTGATCATTGAAAATACGCTAATAAATCAATTAAAACATCAAAAAAAGAAATTTAATTTTTAGCTCATGACCACGCCCCTTTAATATTTGAATAAATGAACCTTAAATTCAACTGCTACATTTTCAGAACACTCCAAACAAAGGCATTGCCAAATGTCCTTTCCCAAAATCTTTTGTGTCAATAAATACGCACAAAAAGTAAATACATGGCATGTTCTCAAATTCGTTCTAAACACATTTTATTGTACCACCAAAAGACACCAGTATACAGGAGCTATTTTAGGAATGTGTGGTTACAACCTTAACAAAGCAAATTGATTTGCTTGATTTCTTCAGGCAGCAGAGTCAATGACTTAAATATACCAACTTCCAGTATATTTACTAAAATGCATTTTCAAAAAAGTAAATCAGCTTATTCCATTGTTAAAACACTTATTGAGTAAACATAAATACATAAGCTTTATTGTCGATCAGTACGTTGCACAGAAGAGACACCGAACTTTAACAGTGAGTTCACATAAACTTTAAATGTATTGGACGTCTGACATTAGTCACTCAGTGAAATCCATTCTTTAATGCAGATCGTATATTGATCTAGGAACAATCCACGCATAGTTACCTTCAAAGTAATAAGTAAGGCTCAATTTAACAATGCATACATCAGTTATGATTTGAAGAAATTATTTCACTTACTAAAACGAAAACTGCATAACAACGCCTTTGATGGTAGTTTCAAAAATCATGGAATGCGTGCATTCGTACACTGACAAACTGATTGGAACTGGTTAAATCATGATTCTGTTTTGTCAGTTGCTGTAAAGAAACAATTGGATTTTTTCGAAAGTATTGGAATAATAATACTAGTGGGTGTAAATATAATACAGCCATCGAATTCTATTAACTATTAGCTCATGTACTATGTAGGACATTCATCTTTTGAAACTTTTAAATTGATATTCTGTAGTAATGTGGTTAACGAGAGAATCTCAATGTTTTGAGTATCTGAATGATTTTTAGAATACTTTTTATATCTTTATAGAAAATATCTTCACTTTAATTTTATTTACTTTACATTGTGATATTCTAGAATAACAGTACGTCTTTTGCATTTCTAAGTGTAACACACATTTTAAAAGTGATTGGTTAAATATTTCATTCTTTAAAATCGTCATAAAGTGTATTTTAGTTTATCCTTTTAAACCTAGATTCAAATTTATTATAATTCAGTCTTTATGTAAGTGTTGATAACGTCGTTTGATGCTAGAAAGTACTTCAGCATTGAAACTATAATCACTTGCATCAGATTTTCCACAATTAAAAAAAATGCAATTACCTTTTTTATATCCAAATATAGATACGGTTTTTGAATAACAGCATTTGCAGACTTTGCCCATCTATTCAGATAAAATATCAATATTTCTGAATTCATTCCAAGTTTTTGAATTTTATATAAAATCAATAAAAAGGAAAAGAAACATGTTACGTGAATTAACCGAAATATGCAGAAGACGGCAATGCATAAAATAAGACAAACTGCAAAACCAACAAACGACACTGTCAATATCGTAAGCATGTGATAACCATTCCGATCATGACTGGCATTTAATGAACCGTTCCTCTTTTGATCGTCAACTGGAAAGAAGTAGAAATTTGTACAAATGATATCACTTACTAATTCATACATGGATATATTCGCCCCCCCCCCCCCCGTTTAATTTTATCCTTCTCGCCCTCGTTGTAAGTGGGCGAATGTATGACTTGGTGAATTCAAAACAATCTTAAAATTACTTGCTTGATAAAGAGTATCTGACAACTCTGTCTGTGCGAATTCAAGACGGAGTGAAACCTTTTGTTAGTCTAGAAGGGCTAAAAACACCGATGGGGGTTAGGGTTGGGGGATTAACTGTGTATAGAGTATTACTTCTCATTATTATTAGCATGAATAGTGATATAAATTCTATGCGTTAAGGATTATAAACTTCAATTTATAAAATACATGTATTGCATCACGTTTTACGTTAGTACTTTTGTACTGGTAGCTTTTTAAAGGCAGAGTGTACAAACACCATATCAGTTGCTCATGCTTCAAATATTTTTAATTAGCGCACAGTGTTCGTTCAAACAATTATTACCTACATAGTATCAACTGCGTCAGACATATATCACCTATCATATCAGATTAACACTGACATATTTCTCAAAAAATGTCTAAACGACTATAAGTAAAACAAGGATTTCTTAAAAAGCAAAATGAATATTGAAAAAAAAAAATTTATCATGTAGTTACCCCTTCTTTTTTTAAAGCATGTAATGCAAACATATTTTAGGTAAATGATTTAAACAGTTATGTTTTTAATTTTAACATTCGCCAAAACAAGTTGTGTAAAATAAGTTAAGCATTCCGCTGTTGTTTATTGCGGATTTGCTCTAATACAGAATGATTTTAATTGATTTTACTTTTTAAATATAAACTTAAATAAATAATAGATGAAGATAATCTCAAACATGAAATGAAGAATTTTAGATTAATCATGTGGAATTTAATGTTCCCAAATTACATTCTACATTTCGCAAGATATTTATAGGGAGAATTAGACAAAGTTAAAACGAGTTATCGCCTTTTATCCATTTATGTAACGCGATCGCAAACAAACTTGATTTTAGATAGTCAAATGTTAAAATAAAGTTTTATTGTCTCTTTTGTCTCATACATTAAAACCCTTAAGAATTTATATTAATAATTGCCTCAATACTTCCTAGGTTTCAGTAGATATTCGACCGGGATAAAAGGTAAATTCAATATTCATTAGGAAATGTTCATTATTTTTACGACAAAGTTTTTATTAACGAATCACCAGTATTTACCATAAGGAAGTTACAATTTATTTCGATTAAAAATGGTATTTTGTGACACTCATACCATTGTACATCAATGATTTATCGCCAATGCTTTTCATTACACTCATACACAAATGAACACAAGTATTAATTTTAGCACATTTTGATTAGAATATACATGTAGGTATCAATTCTTTTTATATATTTGATTTGATCTATTCGAACAAGTACCGTCCTCCTTCGACACACGACTGCTATTCATTGATATGAAGGCAAAATATAATACAACAAATAAATGTTCATCTTTAATGTCGGAAAACACATTGCTGTTTTGATTTCGGGTTCATGTTTCGAACAGAAGTTGACAGGGAAATAAAACATGAGCATTTGTATGCATTTTTACATCAGATTATTTTTTATATTTATCTGTCTTGGAAGCAAATTGAATATATCAGTTGATATTGTAATAAAATTAGCATCTTTTAAAAATAATTTTCATGACGCGACAACAATGTTGATGTCACCTTTATTCCAATTAAACAACGAAGCTATGCCATAGGGAAATGCAAAGTGCGTTTTTGCTTATAGGTAACTGTAAAATCAGTTTAAAGTCAAACATTTACTTACTTGTAATATTTAAGCATCCATTAATTTTATTACATGGATCACACAAACACTTCTCTCTGCAGAATCTTCCATAGAATGGTGGAGGACAGTTATCCCGACAGTCTATTCCAAAACTACCAGGAGGGCATTCTTGTCAAAGTTCAGGATTGTAAATACTTAAAAATGTTATGTTGTAACAGGTTATACAATTTCTAAGGGATACTAGTAGTTTATGCATTACCTTCACAAGAGTTGTCAACAATTCGATAATTTCTACAGCACGTCAAAGGATCCCTATATTAGATACATTCAAATAATGTAAAAAATGTAAATTATACAATATATTTGACGAGTTTTTACATGGATAATGTTCTGTTATAATAAAATTCACCAACCCATAGGAAACATTAGAACAGGTTCCTGAATCTGGTCCGGTGGAAATATTTCCAATCATAGTTAGAAAAAGAGCTCTGACCAGCAAATGCATAGTTATAACCAAAACATAAAACCCAGTCGGCTTTGGTCATTGGTACACATTTGCATCAGAAGTTAAATTGGAAACAGGATGGAAGTTGATTTATATATATATTCAGTGACGCATGATTCCACATAGCACAATATATTACATCATCAGTTCCTTTTTCTGATTTTAGATTGCACAAAAGTTTATGTTTTCAATTTCTAACATTTTAAGTTATTAACTTACTTGTTAGCGTTATTAAGCTTTTTTTTCTATATCTCAAATATAAATTTAGCTGTTTATAAATACAAATGTACGCAATCCCATTGGTGCCGCGTGGGACTACCTGGTGGCTGCCAAATTAATATCAAGATAAGTATTTTTGTAGAGGTCCGCGTTTGCTCTGCTCCTGATTTTTGTATTCTTCCTTTGGACTTTTGATTTAGAACACTGTTCGTTACTGCCAAATTTCATATACATGTATTTACATAGATAATATTTTGAAAACAAAAAAAACCTAACTAATATTTACACTTATTTTGTTGTTTCATTTTCACGTTATTCGTATACAAAAAATCCTTTATGATATACACTTATTTAATACCCATCTACCAAAAACAAAATCACAAAACCACCAAAATATCTCTACATGTGGACATGATTTTTAGACTTCTGAACCTTATATTAACCTTCTTTTTTTTTTTTTTTTATATCGATTTGATCTTTAGATATATATAGGATCTCTCATGATTTGCGATGGCATATCATTTTTATACAGCGAGATGTGTGGTTTCTATCCCCGAGCCTTGGATAAAAATCATATACCATCGCAAATCGTGAGAGATTCTTTTTTTTCACATGTTTTACCACGTGTTTTGTTAAACTTCAATCTTTTCTATAAAAATCATAATTGTGAACTGCACAACACATATACTACAAGACGTCAGCAACTTTACGCACGGTAAAAAGTTCCTTAAAGATTTACAAACATTTCATTTTCGAGCATATTTTTATAAATTTATGAAAGAAAAAATTAAAACAGCATTAAATGCTTCACATTTACAACTCTACACTTTTCAACTGACTCGTTTTGTTAGTTTTTTATTCTACGTGAATCATGCGCCTGAAGCTATATAATGTTTAATTATGACGTCATGTGGCATAAGAACACACAGTGGAATATCAAAAAGTTATTACGTGAGTGATATCCACCCCATATTGAGATAAACATGTGATAAATATATAAATGAAACACAAGTCAACATAAGATTTGTTCACACATTCATAAAACGTTATGCACATACATACATTTATCTGATATAATATCTATAGATAGCATCAGTGCACATACTTTTAAAACCCCACCTAATGTTCTCCAAAACAATGAAGGGCAATTGATTGTTATAACATGCAATTTAATAGAAACATTCTTTTCTGTGTTTTATGATACCAATATTAATTTACAACGAGAAAATCATATGTGAAGCATATATAAGAACAATTCTGTTAATTTTGTAAAGCTATACCTTATATTGTCAAGTTTTTTTTCTATCTCTAGTGCTTCCCTTTTTCAATTCATCCAGTGTCTGGAATAATTATTTCTAATGTTTCCTTTTCTTACGATGGATTGCATTTTTTGATTCATGGTTGTCTGTTTTAACAATGTTTGAAACTGTAGAAGCCATCTGATATGTATCATCCATGTTTGTCTTGTTTAGTATTTCCAAAGAAGTTGAATTGTTATTCGTGATTTGCATGTAACCATTTTTATCAAACGCTGCAAGTTTCTGAATGTTGTAAGCTCAGTCAATTGAGTCGACATGACTATATGCATTTTGAGAGCTCGATTCTGTCATGTTATATGGATGTGTCGAGTTGTGTGTAGCTTGTTTCTGTGTCATTGGTTGGAGATGAATCAATTGTCCTCGACGTTAACGACCCACTACATCTACGATTCTCTGATGAAACCATTTGATTTGTGGAATCTGGTAAATACATGATTGCTGTTAATTATTCTGATCATTTTTGAACAAGGTAATTCTTTTCAAGCTTTAAAGTGATTACTAGAAATATTTAACTACTATATCCATCAACCATTTCAATATTTTGAAGCATAAATATACATCAATATTGAATTTTCAAACTAATCAAACTTAGAAACATAACATTTTTTTTCATTTACCGTATTATACAGAAGATTCGTAGACAGAAAATGAAACAGATAACAAAACAAGATCCCAAGACTGACAACGTAAGCCATGTTGCAGAGTCCGTTGGACTTTCATCTTCCCACAAACTAGATGTGCTACTATTTGTTACTGTATTTTGATCCTTATCTATCAAAAAGTAAAACCATGTTAATTGTAAATTATTCACAGGTGAATACCAGTTATTTTTTTCTACACTTTTAAAAATATCACTCGTCATTTTTATCCTTCTAATCAAAATAAGATCTTTAACGCTCCCGTATTTGATGTGTCGTTGTGACATATCAAATACGGGAACGTGAAGGATCTACAAATTTATTAACGAAACGCGTCTTTAACAGTTCAATATCTAACAGAATGGACAGTTGTGGGTTTTAATTATGAAACAATAATTAACCACTTGGTGGAATTGAATTGTAATCAGATTAAAAGGTATATCTGCAATTTTGTAGGTGTATTGTATACAAGAGGCCAAGGGGCTACATCGCTCACCTGAGCAACAAATGCTGATCAAATCAGTATTACAGTATCAAATCAAGATATTTTGACATATAAATACAGTATATCTTGCAGAAAGTTTTAAAAATCTGTCAATTTGTATCCACATATATTTATGGTAAATATCAAGCCCTTTTTGTTGTTTTAGTATTTGTGAGAATAATTTTCTCTATTCCTCTGCATTCGTAGTGATTTAAAAATCCCCCCTTTGTGGTCCCACTTTTCTCCAGGGAGTCATGGTTTGATCAAACATTAATCTGCACAACCTATGCTTTCACGCAACGCGGGGGTGTTAAGGCTGTTTGAAGTTAGTTCTACGTTTAACGTTACCCGCTCGCGTAGGTTTAGGAGAAATTGTCGTTTTTTTAAAAACAAACAAACCCCAATTTTAAATTTTATTTTTTCCAGTTTGATTTTACTTTTTGCCACTAAAATACTGCAGTCTGTAGAAATACGGAATGTTTATGGCACATTATGGAGTTTACATCGGATACTTAATGGGATTGTCTTTAAAGCTGACAGGAAAGATAATTAAACAGTTACTTAAGATCAGGCTTGAATGCTCACTGCATTTATCGTCATATAAATTCATAAAAATCACTTGTTTAAATTTTTTTTTGTTTTAATTTTATCGCCCTCCCTCGTATGTTTGGTATTTTGAGGTGACGTGAAACGTAGAATTAACTTTGGGCAGCGTAAGGAAGCATATGGAATCTTAGTTACATATAATTCCATAAAACCACAAATCCTAGTTATTATGTACCTATTCAAATATTTAAACATCGAAAAGTAGTCCAAAAACAAATGAAAAGTACTGGAGACAATTTTTATTTCACAAATTAAATTGTTTTACGTATATTTACACCTTGATGACGTCATCACTGAAAGTGGAATGTTGTGTAAATTTGATCGGAAAACATTGTAAACAGATTCAAAATATAAGTAATCTAAGAATTCTTATAAAGTATTTTGGTGTGATTTATTGAGAGTTGAACAATAGAGTATTGGAAAAGATGTTAATTCTATCAATCCTTCGCTAAAAGGTATATAATTTGCTTTTATATCTCGGCCAGGCTTTCCTCTGTCGTTGTTTACGATATAAAAACCCGACTAGAACAACACTACCCCATACATTTTGAACTTCAGATTTAACACATATCAATAGTTTGATCAATGCTTAACTTGAAAAGTGCTGCTATAATCCTGTGTTTTGTGTTGCTTTGATGCAACACACCGTTTTCCGTGCAAACTGTGTAAAAGTTAGGAAGATGTTTTGCGAACCAGATGAATAACTATTTAATCGAGGTGAATTTAGGATTCTAGCAGCAATTGTGATAAAACTGTGATGTTTTGCCTTTACTTGATATGTTTATTGTTGTGTGGAAACCGCGGGGTACTGTTGTTCTATCTCATTTTATGTTAAGTAATATACGTAAGCTATTTATAGTTATCAAGTGATAATTCACCGATGTGGCAGTAATGTACTACCCGATTTTTTTTGCTTTGACATCTATTTCAAAGGAAAATACAAAGTTTTTGGTCTGATTCAAAACCGTTATTAAATCGTACGATTTTGTATATAACAGTCAAAATAAGACGCTATATTCCCCATATGCTTCCTTAACAGCCCCTCGAAGTTCCAGCATTTTTGGCTGAATGCTTTTCCAGAAGATTATTAAAGATTTTTCTCTATATCTTCCTACATGTATGTATAAATTTGACATCCCCTCATTGTGGCCCCACCCTGCTCTTGGGATTATGATTTGAACAAACTTGAAACTACACGTCAACATGATGTTGCTATTACAGAAATTTGAGATTTTCTGGCAATTTGTTTTTGAAAAGATTTTTAAAGATTTTATAAAAATATTTTCTAAATATTCATATGTAAAACTTCATCCCCCAGTTGTGGCCCCACAAAACCCCCAGGGACCATGATTTTAACAAACTTGATTCTACGATACCTATGGATGCTTCCACACAAATTTGAGCTTTTCTGGCCAAATGGTTTTTGAGAAGAAGATTTTTAAAGATTTTTTCTACATATTCTTATTCAAAACTTCATCCCGCATTATGGCCCCACCCAACCCCCGGGGACCATGATTTAAACAAGCTTGTTTTTACATTACCTTAGGATGCTTCCACACAAATTCAAATTATTCTGGCTACATGGTTATTAGAGAAGATTTATGAAAAATACCAACAAATTTTCAATAATTCGAAATTTTCTCCGCTTTTAATCCCCTTCACCCAGAATAGCTTTGCACCAAGTTTGATTGAAATCGACCAAGTGATTCTTGAGAAGACGATGTAAATGTGAAAAGTTAACGACGACGACAACAATGACAACAGACAACGGACAAATTTTGATCAGAAAAGTTCACTTGAGCCTTTGGCTCAGTTGAGCTAAATACTTACCTGTTGCATTTGAGCATCCTCATACTGTATCACACGGTTCACAGCCACATTTCTTTGAGCATGATTTGCCGTAGAAATTAGGAGGACAGTTGTCCTTACAATCTACACCATAAGTTCGCGGCCAACATTCTTGACAATGACCAATGCAAAACAGTTGATATTTGTTCTTTTTCGATTATGATTAAGAAATAGCTGATAAGATGAATTACTAAAACGAATTGCTATTACCTTCACAAAAGTTCCCAACGACTCAATATTTTACACAGCACTTCAACTGGCTTCTAAAATAATTGGATTAATGTTGCCTTACTTGTTTTATGAAAATATGCAAATCAATCAATAATAACTCTATCCATAAAGTTTTAAAATTCACATCATTATTCGTCTTACCCATTTGAACATACCCCCGTCAGCTCTGTGGATGTATGAACGATATTTGAAAAAGCGATGAGGGAAAATTCGAAAAACATAGACATGTTGAATGCCGGGGACCCTTTTGATCTATGCCAAATGTTTCAATATAACATAAAGACGGAAACATTTTAATTTTTGACGTCTACTAAAGGCTAATTAATAATACATATTTCAGTAATTGAAACATGAAACTAGTTTGCATACTTGTTCATTGATATATCATTAACTATTGTTGAAAAATCCTTTTATGCAAAAACCACAGTTAAGTTTTAAAAGGAATAATTTTGTTGTTATATTTAGAAAAATATTTAAAAAAAAAACAGTCCTTGATTTTATAGTTTGTACTAATAGGTAGTTGGAAAATAAAAACCATCGTGTTGCGGCGACCTATTCAAGATAACACCAGAATAAGCGGTTTTACGAGATGAATCAATTTTCTTTGAGATCAGCGACGAATTGTTACTATAGGAGTAATTGTCAAAGGCGGGATCTAATCATGGTTAACTGCCCAGTCAGTGGCATAAAGATATGAATATAGATATGAATACATGAACGCACCGACACTTGTTCGGTTGTATCCCGGGCTGTATATTTCATTTGAAAAAGCGTCATTGTCATACAACAGAGCAGACCTTTTAAAAAAATCCAATTTCGACAGTCTAAAAATATTGATGACCTTCTCAAAGCAAATCAGATAGAAGGTTCTATATATGACGGCTTCTTTTGATGAGCAAATTAAATAGTTAATCCCCCCAAAAGTCCAAACATTTGTTAAAATGACTCTACTTAAGATCTCTATCAATTATTTGAATGTCACTCATCATATCAATTAATGAAATAATATGTGCAACAATTTGTATATCTAGTTCATAAATTGTGACAGTCTAACTTAGTCTACATATGCCATCATTTGATATGAAAAATAACTTATATCTTGTTAAATAAAAAGGAATAGAATGTCTCTGACTTAAGGTGGCTCTATAAACCAATTTTTGATGACGCAGTACGCAAAAAAGTAAATCTGGAAGCATGTACTTCCCGTACTGGCTGATTTAAACGTGAGGGAATTATATTGGAACTGCTCCTTTGAAAAAGGGGGACAGAAAATGTGTTATTTGATCTGAATCTTAAATTTTGAACACTTGTAGTTACCGTATTGTTATTTTTAAAAATATAAGATGTATATCCTTTATGTAGATATATTTCTCTCAGGTTTGGATACATACATGTAAAACCTATAAATCAATTATCCCCCATATTTATTTGACTTTATTTTGCATTAAAGCGAATATATTTACTTATATATACTTATACTTATATATACTTATATATATATATATATATATATATATATATATATATATATATATATATATATATATATATATATATATATATATATATATATATATATATATATATATATATAGGCCCATAATGAAATAAATATGTATTTATCATTCTAAAACAATATATAGGAAATTTTCTTCAACTCAGAAATTGAAAATTCCCCAAGGCCTTGGGACTTAGGAAAGATAACTCTTACCTGAGGAACTTTCATACCAAATAAAATTAAAATATTTTTTGATTGTTTATTTGTAATGATTTTCATTTGCATGTCGCATTTATTAAAAACATTTTCTTATAACATCAGGCAGCCTTTTAAGATGATTTGTCAACAGAGTAAGAAGATGTTAAAATTATATGTTTTTGAGAAATACTAAAAAAATTGCAATAAAAATATTTTTGAATGTTATGAAGTGTTATATTTTGTTTTATGTGTTTGAAGGAAATACCCATCATTTCAAAAACAATTTTCTTTCAATTTGTAAATAGTTAACCTTTTAAAAATTATTTTACAAAAACACATGAAAACATTGAAAAATTCTTTAACAATTGTTATAGTATAACTATCATCATTAGTATTTGATAAGTATATATTTTGTGGTCTTCTATTGAAAATTGGAATAAACTGTGGGTGTATAGAGCCACCTTAAGATGGAATGCACTGTTTATTCAATAAAGTGGGCATGTTCCATTCTCATGAAAGAAATAATAATCACACATATATCATCCTAGTAGCTTTTCAGTGGAAAAATGTGTAAAGGACAGTTGAACAGTCAGTGCGCAAAATTCACTTTTATTCCAGAAATGGGGATGGGGGTGGGGGTGGCAGACTTATCCAAAATATCTCGACTAACACTACTGGCTCTAAAAACCCCTGTCCGTATGAAAATCCCCTGTCTTTCCCTGTCATCCCCTGTGTTTTCCCTGTCATCCCCTGTGCACCCCCTGTCAGCCCCTGTACACAGCCCCAGTATACCCTGTAATCCCCTGTCACCCACTGTACACATCCCCTGTGTGCCACTGTAAGCCCCTGTCACCCCCTGTACACCACTGTCATCCCCTGTAAGCCACTGTATTTCCCTGTACATGCCCCTGACACCCCCCTGTACTGTGTTTGAATGTTTATAACAGCCTTTCCTGTTATTTAATTTCAATATTTTTTTCTCAATTCAATTATCTAACATTCATGTGTTATAGTTTGAGATATAAATCAATTTTTGCACTCAACAGAGCGCCGACTCACAAGACACACTGTTATAGTAATTTTAGAAATTATAATATGTTTTCATTCATAATTTATTGGCACAGTACTTAAATAATCATGCTTAAAACTAAAGGCTCGAGATTCACCGGGTGGTAAATCTCAGGTGAGGGCGGTGTGAAAGCCTTCAGGGCATTTAGTCCTTTAGCGGTCGGGAACATCACTACTCCGTAATATTTGAAAAATAAATATAAGAAATACTGTGAATTATTTCTACAAAGATCAAGCGCAGCACATGGTGTTAAGCATTTGATTTTGTGTATCTAAACAAATATTTGCACACTGAAACATGTTAATCAGTCAGAATGTAGAATGTACATGTATAAGCAGCCATGTTACGATAGAGCACGTCTGGTTTTTTTTTTATAACAAGTTTCTGATTATATCTTTATTAATTTCCCGTGAATAACAAAATAAAGCTTCAATAGTTTATAAGTTTGCCTAAGAAATAAGTTTAGTATGTTTGTTTAATATGTTTCTGAGCGGCTTATTGGACCCTTGAATTGAATTTTAACTGATGATTAACTCTCATAAACAATTTGATAATTTCTAAAATCTAATTTTCATTTCCCTTTTTTACTGCAAAATGAAAGATATCAAATATAATGTTATTTATTGCCAGTGAACAGAAATCCGTGGCCTTTGTCAGAACATTCACAACATACCTGTACATATAAATGTAGCACTAGTGTTTTCTGTACATATAGGAGTTTATATAGATACGGAGAGAGAGAGAGAGAGAGAGAGAGAGAGAGAGAGAGAGAGAGAGAGAGAGAGAGAGAGAGAGAGAGAGAGAGAGAGAGAGAGAGAGAGAGAGAGAGAGAGAGAGAGAGAGAGAGAGAGAGAGAGAGAGAGAGTTTGCATTAATTTTGAATTAAAAGTTACTAAAAATTTACCCGGGAATTAGTTTCCTAAAAAGTTAACATGCAATCCTAATTTCATTCCCAATTCTTTATTATTAATTAGATTAACTTAAAACGATCATATTAATTTTAATCCACCAATGTTTTATTTTACACCATATCAATTATTCAAAGAATTGATTGAAGTTACAGTTTTCAAAGGAGCGAATGTGGATATTATTTTTTTTACTCGGTCAGTGGTTATGTAATAGCTACTGTACACAGCCCTTCTTGACAATTTGCAGGGCACGGTAGCGAGGTTGGGAAAATGAGATGACAGACACGCGTGTACATGTATATACACACAGTTCCTCAGATCTGAATGGTCGTTCACTGATTATATAATTATAGCTACTGTACACAGCCCTTCTTGACAATTTGCAGTGCACGGTAGCGAGGATGGGAACAATGAGGTGACAGACACCTGTGTACTTGTATATACACACACACCGTTTTCCTAAGATCTGAATGCTCGGTAATGCGGAACAATTATTCAATATGTTGTTTAAAACGCCGCTTATGACTTTCTTTCCCAGTCTGTCAAGTAAAGAAAATTTTGATTTATCAGTTCTACATGTAAGAATATCAAACATGAGAAGAAAGAGCTTAAAATTCGGAACATTATTTGACACAGTCATAATTATGAATTAAACCGTAATGCTCTCATATTTTTCATTTTTCAAATTCAGAATTTAAATAAATGTATGATATTTTTCTAATCTAAAACTCGAAACCCGGAACATTCTTTTAAGATCATGCATACATGTCTTTACATTACCCGTTACCGGTATTTGTATACATGTATGAAATTATTCATGATCATGAACTGTATCATTGTTTTAAATGTATGAGGACAATTCTATACAATAATGCATATGAATTACTAAACTGGACAATGCACCCTCATAAAAAATAAAAGTGTAAAAGGGCCGTACTAAATTACCCCTCCTAAAAATTCAACTCTCTCTCTCTCTCTCTCTCTCTCTCTCTCTCTCTCTCTCTCTCTCTCTCTCTCTCTCTCTCTCTCTCTCTCTCTCTCTCTCTCATAATTTATCAGAAAAAAACCCACGAAAAACAATGGCTGACACCAAATATCGATTGCGATTGACATGACTTAGATATTAACTAATTAATTTCCTGCTAAATAGAATCAACATGCATTTCATTGGGACGATGTAATTCTATGCATCATTATACCAGGCAAAACATCAAAATTTAGGTGATCATTTCGGTCGGTCTGTGATTATCTGCACATGCTAATCATGTTGTGTGATTAAGCGCTTTAACTCAAGTAGGTTACATGGCACAGAACGTCGCGGATATCCCGTACTCATTCTCCACTTAGGTTTCTTTTTTTTTTACAAAGTACAAAACACGGTCGTTTGTTTAAATACACGGAATGAAATATTAAGCGGTTTATCAGTATATACTTATCTTGATATTTGTCACTGTTGAGTCAGAATTATTCACGTTTGTAACAATATTGCCCTCTATGAAATACAAAGAAAAAACAAACACCGTCTAAACCATGAATGCTTTTCTTTCTGTCCATTTCCTTATGTATCAGAAACTGCTAAATATATATTGAAGAAAATCCGAAAACGTTTACTAATTAAAAACTTTTTCTTTACCTTATCAAGCAGTCAAACACCGTACAGGGGGTGTCAGGGGCATGTACAGGGAAATGCAGTGGCTTACAGTGGGTGACAGGGGCGTACAGGGGGTGACAGGGGCTTACAGTGGCACACAGGGGATGTGTACAGGGGCTGACAGGGGATTGCAGGGTGTACAGGGAATGTGTACAGGGGCTGACAGGGGGTGCACAGGGGATGACAGGGAAAACACAGGGGGGTGACAGAGAAAGACAGGGGATTTTCATACGGACAGGGGTTTTTAGAGCCAGTAGTGTAAGATGTATACATATTTTTAAAGTTCTTCATGATTTCAGAATAGTGTTGTGTCGAACAAACCATTCTGTTATTAGTATTTTTGGCATGAATTCTTAGAATTTTATTCATTACATCTCTGTGCATTTTATTATGTTAAATAACGTCAAATAAAACCAATATTTCACCGACACAACGTTTTCAGAGAAATAGTTTCCGTGTTCTTTGCCCATTGGAAGTTGTCAGGAAATCTCTCATGTCTGGAAAGATTATTGCAACAGGTTCAGTTTAGTATTTCAATGTAAAAACAGGAAATATGTATTTCATGTAGACATAGTTTATTAAAAATCAGAGAATAATTCTGTACATTCGATTTATCGTAACAAAAATATGTGACTTTTTAATACATAAGAAAAGAAATTACACAGAGTTCAATGTCTACAAAAATGCATCTATGTGAATATTCATGTATAACTATACAAAAAGAGTGTTCTTCAGAAACATGCTTTAACTTTGCAAAATATAATAAATAATATTAAAATAAAACTACCGTCTAATTTAATTTGCATGACATTTTCAAACAAAGAGAAGCCCGAGAGGAAAAGGCCCACTGGACACACTGACCACAACACTGGAGGAGTGGGCTCATTTTGACATTCCTGATGTGGGTAGTGTATTCAAATGTATTAAAAAAGGTTGTTGGTGATTTTTTTGATGAATTCAAACAATTAGATACAATTAAAGACACCCACGCATAGATTCAACTCAAGCAAACATAATTTCATGTATTAATTGTATCCTACAGAAACAAGTCTGTTTGTATAGAATGACGAATGTGTGGCGTGTTGAAATTGCGTATGCTAATTTTATGTCACAATGCAAATTTATCAGAATAAAGCAAAAATTGTTTTTCTACCTATCTATGCCTATTTGTTAACGCAAACGCACCCTGAACCGTTCAAAATCTGACAGAACGTAATGACCAATTAGTGACCTGAAATTGCGGATTTATGTTTACATTTTTGTAGGTGTATTGAACAAATACATACCTGTAGCATTTGTGCATCCTATGACTTTATCACATGGTTCACAGGCACATTTCTCTGAGCATAATCTGCCGTAATAATGTGGAGGACAGTCGCTCATGCAATTTATCCCTTGAGTTCCGGGCCAAATTTCTTGACAATGATCAATGCAAAACATGCGATATTGTGTTTTAAATATAAATAAGAAATAGCTAATAACAAATATTACATATGCGAATTACCTTCACAAGAGTTACCAACAACTCGATAGTTTGGACAGCACTTCAAGGGAGTTCTAAAGAAATCTCGCCATTAATATTGCGTTATACCTGTTGTGAAAATGCACAAGCAATCAATGTAAAATTAATCCATTAAGCATTGCAAATCACACACCCATCTGACACATTTGAACAAACTGCAACCATCATTGTGGTTGTATGAATTGTATTAGTAAAAGCGATGAGGGAAAGTTTGAATAACACAGACATGTTTTATGTCAGAAATCTTTTTCATTTATGCCGAGTGTTTTAGTTTATTTATATTGTTTCAATACAAACACGGAAACTTTTCAATTAATTGCAAATTATTCATACATACTTGAGTTATTCAAACATAAACATACTTTAGTTTAGTTTAAGAAATAGTTTATTCAAAAATATACATATAAGTATATAAGTGAGCATGGATTGAACAGCAGGCAAAAATATCCTATATTAGGTCTCTCCATCAGACATCAAGGTATACATATTTATAATACTAATAGTGTAAACGTTTTAACGTTTTAAAGTTTTACATGGACAATTTACTAACTTATTGAGATCATAGAAATATAGGAGTGAAGTGTGTTAAATAACAAGATAATGAAATTTGCATAGAAAAAAAAAAACAGAAGAAAAAAAAGCAACCAAATATATATATATATATATATATATATATATATATATATATATATATATATATATATATATAAATATCATAGGCTCAAAAATTAATACATGTAAAGTATATGTAGCGCAGTGTTACTTATTGTTCATTTACATTCTAACATATTTAATGCCTACTGTTTTTTTTATATTCATGAACTTGGTAAAAAAAATGAGATATTTTCTGAGATAGATAGACAATCAAAACCATGTAGTATAGTATTAATATCTTTTGGTATGTCATGATCATTTATGTATTCATATATCTAAACGCTGAGTTTTTCTGACGATTATAATATTGACAATGAAAGTGAAAATGAAATAAATCCTTATAGGAATACTCAAATCTTAAATATTTTGATGATTGAACTAGATTATGATTATACAAATCTGCATTAAGATTACTTGAAAAATTTCTGAATAGACAATGAAGTATATTTAAATATCTTTGTCCATGGTTGTATAATTTAGATTTTGTTTTATCTACAAGTCTTGCTTGGCTATACTTGTTGCAGATTTTACACTGTTTGGCAAAGTATTCCATAATTTAACTGTTGACGGTAAAAAAGAACTATCATAATATGCACCAGTTCTGGTTATTGGTATATGAAACAAGTTATTATTACATTTAAGTAAGGAGTAATTATGTGCGACTGGGAGAGATTGTTAAACCATATCATATTAAACAATTCGCATTTGTCCAAAAGTACACACACTAAGAAATTAAAAGAAATGCTCTTTATATCATTGAATGATATTTTTATCAAACTTAAAGTCAATTAAGTTATAGAAGATACTTGTAGATAGTTGGTATGAAAATAATCGTGCTGCAGTGATCAATTTAAGATAAAAATAGTTTAACCATATTCCATTGTAAATTGATATTTTAAAAATAATTTTAAACATCATAGTTGAATTTTCTAATAGATTAGCTGATCCTTAAGGGTAAAACATAAAGTACGAGATGAATATTTTTTTTAGCAAAGAGCTGTTACTAGTAGGTTTTTATCATTTACATCTTAAAATGAATGTGAAACCGTTAATCAATGTGCATTTTTAAACAAATTATCAAAAGAAGTTTTCAAAATGAAAATTCACATTTTATAAGCATTTTTATTCACTCAAAAGAGATTGTTCGGTTGCTATTTGAATACATTAAAGGGGCATGGTCACGATTTTGGTCAACATTTATATTTCCGTTTACAATGCTTCAGTTAGGCATTTCTAAAAGTCAACCAAAATTTGAGTGTCATTCGTCATGTTTTAAACGAGATATAGAGCTCGCATTTCTCTGTCATTTAAACAAAACTTTTGTTTACGTTTCCAATGTTGAAGTACAAATTCCAATTTTAGAACCTAAATGATTGTGATAAACGCTTGAAACAATTTATTTATGTCTAAAACGAATTAGAAGAGAGAGAAATAAACTTGAAAAAGAACTTTAACTGGGTTAATGAACCAATGTAAACAAAAACAGGGCACGGGCCTTGTTTACAGAGAAATGATTGTGAGCTCTGTAGCTTGCTTATAACTCTTTGACTGATATTCAAATTTTCGTTGATCATTAGAAATGCATTTCAAAAGCATTGTAAACATTAAAAAATAGAAAAATAGAATTTGACCAAAATAGTAACCATGCCCCTTTAAGATGAATAAGAATATAAAACATTAATGATTCAATATCTTCGAGCATAGATTAATATTCAGCAACGTTTTCAAAAGCAAGATGATTAGAATCAAAACATATACAGTTACCTTAATATACAGATGATGGTTTTGGTACAAAATGAAGCAAACAATAGCCCCTCTGAAAGGTTAATATATAGTAAGCAACTTGAAATTTGTTTTTCCTGAAAACGAAACTCTTTCTTCCGTATTCATCAAGATGGTCACCATGCAGATTATTTCATAATGAACACACTCTTCGTTTGAAAGAACACAACTTTTCATATCGATTCTGGCATATACCACGGTACTTTTCCAGTACATGCAGCACTTTGTATATCGAGTTCAACTGTTGTCTAAATCACGCCTACATAGTTCATCTTTTTATATATTCAACACACTTTTTGTAAAAAAGGTTAAGATGATTTTTCTACGACTTGAGATGAAATACACAGTTTGCATTGTTTAAACAATGGATTGTGTATATTCCATTCTCTTGAGAGAAATAATGATGACACATTTTTTCTTTAAAAGGTAATTGGATTTACCTTATTTGTACTGGATTCCAAAGCTTCCCAAAAGTCCTTACAAACAGAGATATATAGCAGGTTCCAGTAAACGTTCTACCAAACCTCGTTCTTTACTCCTTACTAAATTTTTTACAGTAGTGAAGGAGAAACTTCAAGAGTACTGTATAACAATATACTCCAGAAGTGGAATGAATCAGATGTGGATACTAAAAAACTCTAAAGAATTATTAGAAACTTTGAGGTCACAAAATCTTTCCAAAAATCAATAGCATCAAAACTTACGATTTTTCAACGCTTTATACAACCATTCCACAAACAAATTAAAATCTAGGCTTTTTGATATCATCGACAGTTGTTTCTTCAATAAAAATGTAAGTCGTGAAAATGCTTACCTTGTCATTAGAAATCTAAAAAAATATTTTGTTAAAAACCATTCTGATTGCACACACAAGTACTCTGAAGTTGACATTAAAAAGATGCTTGAGTTTCTGATAGACAACATTTATGTAGTTTTTGGAAATCAAGTCTTCCAACAATCTGTTGGAATTCCCATGGGTACCAATTGTGCCCCATTGTAAGCAGACCTATTTTTGTATTCTTGTGAAGCAGAATTTATTCAAAAACTTGTACGTGAAAAAAATGAATCACTCGCTGTGGCCGTCAACTCAACATTCAGGTATATCGACGACGTATTATCAATTAACAATTCTTATTTCCATACTTACGTCGACTCGATATATCCCAGTGAACTTCAAATAAAAGATACCACAGAATCTGCGTCATCTGTTTCATATTTGGATATTTTACTGGAAATGGACATTGATGGTAACCTAACAACAAAATTTATGATAAACGCGATGACTTCAATTTTTCTATAGTCAACTTTTCTTACTTATGTAGCAATATACCTTCATCACCTGCATAAGGTGTTTTTGTCTCTCAGTTAATTCGATATGCAAGGGCATACTCTTCATGTGTACAGTTTCTAAGGCGAGGCAAGCTACTGACAAACAAGTTGATAAAACAGGACTATCAACAGGCTCGTTTGAAGTCATGT
Organism: Magallana nippona; assembly: GCA_033439105.1. Classification (NCBI taxonomy): domain Eukaryota; kingdom Metazoa; phylum Mollusca; class Bivalvia; order Ostreida; family Ostreidae; genus Magallana; species Magallana nippona. The sequence goes on along the minus strand of CM065920.1, from coordinate 25,437,824 downwards.
TTTCGTAAGTTCTATGGTCGATACAACGACCTTGTCAGCAAATACAATCATCCACTGGGTCGCATGCGGACTGACGTTTTTCATACTAATTGTTAGACCATAATTTATCACCTAATTGTCTACGGACTTCTCCGGTTTTTTTCTTGATTACGACAAAGAGCACACGGCGGGTGTGACCGGTCAGCAGAGGATGCTCACTCCTCCTAGGCACCTGATCCTACCTCTATCTTTTTGGAGGTCCGTGTTGCTCTGCTTTGAATCTGTATTTCGTTTTATGGATTTTTGAGATGGTTGACGGTTTGTTATTGTCATTTTTTCACCAATCAAAGAAATTCTCAAAATCGAAATTGCTTCATTAAATTCAAAGTCAGATAACTCAACTTTGCATGTGTACTAGCAAAAAACTCCATAATAACAACAAATAAAGTGTTCTTTTAAAGGTATATAAATTACCTATTTACTGACTATTTTGACATTAGGAATGTGACCTTATAGCCAGTTTATATTGTCATATCAACGAAACATTCATTGTCTGTTTTTAATTTCGCTGCAGAATTGTTTGCTAGCGAAATACGATTTTTGATACCGTTCTTTGTTCCCAAACAGTGAACAAAACGTGTGTTTTATTGAAAGGTGTCCTAGTAGAAAGGCAGATGCTTTGCAAGTTTTGCCAGAATCCTTCTTTCCTTGGAAAATGGAATACGCCAAAAGAGACTCAAAATCTACCGGAGAAAATTTGTGAAGTCTGCAACGGAAAAGTAGACACATATACTTTGGTTCAGCAACGAGAGGAGAAAAGAGTTAAATTTAGTCATATGGAGGGTTTGGTTAATGTTCATTCTATGACATTGTTTTTGTGATATTTTAGCATTAAAAATTTCAATTTGTGGAAATTTGCTCGAAGTTGTGATTGTGTTTTTATCATTACGTCAATGCTATTTTGATTTGAAAGTTGAATCATTTTGCTTGTCAGGTGATAAGCTAGAAATAAACATCCAAAGCTAAATATTTTTATTTGTTTACATTTCCAGCGGAAGGTATTGTAGTTTTATTTATACTGTGCAAGCACTTTCGTAAACACCTGTGCTGGTCTGGAAATTTGTTGAGGGAAATCATATTGTGGATTCTTCTGATTAGATTAGCGAAATATGACATAATTAAACGTACACGCAATTCTGTTTATTTCTATTTCAGATGGAATAAGTATGAGACCACATTCTTTTTTTTTGAAAACTAAAATTCTAGGTGAAATGCTATTATTTCTGTATAAACTCTTTACATTTATGATTATTCTGTTTGATCATATCATACTTTCAGTTTTTTTTCATTCTAGTGTATTGTACTATATCAACATATAGTCGAACTTTGAATGCGTTTCATAACGTATTAGCATGTTGTTACGACTATCAATTTACTTATCACTAATCTATTAAATGCCTTGTAGAAATGCAAAAAACGACTAGAGTTTTACTTTAGGATAATGTTAAAAATTGTGTCGTAATAAAAGGCAACAATTAATATCTCTTCTGGTTCGACTGGCTTCACTGTCTGAATATCAAACTTTTTTGATTATTACAAAATTGCAAATGTATATTAAAAACTTTTGAAAAAGTTAAAATGGCAAACAAATCAAGTTTGATTAAGTATAAAATGCAATGAAATATTTTAAAAATGCCATTGGTTGTATTTCAGTTGACTTAAATACTTTAAGAGCTCGAATTGCTGCGCAGGCGCAAGAAGCCGCCATGTGCGCTCGCAATTCAAATCCTGTTGATTCTGACACGTGAGTACGCAGGCGCACTATATAGTGCGGCAGACTTCCGGATTGCCATGTGTGTTTCTTTCTTTATTCTGTTTTTTTCTTTTACCTCTAACCAGGAAAAATACTAGCAACGTTTTAATTTTTTTATATCCTAATTAATTACTTAACATTTGGAAAACAATGCAGTAAATGTAGAGATAGTAAAGTGCGTGTTGTACGAGTGCGAATGTAGGGAAATAACGAATTCAGCGAAGATGTATAGTGGTTATGTTATAGTAAATAAAAGTAAATTCTTACCTAATGTATACCGGGTTATTTTCGCCCAATGTTGTTTCACCCTTCTATACTTGCAAATGGTTTCACAACATCTAGAATTCACTCAGAGATATTTAGATTTCTAATCAAGACATTTATAAATTTTGAATTCGCCCAGCCTTAAATTTGCCCAATGACAACGAGGGCAAAAACATTATCTGCAAATAGGGCGAAATTAAAACGGGGGCGAAGCTTTTTCCGTATACAATGTTCTTGTTTAACTAATAATGTTAAAATCAAAGAGATGTACATTTTTTAAAGTGAATTGCTTTAAGTTCCTTCTTTTGAGCAAAATGACTTTTTTCCATAAGTAGTTACATGTACTACATTTTATGATCCGATAGCTTTTTTATTTTTTGTTATTTGAGACTTTAATGGGCAAAATTGGAGACTTAGAGAAAACAAACCCCAGGTATATTGCTGATTCGCATTACATATTTTCACAAACTCGGTGCGTATATGGATACGACTGTTCACAGAAATAGTAAACACACAAGTTTCACTGATTGCCTGTTATGAAGCCGAGTTTCACTGTAATTTGATTCGCCCATTTTTGAACAGCTTTAGAAAGAATTATTTATGCTGTATTGTATTGTTCCTTTCGCTTTGCATACATCTAGTTGTGTTAAAACATTACCTGCATTGTTGAGATACACAGTACTGTAACCATGTATTAGATTTATATTAGAGGTTTACTCATTTAATTTGTTTTTATTGAAGCACATCACATTTAATTGTGAAACTAACTAGCATAGTACTATGTAACATGATTATTGCACATTTTGTTCGTAAAAGTAGAACTAGTATTTTGTAATAGAATAATATGTTGTAAAAGCGATAATCATTATTTTATTAGAAATGTTGTAATTACAAAATGTGAATGTTGTATTTCAGGATTTCATAGCTTAAATATGATAACTTCATCTGTAGTAAAACATATCCAATGATATCAATTCTCATATAAATGAAAAAAAAATCCACCAAATATAATATAAGTAATGGGTGTGTCGAAGTGTTTACTTGTATTGTTAAATATAAGAGATGAATATTGTCCTATCGTAATACCTGGTATAATTCTGGTATAATTTTCACCCAATATTGTTTCATAAACTAATTCTATATTGCCTTTATTTTAAAGACGACGCTCTGCTTAAGTTAGGAGAAATTCAAGCATGAAGAAAAGGCGCTATGGCTAAAGTAATAACTCTTAAGCAGATGCTTCACAAAGAAAAATTAGATAAACCAAACTATGGTCGCGAACGACGCAGCAACGTAGGAGTTCTTCAGACACCTGATATGTCAAGTCTTCTGCCGTTCCCTACCATAAATGTAGGTTCCAGAGAAGAATCAGAAGCTGTTGAGGCAGACGATGCGACAGAGAATAATATGGAGAATATCCGCGCACTTTTTCTTTTGAATTTTCCCCTCAGTGATGACGAGCAACTGTCAGCAACGGAAACGCGTGACCAGAGTGAAAGCGACGAAGTGGTTGAGTGAAATCGACAAAGGGCAGTATAACGACTACAATCAAATGAAGTTCTTTTGCCAATGTATGTACACAGCTAATTGTGCCACGTACGTTTCACATATGTTTAAACTTAACACATGTACAACATACGTTAAACATACGTGAAGTCAAACCGTACATTAGACATACGTTGAGAAATGTATGGTTAACATACGTGTGATAACATACGTTCAACATCACATACGTTTAACGTACGTTAGATTTTACATATGTTAAACGTATGTGAACCATATGTTTTACATATGTAGATCTCAACCACATGTAACACATATGTTAATAAACACACGGTTAACATGAGTTCTAACAACCGTATGCTACACGTGCGTTCATAATATATGTTTTACATAAGTGTGAAGGAATGCATTTGAATAACATTAATATTATCTGCATGTACATGTGTACATGACTGACGTTGCTGTATCACTCATGTCTCTGAAATGGATGCAGGTAAACCATACATACATCATACACGTCTAAACATTGTATGACACTTAATAGTTATTGTAAGGTTGATTTGCAAAACCAAAAATATAACTACATGCATTTTCTAATATTTTCACCAGAAATGTCTCTGTGCAACTCGTATATTTATCATTATTTTCAACCTTCATTCAATAAAATGTCTAGAAATTTGACTAATAAATCATGTTTCACATGATAATTTTACAAAATCATTTTGCATATTCTATTTTCTAAACAACTGAAGTATACATTTGGTGTATGTGACCTAGTGAATATTGTTCATGTGGCATTCTCAATCTGTCGTCGATTTGATTCATTCATTTGTTCCCATGCTTAATATTGGGCTATTGTTTGATAAAAATAGAGCTAGCTATGAATATTGTAAAATATAACCGAGCTTAAGTTGCACTCTTTCAACTTTCTGGTTGTCTTCTTTGGTATACCGGAAATCCCTCAAGACATAGAAATAAGAACAGGAAACCATAAACACTAAAAGTTCCGACTTTTTAAAAAAATTTTCATGCAATATGTGTCGATGATATATACAGTCTTTAATTCTGAGTCAACAATTTCAATAAAAAATATAACGATGCTTACAATATATAAAATAATAGATGCATATTAAACGTAATCGGAAAAAGAAAAGCTCTTCATGTGCAATGAAGAAGTACCCCTGTTTCATTTTCACTTTACATCCAGAGCTCTACACACAGGCATGTACAAAAGCCTTATGCATATGCCTATTTATCATGTGATTATTATCATAAATAATACCTTTAGAATAGTATAATATCCATGCTTTAAATGAAATAAACATGATAGTTTGATGAAGAAGATGTTTAGGCATCAGCTGATTGTAAAAAAAAAGTTCAAGCTGATCATAATCTGTTTATATTTAACAAACTAATTAATAACAGATACGATGCGAAAATATTGCAATGCTGCGTAAATACAATGAAAAACAAATAGTTTTCAATTGGCTGCCAAAGCCTTACTAAGCAATTCATTAACTGCATGAGTGTTTCAAGAATAACATTTTATGATTTATATTTTGAATTAAGGTAGAACCATGCAGCCTTTCAGAAATGTGTGTCAAATTATTTTTTTTTTCATTTGGACAGTTAAAACAACTCCTATATAATTTACTAAAAAGCCAAAATATTCATACATTGTCACATTTGTAACATACAGTGAGCATTAATTCAGCTTGATCACATTGGCCTAAAAATTCAAAGACCAAATTTTAACACAATGAGGCAATTATGATCTCGTAAGTCAATCTATTGATTTTTATTAAATGAAGATAAATCCATTTGGATTGAAAATATAACAGGCAATTTATACCCATATTGTTGGATATATACAGTTTTAAAAGTTGTTATTTTGCAAAATCTGGAGAGAAAAAAAAAGAGATATATATCTTTAGAATATAGACACAATATCACATGCAGTCACTATAAATTATATACATAGTCATGATAGTCAAATTATAATATTTACATTCGCAAATATGTTTCCTTATATGAACCCATGGAATAGCGAAAACGTTCAATTCTGTTTGAACGTTTCCGTGACGTCACAATGATAACCGCACGCGCTTATCGGTTGTCGCTTGGATTATTGTAAACATAAAATCTTGGTAATTTTAACAGTTCTGAACGATTTGTCTTTTACAAACGTAAATATAAGTAATAAACAGTAATGCTAAAAGTTCACCGGGATATAAAGTTGGTTGGTACGTGATCAAATCTACTGAGAAGCCCTTCGGGCTTCACAGGATTTGATCACGTGACCAACCAACTTCATATTCCGGTTAACGTTTTTAATTGTTGTTTATTTCTTAATTAAATAATATTAACATTTTGGTCCTAGCTGGCATAAATATAAAAATAAGTGCAGTATGTAGCAACCCCTTCGGTCAAGTAAATTAATATAATTCCCCAAGATTTTGGACATATTTATGGTTTTTCTCTCCTTTGAAAAAGAATTAGGCTATACTACATGTATGTCTTGTACAATGCTTTATCGGTAATTCAAATACATGTGAACTTAAATGATCATGTAATTAATATTGTTGATATGCTCAAAACCGTATAGCCAGAAATTTATCACATTTGAAAAAAAAGAAAGCCACTGGAATTACCTTAATATTTATATTTAAAGCTAACACTTAAAAATCTAAACATACAATATATGCATAGCAAAAGTGCTGCTTATATGTACTACACGAGATGTATTGATGTAATTTGCAAAAACCATTAAAAAAGTTGAACATGGATGCTTAGAGATATAGAACAGATTAACAATAATCACTAAGCATGTAGAAATTTTCGAAAAAGTATGCATGGTCATAGTTATGATGCAAATGAACTTTATTGGTAAGTGCTTCTTCCTGCTCCACCCTCTCTGTTACACGAGTGTCTCGTATGCTGCATTTTACACCCAGGGAGTCATGCATAACATTCAGTCTTTTAATGACTTTGCTTGTATGAATGACAACAACCTCATTTCCCAAATGTAATTTTGGACAACCCAGTGAATTACAACTTGTCGAACACTCTGTGGCCTTTTGTATTATTGCCATCATCTTTGTTGGCCCTCTGGTAGGCAAAACTATAATGCCTTTTTTGAAAACTCCACAGCTCTCCTGATAAAGAAGTAAACAATACATGTGGAAACAATGAATGCATTAATGACTAATGCACACATGATGATTTATTTCACATTTTCCTTACATTTATGATTGAAATAAGTACTGTCTATTTTTAAACAAGAGGCCCAAGGGCCCATGGGCCTTATCGGTCACCTGAGTAACTGTAGTGTGGCTTTTGCAATGTATACACATGTGCATTATAATTACAGGTCTAAATGAAATCATTTTTAATATTCCGGGATTATTTAATCCAATAAACTTTCTGAATTCTGAAAAATAATTAAAATATTGTAGCATAACATCATTGACATAACTGAACAAATCTTAAGTACAAATAAAATATATTTGGTTGAAATTACACCACCCTACCCTTTATAATCATTAGAGTATCATTATGTAAGAGTTCATCTGCTTAATAATCACGAGCAAAGCAGAAGATTTTCAAATATTTTCAAAGAATTAATGCATTTTCACTATATAATAATAATTATAGCCCCGCCCTAAGACAAGAACCCTGACCCAGGGGTCATGAAATTCACAATTTTGGAAGAGGCATTCTTACTCATCATAATTATGTACTTAGTTCATGGGCTTAATACCCAAGAGCAGAGGAGAAGATTTTCAAAGTATTAATGCATTTTCATTAGATAATCATTAGAGCCCCACCCCAGTGCCAGAACATCTGACCCTGAGGCCATGAATTTCACAATTTTGGTAGAGAGCTCAATGCTTATTACATTCATGCCAGCAGTTTGACTGCTTGATGTCCAGGAGTAATTTAAAGAAGATTTTTTTTAAAGATTGCATTAATTTGATGGTTTTAGCCCCACCCCTCAGACCCCAGAGGGGCAAGGGCCATGAATTTCATAATTTAAACTTCCCTTCACCCATATATGCTATTTGCCAAATTTGGTTGAAATTGGTTCAGTGGTTCCAGAGAAGAAGCTCAAAATGTTTGAAAGTTTAAGACTGACGATAAACAATGACGGACAAAAACAGATATCATTAATAGGTCACCCGAGTGACTCAGGTGACCTAAAGATGAGGATGTTCATCATAACTTCACTCTCCACTATCACTTTAAAATGTTATACATACATTCTCGCCTGGTGTCCCATACTCCACCCAGTCACCAGCATTGACCATTTCACCACCTGCTGTGATAGCTGATCCTCGCTGAATTTTGTCCTCTAGAGAGTGATTGTTTGAGGCCAGCAGGGAGAGCATCTCGTCGGTAATTTTCTCAGTCTTGGTATGTCTGTTTAACTGTCGATATAGTTTTCGTACTGTACCATTCTGCATCTTTTTGTCTGAGGTGACCGACTCTCCCATAAATTTCTGAATCTCTGCCATACCTTCAAACTGCAGAACATGTGCTGAGACATTTTTCCTGCAATACAATATTTCTGGTAAACCATGCAACTTAAGTCATAAGTCCTTTCAATTTTCTTGTAAATTAAATACTACCTAATACTAACCATTCTTCAGACTCCTTAAAACATCCCCCAGACAAAATATGTTGGCATATTGTATGCTTTGTAAACTTTATACAAGTGTCCCTGCTACACGCCTTCTGATTCTGAAGGAAGATTTGATCCCTTATGTTGCCATGGGTTTTTTTTAAGGCATCCTCTATGTAAAATTTAGGGGGACCATGTTTTCTTATGTCATCAACCTAAGAAAACAAATGCATTTAACATACCGGTATTTGGAAAGAATCATGAGAATTGCATCAAATATTCTTAGATACATGTACCTGGTTATTGAAAGTCTCTACTTAAAGGCATCAATCATTATTATCAGAGCAATTAAGAATAGAATGTCTATTTAGTACACAAAATATATAATCTGATTTATTTCTGAGCTTACAATATCTTTGTGTATAATTTGGAGAAAGAACACATGCATCCTAATTAAAAAGTTTTTCCATTAGCATTATACTCTAAATTTACACAAGCATTCCATATATTCTTGTAAATAAAGTTTGTCTTTCTTACTATGTGAAAAGGAGATGTGACTTTGCTTTTCTTTGGGGTTCAGGTGTATGAACTTTGACATAGGAGAGATATTTGTCAATGGTTGACTGTAGATACTGCAGATCATCCTCATCAAAGCTCTCACTATGCAGTTGTAGCTGAATCTAAAACATCATAAAAGCAAATTTCATGTACATTTACGGCTAAACGAACGGCCTCGTGCAAGGTTCAAATTTAATTTGGTGTCAATATCAAAACCATAAAGTACATTTGCTGATGTGCCATTATGTAAGTTTTTTATGTAATTTTTATGTAACGTGCACGTGGATGTGTTTACATGCATTGATTGATTGAAGTTTGTATTTTAGAGGAGGTTCAACTTATATTTGAGAAGTAGGTTCTCATGTCGTCCATGGCTTTAAGTCAAAAGTGATGACTTCAAGGTAAAAAAATGTGGAGGTTGATTGTTTTGTTGTGCTTCTCACTTAATGTAATCTGTGATAAACTTATGAATATATAAATGTAAATATTTCAGAATGAAGTTCACACTTGCCTGACCATGGACGACATGAAAACCAATCCTGCAGCATTCCAGGAAATGGTCTCTCATGCCCTATTTAAATTCACAGAGCTCAGGAATCAGTTTAGGAAAAAGGTGTGTAATCATTTGATAAAAAAATAGTGTTTGGCTGCTGTCAGTTGTCCAATTATTTTATGTTCACTTTATGTTTATTTTACATGAGTTGTTACTTAAAAGTCTGTATGTGTAAAAATTTGTTAGGTTTTACAGTAGGTTAATGTATGCATAATTCTCTTGCATCAAAATAAAAAAAAACAACTCTCCATAATACTTGTATGTGACAAATAGTTATACCCCCTACAATGTTCTTTTTTTATGGGAAGGGGTGGGGAGGGGGGAGTGTGTATATAGGAATTGCCTTGTCCGTCTGTTTGTCTATTGGTAAGTCTGTCAGTGCAATTGTGTCCCATCCATATACCTTTTTTATGGTGGAACAATAGAATCTCTTACTTCACACAAAAATTGTGTATGACCTTTGGGTAAAACATAAGTTTAAACCAAGGTCATTTAGGAAAGTTCAAGGTCACTGGAAGGAAAAGAGCATAATTCCCTGTGTGTTTGTGTGTGGAGGGGGTTGATACAAACATATATGATATGCTCTATTCTTGATTCCTTATTCTTAATGATCAACTGGTTAAATTACAACACAAAAGGCCAATATTGGTTACCTCTTGATATATGACATAAACTGCTAAAATGTATGTATGTTTTTGAAAATTTATTTTGCATAGATTCTGGCAGACAAACAACGGATTCCATGTAAAGGCCTTGGAGAGCTGTGCTATGACATCTTTCATAGCTACTCCAAGGCCGATGAAAGCACCCTCTCTCAGGACAGAATGCATGCAACCCTTCTGTTGGAAAGTATTTACAAACAGTTATCAAAATATGAGAAAAAATAACTTACATAATCTTGATTTTTTTAAATAAAAAATATTGTTAATCTTTTTAATTTCAGAGACACTTTCTTCACAAGAAGTACTATTCACACTACTGGCTCTAAAAACCCCTGTCCGTATGAAAATCCCCTGTCTTTCCCTGTCATCCCCTGTGTTTTCCCTGTCATCCCCTGTGCACCCCCTGCCAGCCCCTGTACACAGCCCCAGTACACCCTGTAATCCCCTGTCTGCCACTGTACACATCCCCTTTGTGCCACTGTAAGCCTCTGTCACCCCCTGTACGCCACTGTCATCCCCTGTAAGCCACTGTATTTCCCTGTACATGCCCCTGACACCCCCTGTACGGTGGTTGACTGTTTATAACGGCCTTTTCTGTTATTTAATTTCAATATATTTTTTCTTAATTCAATTTTTTAACTCTCATGTGTTATAGTTTGAGAAATAAATCAAGTTTTGCACTCAACAGAGCGCCGACTCACAAGACACACTGTTATAGTAATTTTAGAAATTATAATATGTTTTTATGAATAATTTACTGATACAGTACTTAAATAATCATGGATGCTTACAACTAAAGCCTCGAGATTCACCGGGTGTAAATCTCAGGTCAGGGCGGTGTGAAAGCCTTCAGGGCATTTAGTCTTTTAGCGGTCGGGAACATCACTACTCCGTAATATTTAAAAAATAGAGAAAAGAAATACTGTGAATTATTTCTACAAAGATCAAGCGCAGCACATGGTGTTTAGCATTTGATTTTGTCTATCTACAAGTATTTGCACACTGAAACATGTTAATCACTCAGGATGAAGAATTTACATGTATAAGCAGCCATGTTACGATAGAGCACGTCTTTCTTTTTTTATAACAAGTTCCTGATTATACCTTTATTAATTTCCCGTGAATAACAAAATAAAGCTTTCATAGCTTATAAGTTTGCGTAAGAAATAATTTTAGTATATTTGTTTAATATGTTTCTGAGCGGCTTATTAGACCCTTGAATTGAAATTTAACTGATGATTAACTCTCATAAACAAATATTTAATTTCTAAAATCTAATTTTCATTTCCCTTTTTTACTGCAAAATTGAAGATATCAAATATAAAGTTATTTATTGTCAGTGAACAGAAATCCGTGGCCTTGGTCAGAACATTCACAACATACATGTACATGTAAATGTAGCACTAGTTTTTTTAAATACATGTAGGAGTTTATATAGATACGGAGAGAGAGAGAGAGAGAGAGAGAGAGAGAGAGAGAGAGAGAGAGAGAGAGAGAGAGAGAGAGAGAGAGAGAGAGAGTTTGCATTGATTTTGAATTAAAAGTTACTACAAGTTTCCCGGGAATTAGTTTCCTAAAAAGTTAATATGCAATACTAATTTCATTCCCAATTCTTTATTATTATTTATATTAACTTAAGGCGAAATATAAGTGATCATTTCGATCGGTGTGTGATTATCTGCACGTGCTAATCATGTTGTGTTATTAAGCGCTTTAACTCAGGCAGGTTATATGACACAGAACGTTGCAGATTTCCCGCACTCATCCTCCACTTAGATTTTTATTTTATAAATTACAAAATACGGTCGTTTGTTTATATACAAGGAATAAAATATTAAGGGGTTTATCGGCATATATTTATCTTGATATGTGTCAATGTTGAGTCAGAATTATTCACGTTTGTAACAATATTGCCCTCTATGAAATACAAAGAAAAACAAACACCGTCTAAACCATGAATGCTCTTCTTGCTCTCCATTTCCTTATGTATAAGAAACTGCTAAATATATATATTTAAGAAAACCCGAAAACGTAATTAAAAACTTTTTTTTTACTTGATTAAGCAGTCAAACACCGTACATGGGGTGTCAGGGGCATGGACAGGGAAATGCAGTGGCTTACAGGGGGTGACAGTGGCGTACAGGGGGTGACAGGGGCTTACAGTGGCACAAAGGGGATGTATACAGTGGCTGAGAGGGGATTACAGGATGTACAGGGAATGTGTACAGGGGCTGACAGGGGGTGCACAGGGGATGACATGGAAAACACAGGGGGTGACAGGGAAAGACAGGGGATTTTCATACGGACAGGGGTTTTCAAAGCCAGTAGTGTCAGATGGGGCTACAACACCTTTCTGGGGTGAATTTAGGTCCTTTTGGGAAGAGGTAAGTATTCTCAAAAGGAAAGATGCACATTGATTTAAAATAATTCCAAATAAATTTTAGCAAAACTTTATTTGTTTTTAACATTTCAGATTGAAAAGGACGGAAGGCCCGAGAAATGGGAAAGATTGAAAAGAGGAGAGTTGAAAGGGCAAGAGGTAAAAACATACCTTTTTTTTAAATTATGAAAATCAATGTAAAAACCAATTCATTACAAATATCCATCGATATATGTGTAATGAATTATAATGCTAAAACTTAGCTCTTAGCTGACCTGAATCTTCTTGGGTCAAAATCAGATCAAAATTTGTTTGGCATCTGATGTTGTCTCTGATTGAAATTGATTTTTTCTTGTCCCTCACAAACTTGTGTGTGCCATACCTTTTAAACTGGATGGTGTAGAATTTTGAAACTTGGTCAGCTGGTATGTCATATAGAAACAGATGTAACAATCAAAAGTAGGTCACAACCTCGATTTGAAAAATACCTGGCGTAACGTAGCCAAACACTGTCTGGGCCAGAGCTTTTAAACTGGATGGTGTAGGACTTTGAAACTTGGTCAGCTGGTTTGTCATATAGAAACAGATGTATCAATCAAAAGTAGGTCACAATGGCCTCGTTTTGAAAAATACCTGGCGTAACATAGCCAAACACTGTATGTGCCATATCTTTTAAACTGGATGGTGTAAGACTTTGAAACTTGGTCAGCTGGTTTGTCATATAGAAACAGATGTATCAATCAAAAGTAGGTCACAATAGCCTCGTTTTGAAAAATACCTAGCACAACATAGCCAAACACTCTCTGGGCCATATCTTTTAAACTGGTTTGTGTAGGTCACAATAGCCTCGTGTTCAAAGGTACGCAATTCAGAAGGGGGCGGAGGGAGCGAATCGACCGAGTCCCTTCTTTATAGCTTAAATTTTACTTAATATGATCTAACTTACTTAGAACATATCCCACTTTTTCATTGGCTGATCAAAAGTTCTGCGTCAATCAGATATTATCTGCCCTTTGTTTACGGCTCTCTTAGTGGGAGGGTTAACAGGTATGAGCATTGTGTGAACACATTATGATAAAGAAGAAAATATAAGTTGCAGTCATGTTTTTCTTTTTATTTTCAGAAAACTCTGGAAACACGGAAGAATAACTGTACATGTTTCAAGAAGAATAAACCAGAATTTTAATTGTGAAAATTTGTTTTTCCTTCTTAATGTAATTTTAGATTAGCAGATATCTGGACAAGTAATTACATATAGTTCCATTGATGGGAAAGTAAACTAGTTATTTGAAGAGCCTAAAGCAGAGAGTTAAGGGATTTCTACAACTTGAACTGAAAGACAAAAGAAACATTTGAAGACGTTTAATCAAAGACCTGGATTATGTGTCTGTTATGTATACAAATGGGACTCAAATATTTACATATAGAATATATACATACATGTCGCAGGTTATGAGAAACACGTGAGATGCAAGTCACAATAGATATATATACATGTATTAGATATACATACATGTATGTTAAACGCATGTTATAATCCACGTATGTGAAACGTATGGTATCTACCACGTACATTAAACGTAAGGTATGTACAACGTGTGTTAAACATACGTGTAACGTATGTACCACGTACAGTTTAAAACGTACATTAAACACACGTGGTACTTAAATCACGTTAAACGTACGTGAGGTCACATACGTATCATAGAGGTTTAACGTATGTGATACATATCTAGCACATTTTGCTGTGTACGGGTTGATAGATACTTTTTTCAATGAAAAATGGTACTATTATACTAATGAATATTAATTAATCACGTTTTTCACCGATTTGATTCCTGAGGAATATACAAATGAACCACAAGTCAACAGAACATTTTTCACACATTCATTAACTTTATGCACATATATGTACTTATCGGATATAATATCTATCATAGCATCAGAGTACATGCTTGAAACACACCTGGGGTTCTCCAAAACCATGAATAGTAAGTAATTGTTCTGCACGTAACAAATGTCATTTAATAGAAACATTCTTGTATTATAATTCAATATCAATTCACGATAAGGAAATAATGCATGAAGTACATATTAAAACAATTCTGTTGATTTTGTAAAGCTATATCTAAGTTTTTTTCTACCTCTAGTGCTCTCCTTTTTGAATTCATCCAGTGCCCGGAATAGTTCTTTCTGATGCTTACTTTTCTCGCGACGGATTGCATTTTTTGATTCCTTGTTCTCTGTTTTAACAATGTTTGATACAGTGGAAGGCATCTGAGATGTATCGTCATACACGTTCGTGTTTTTTAGTTTTTCTAAAGGAGTTGAATCGTTATTTGTGATTTGCATGTGATCACATCTATCCGACACTTTAAGTTTTAGAATGTTGTACGGTCCATCCATTGAGTCGTCATGACCATACGCATTTTGTGAGGGTGGTTCTGTCATGTTATTTGAATTCATAGTTTGACATTTGTCGTAGCTGGTTTCTGTGTTTTTTGTTTGAGATAAATCAATTTTCCTCGAAGATAACGACATACTATATCTACTATTCTCTAATGGAACCATTTGATTGTTGGAACCTGTTAAACACATGATAGCTGTTAATTATTCTATTCTCAACATCTTTAATAAAGTAATTCTTTTGAAGTGATTACTAAAAATGATTTACTACCATATTCGGCCGGATCAGCAGGATTCTTAGCCTTCACCCGTCTGGAAGCATAAATACATGAACCATATCAATATTTCGAAAAAGAATTATACAACATTATTTCGTTTTCAAGCTAAACAAAATCAGAAACATAACATTTTTCATTTACCGAATTAAAAAGAAGATTCGTAGACAGATAATGAAACAGATCACGAAACAAATTGCCAAGGCGGACAAAGTAAGCCATGTTGCAGAGTTCGTTTGACTTTGATCCTTATCTATCAGAAAGTAAAAATCATATTAGTTATTTCCTGGTATATACTTGTTATTTCTTTTATTAATAACTCTTTTAAAACTAACATTCTTTGATCATTTTGATCAATCTAATCAAAATTTGACCTTTCATGCCCCCGTGTTTGATATGTCACATCGACATATCAAATCCGGGGACATGAAGGATCTAAATTTAATTTGGTTTTTTCTAAAAAATTCTTCCCGTATGTAGTTTCAGAAAATACGCATGAAAAAGAAGTTTAAAGTTCTATTGACTTTTAATCTTCCTCCAAACAAGGCGTATTTTAAAGACTCAATTAAAAATAACCCTTTTCATCTGATATCTTGACAAAGAGCAATATGGAAGAAAACATATGTTTATCTACATGTACGAGTAGTTCAATGCATGTTCATAATAACATGTTGTAAAGAAAAAAAAACAATTTGCGTATGTTTCACCACTGATCTTAAGATATTTTAAACAAACTTTTTATTATCGTTTCATTTCAAGAATATGCCAATGCATATCTTGTAAAAAATCATAAGTGGTCTCCATGTTGTGATGTACTGTCAAGAATATTAAAGCACCTTTGTGACGTCATATTTTGATAAATCGAGATCAGTAAATTTCTTACTTTTCTGTACCCCCGGCAATGTTTCCAGTAGCTGCTCAATAAGTTCCTACTTACTTGACAGTCAACTGCATGCGACTTATTGGACAGTTGCAGATAATTGATGTTAACACAAATACACAGAAACACAATAGAAGAAAAAACTACCTGAATACTGTTTTCTTTAATTTCGCAGATTGTTTTCTTATCATCAATATTATGAATTAAAATAATCAAATAGATTGGTAGACAACAAATCTTAGATTTAATCGAGCACTCATAATTTTCATATATTAACACATATTTACATGTATTTTCTACTATGATCAATAGTAATTCACAGTGATATAGAAACCGAGAAGCCTACACGATCGAGATCTAAGCGGTTTATCGATTGGTTGAAGCTTCAGCAACGTAAGAAAAATCACAGACTTCACGAATTAATCATGATGATGGCCGACTCAAATTCCCATTTATGAAGACTATGCAATTTCTTTTATCTAACGTACTGATGTATATCATCAATATTTTCCCTTTTTTACACACTTTATGATTAATTCAATAATTCATCACAAGAAAGTGTAAATATAAACAATAAATTGCTTTCTTTGGTAATTCATGCAGGATATTAAGGTCGCGATATTGCAGAAAAAAATGTAAAACCCGCGTTATATGAGGCGTATTCATAGTGCGTACACTTCATTCATGTCATAATGCAAATTCATTGAAATAGAACAAAAACTGTTTTCTCTATCTAATTATGACTTGAACCGTCAAATATCTGACAGAATGGACAGGTTTGGTGTTTTTGAAATTATAAAACAATGATTACTACTTGATGCAATAAGATTAAATTTATTTTTACATTTTTGTAGATGTATTGTAGATGTACTTACCCGTTGCATTTGAGCATCCTGTGACTTTATCACATGGTTCACAGCCACATTTTTCTAAGCATAATCTGCCGTAGAAATTAGGAGGACAGTATGCCTTGCAATCTACACCATAAGTTCCCGGCCAACATTCTTGACAATGACCAATGCAAAACATTCAATATATTCGTTTATCATATAGGTATTTAATATGAATAAGAACTAGCTGATAAAAAAAACAACAAAACCAAATTACCTACACAAGAGTTCCCAACGACTCGATAGTTGTCACAACACTCCAAGAGGCTTCTAAAAATCTTGACATTATTGTCGCTTTACTGTTGTTTTGAAATACATAATCATTCTAAAATTTGTTAATTAATTAATACAAATCGCATACCCATCTGTCATATTTGAACATACTCCAGTCAGCTTTGTGGATGCATGAATTGTATTCACAAATGTGATGAAGTAATATTTGAATAACACAGACATGTTTTAGGACGGGAAACCTATTTATTTATGCCTAGTGTTACAGTATATCCATATCAATATACAGCCGGAAACACTCCATAACTGTTAAATAAAGGGCAAATTATTATTATGATATATACTTGAGTTTTTCAAACATGAACTTAATATGCATAAGTGTTTATTTATATATAATACATTTTGAAAAAAGACAAAAAAAAAAAAAAAGACAAACAAAAAAAAAAAAAAAAAAAAAAGAATCCGTTATGATGCATCAATGTAGCTACATTAAAGTCTTAAAAGAATTAATGTTTATAATTATAATAAAATATTGTAAAAAACCCCGAATTTCAATGAATTTTTAGATTGTACTTGGAGATAATTGGGTATATCCCTCCAACTATTTTTAACAAAGTAGTGCCTGTAAGCAAAATAGTTCCTATACTTGCAGAATGGATATACATTTATTGGGACATTTTAAATCAGAATGCTTGACACATGTCAGAAAAGAGGATTTGCAATTTTAAAAGCAATTGTCAAAATCGAATTATCATTTGAAGGAAAGAATTGAAATTGTTTGATGTACACCCTTTTCAAAACTGTGAAATTCCCTACTTTTACTTTCATTTTCAGAGTTTTTCAATACAGACGCATTTTGCGGGAAAACGAATCTGACTTCACACCACGAAATTTTAACAGGGGAGATACAATTTGATGAGCTTTCAATCAAGAGGTCCCTCGTTGCTGAACGAAAATTAGGGCCGGAGCTATGAACCCGAACGTAAACATTACCGCCTATGGAAAATGCATTAGTGGACTCTACCCATATTGAGCCCCATGCTGGTAAGGCATATTCCTTGTTTATTTGCAATTATTATGATAAACGTGTGTTTCTCTTTTGTACATCATCTCAATCATGTGAACAAACTAAATTTCCAACAAGTTCAACAAGTTTAGTCATTTAAAAAACAACTTCTATAGGAAAAAAATCCATATCACAACACCCCCTCCCCCCTCCCACAGGATTCTCAGAAAACCGATTTAATGAATTAAAGAAATCATTGTTATTTTAACTTGAATGTTATTTATTTTGAGTTTTTATGTGAAAAAAAAAATAATGTATGTGTATTTCTACTCATATATGAGTTTAGAAGACATTTTATAAATTTTGAGACCCACTTTGGGTTTTTAGTGCAATCATTTCAAGCGAGTAAAAGTGAAAGTAGAGAAGCAGAAAGTTTACAGTGAGGGAATATACTTCATTCAAGCAGAGTCCAGCTGTCTAATATTAGTTTGCATTGTATGGGAGTTGTATTAATGCCCGGTATGTTCCAATTCTATATTTATGAATATAGATTTGCATTAAATTTGCGTAAATAAATCTGTGGTGCATGTTGTACGTACTACAGTGTGTATGCACACTTTAACATGTGAAAGCCTACCATAGTACTTAATCCATAAAACCTATCTTTGTTTATCATAAATACAATTGAATGAAATTATCTATATTCATTTTAAGTAGATATTTACCTATATTTATCTATTCATATATTGAAACAATAGATTAATTTTTTGGGGGTGGGGTTGATATTGAATGTTTAAAAGGGGGAGGGGGGGGGTTGGTCTTTAGGATGTGCAAATTTGTTGTGCATGAAGATGTGTAGTTGTTTGTTGTCTGTCTTCTCTCTCTTTCTGTCTCTTTTTTCTCTCTGTTTCTCTTTTTCTGTCTGTCTGTCTGTCTCTCTCTCTCTCTCTCTCTCTCTCTCTCTCTCTCTCTCTCTCTCTCTCTCTCTCTCTCTCTCTCTCTCTCTCTCTCTCTCTCTCTCTTAGTTTAAATATATGGCTGCTTGTGACATAAAATTGCAAATGTTGGTGATAGTGTTTGATACATGTAGAATTAAATTCAAAACATTTCATTTTAGATACCATGTAAATTGAAATGGAACTTCATCAAAGATCAAAATACAACAGTGAGACACACTTGATGCAAGTAAAATTTATTTTTGTAACAATGATGTCTAATTACACTCGTCCAAGTTTAAAAGAAGGAACCTGTAAAAACTATATACCCAGTTTTTGACATGCAGATATTTTAGAATATTAAAAACGGGAAACTTAATATTGATTACATATTTCACAGCCTTAGTGGGTATATTTTGTTGTTCTAGATTTTGAACTCTAGTTAATTGTAGACTCATAGGATATGTCTTTCTATAAATTTTGTTAAATTTGTTACCATGGTAACCACATACAAGAGTAAATAAAAAACACCCTCATTAGCAAGTTTCTTTTCCCTGTGACATATCTTTAATGGGTAAAGTCATGATGCATTTCATCTGAAATTAGGCTGAAATAAAAGTTCAGCAAATATTACACTTGCACGAGTAAAAACAACTCATCACTATGACGTCATTATGACGTCATAGGTGAGGTAATCTCAAGCTAGCATCAAAATTGAGCAAAAAACGAACTAAGGGCTTCACAATATAGAGTCATATAACTTTATTATTTAGAGACCAATACCTACATGTAATACATTGATGGATAGGGAAATTCCTATACTTATTCTATTTTACCTTTTTCGTGGTATTTGAAAACAATTCTTTTTTGTAACTAAAGAAAAACTCATAATTTGTGCGATTAAAATTTTATAAAATCAGACATAATTAAGCTTTTTCCTAAGAATATGAAGAAAATAAATTTGTTAAATTATTGAATGTTTATGTTTTACATGTATTTTAATCCTTGAGATAAAAGTTTCCTCAATATATCCTATTTGGAGAACATCGAGTGCCAATGAACTAGATGTTGTTTGGGTAAATGTTGACTGGCCTCTGTGTTCAAATTTTATGCATGTGTATCAATGCTGCAAAATCCATAATTATGTATTGAATTTTTCCAAATTTGGAATCATCATTCTATATAGTGTCTAGAGTGAATATATAAGCTTAGAATTGTAAATAACCACATTGACTGTTTCATATTGGGTATATCCCTCCAACTATTTTTAGAATCGGTAGGACAACAAAGTAGTGCCTTTAAGCAAAATAGTTCCTATACTTGTAGAGTGGATATACATTTATTGGGACATTTTAAATCAGAATGCTTGACACATGTCAGAAAAGAGGATTTGCAATTTTAAAAGCAATTGTCAAAATCGAATTATCATTTGAAGGAAAGAATTGAAATTGTTTGATGTACACCCTTTTCAAAACTGTGAAATTCCCTACTTTTACTTTTATTTTCAGAGTTTTTCAATACAGACGCATTTTGCGGGAAAACGAATCTGACTTCACACCACGAAATTTTAACAGGGGAGATACAATTTGATGAGCTTTCATTCAAGAGGTCCCTCGTTGCTGAACGAAAATTAGGGCCGGAGCTATGAACCCGAACGTAAACATTACTGCCTATGGAAAATGCATTAGTGGACTCTACCCAATTGGTATTATATAAGACCAGACGTAGCGGGTACCACAGGGTCAAAAATACATTTGTACATGAATAAATCAAATTTCCTTGACAATCGATACACACTGTTTTAAGACTGATTAATCTAAACAATATGTGTGGACTGTTGATAAAACTTGCTATTATATTATTGAACAAAGTATAAAAAAAAGCTCTAAATATCGTAACTTGTTTTTTAAGCGGAGAAAGGACGCTGATCACGTGACATTTGTTGATCACATGACAGATTTATGGAATATGTAGTAATAAGTAATAAACATTGTGGACGCCATGTTGTTTGAATCGTTTGTATAATCTATAGATATGTTTAAGAAGAGTACTCCATTTTGATTTGTGCCCCAAGAAACCCATTTTTTTTCAGTTCCTGTTTTAGTAGTCCGACATATTCTGATCAGTTTAATTATCAAATTTTAAGTACACAAATCGGGGAAAGTTTAACGTTTTTAATTTTAGAAATGTAAATGAACATCATAAGTGGTTTAAGATATATTCTCATTATTAACCTGCAAATGTTAATAAACAAATCCAAAGATTGTATTACTTTTTTGATGTTTCAAAAAAAACCGTGTCCAGAAGTCAAAATTCCAGAAAACTGGTGATGTATATAAAAATGAATAATAAGTTTATACTGCACAGTACAGTCCTGATCCGCCTTATCAATTTCCTTTTATAACAGGTTTTACAGTTGCTATTTAGATACATGCACATAGAGATAAAAAAAAAGTATATATATAGCTAAACAGATTCAATATATTTAAGCATGGGTCAATATTACAGTCACGTTTAAAAGTACACCATTATAACAATAACGTACATTTTCCTCAATATACAGATGACGGTGAGGGAACCTATAACACCATTTGACAAGGTTGGAAGCGTAAGCAACTGAAAACTCGTTAGAATGGTTCCTTCTTTAAAACGAAACTCGATTGTCGTCATTATCCAAATAAATGAAAACCAAAAAACAAATAATTCAATATCAAATAAAATCTTCATCATTTTAACGAACATCACGCTAAAGTCCGATGGTGACGGAATAACGACGTTTGTGGCGTCGCGTCATGACGCCGTCATAGTTTTTGACAAAGTGGGGGAAAAGAGGGAGACTATAACGTTCCTTTACCAGAGCAGTAATTGTCTGTTTGAAGTGAGGTGTAAAAAATTGTAAATTAAAGGCGGAACATTTGCCATTATTTTGACGGGAACGTGTTAACGGGGGAGGAAAATATTGTGTCCAAATACCTGTTGCACTTCTAAAATGTGCTTTAAATTAGTCGATGGCGATCAAATCTTAGACACATGTTGAGAATTTGGGGTAGTAGCTGTTTGATTAAAATAGTTTTGACTATTAGCTGAGTTTTCCCTCATTATTTTCAATTCAATTTGAATAAAATTTATTCTACATGGCATACTAAAGTTTATATTGACGAATTTAGACGGAACATGTCCATAACGGAAACAATAAAAGTGCTTTTATATGAGCCCAATTATAACCATCGGAATTTGGCGTGTCCCACCATCGGACTTGGGCGACTGCACGCGAACTATCGTACTTTGGCGTGTAACAATATCGGGGTTTGGCGCAGACCATTCATGGTCCCCTGTACTGACAATGTTTGAAACTCTAGAAGCGGTCCTGTCCCCGGGTAATACGCTACCAGTAGCTGTCAAATGAATTCAAATTATCAAAAACAGTTGTAAACAACGATCATAGATTCCAATCACGCATCCTTAATTTAATATTTAACCAATTGTACAAGCCATCATCTACCGTTGTTTTTAAAATGAATGAGAAATATATGACATATATTTGCGTACGCTTGTTTTATGTCACAATGCACATTCATTGGAATAACGACAAAAGTTTTGTGTATCTAATACATTGTAATGCCTTGAACCGTCCAATATCTGACAGAATAACAGTTTCCCCTTTTTTGAATCGTACAAAATAAATGACCATTTGCAGTTGATCGGCTTAAATTGTAATTTGATTAAATTTATGTTTGCATTTGTGTAAATGTATTCATTAAGTACTTACGCCTTGTATTTGACTATCCTGGGACTTTATCACATGGATCACAGCCACACTTTTCTAAGCATGATCTGCCGTAGAAATTTGGAGGACAGTATTCCATACAATCTAGCCCTTGAGTTCCTGGCCAACATTTTTGATAATGACCAATGCAAAACATTAAACAGTTTTGTTTTTCGTATATATATAAGAAAGCAGCTGATATCAAATATTCAAACACGAAATACCCACACAGGAGCTCCTAACGACTCGATAGTTTTCACAGCACATCAAGGGGCCTGTAAAGATTTTCGACGCTAAATATAAATTATTTGTGTTGTGAAATACACAAATAATCAAGTAATCTCGATTTGTTAAGTATAACAGTTCGCATACCCATCTGACACATTTGAACATACTCCAGTTAGCTCCATGGATGCATGAATGATAATTGCAAAAGCAATGAAGGAAAATTTTAATAACATAAACATGTTAAATTATGGAGAACCTATTCATTTATGCCAAGTACTTCAGTTTATTCATAATGAAGGACAGATTTCATAACTGTTCACAAGGTTCACTTATATAAATGCAAAGTAATTATGCATACTTAGTTATTCAAACATGAACCTAGTTTGCCTAGTTGTAGTAAGATATCATAAACTATTGTTAAAAAGTACCTTATGCAAAAAGAGAAGCAAACTTATTTTAAAAGATATCATTTTTATCGTATAATAATAGTTTAATAAAACCAAAATCCATGAATTTTATGTTGGTACCTGGAAAAAATTAATAATTGCGTTGCAGCGATTCATCAAAGATGTTTCCAGGATAAACGGTTTATCAAGAGTAAAAAAAAAAAAAGTTCTACGGCATGAATAAATTTTTCTTGACATCAGCGGCGAGTTGTCACTAGGATTCTCGAAAAATGCTGTTATCCAATATGCATTTTTAAACAAAATAACAAAGTAAGATTTTTTAAATTTTAAGTTACATTTGTTAATCATTTGTTAATAATTTTCGTACTTACAACTGGTTTATCGGTTGCTATTTGGATACATAAAGATGATATAGAATATACATGCATAAAGAGATTCAGTAACGTTAAAAAAAGATCAGAATCGAAATATGTACACTTACCTAAATAAACAAATAATAGTTTAAGGAAAACAAAGCACTCTATACCCCCCCCCCCCCTCCCCGACAAGGTTGATATACATGTAGTAAGCAACAAAATCATATGTCGGAAATCAGATATATTAGAGCCAATGTGCAGAAGGCAGAGTCTTCTTATGGTGAGCTGGCCAGTCGGTGGCCACTAGATATGAATACATTGAACACACCCTAATCTTGTCCAGCTTAATTCAGGACTGAAACAGCATTAATGTCACACAGTAGAGCAGACCTTTGAAAAAAATGATTTTCCGAGTTCGGTTTCTAAAGAAAACTCTTCTTATAGTTTATATTCACATATACACGTTTTAGTACACTATAGTACTTTTAGACTTAGTAAACTCTGTATTTTTATTTATCTGTATTAAAAAGTCACTTATTTTATGTTTAGAGAAATCAAATGTGTATAATTAATCTCTAATTGTTTTCCGTTTTCAAGCATTGCGTAACAAAAGACTTTTATCATTACCACTATTATATCATTAATTGCTTATAAAATATAAAATATAAAAGGAAATCCAGAGTTTTGTAGGAAATTGTAACGTAAAGATGGTATATTGTGTTGTTTTATGCATATGGTATGATGCACGTACTCATTTTTATGTAACAAGGAAGTCGGCAAAAAGGATTATTCCAAAAAGGTTGAATAAAAACATCTATTGAAGGTTCATAAATCTATCATTTTTTATAGAACACATGAAAGTTAGGAATATGTATACATGTAGCTAGGACAGCGAACACCACCGATGTCTTTGAATGCAAGAACTACACATTGAATTTGGATTCGCATGCAGGTTGGTGACGAGCCTATAGTCAAAACATGAAACAATTATTTTTACATTTGAAACAAAAAGTGATATATAAATTCAAAACATGAAGTCCATCTTTGCACATTGTTTCTCTACAATACCATTTACCATGGCGTTTCCATACCCACGGCAAGGTTTTCGATATTTTTTTGTTAGGGAGTGGGTGCAGAATACATGTGAAATAAGTTTACAAACACATGAAACGACGGTTGACAGTAGTAGGGGAATTATTCACAATTTTGTGTGAAAATTTTTGTCTTGAACTCTGACGAAAAACGGTCAAAAATGAAGAAATATTCCAGTGGCACATAATGAGAGCACAGAAATACCTTATTTTAAACCATTGAAAAGAATATCGGGGGGATAGTGAAGTTGAAGACTATTCAATCAAGGATGGCCACTCTATTCCATGATCTCTACTTATTTACTACAAAGTCTAATAGAAAATGAAGAAAAAGGTGGTAGAGTGAAAAAATGACAATAACAAACCGTCAACCTTCTCAAAAATCCATAAAACGAAAAACAAATTCAAAGCAGAACAACACGGGCCTCCAAAAAGATATAGGTAGGATCAGGTGCCTAGGAGGAGTGAGCATCCTCTGCTGACCGGTCACACCCGCCATGTGCTCTTTGTCGTAATCGGGAAAAACGGAAAAGTCTGTAGACAATTAGGTGATAAATTATGGTCTAACAATTAGTATGAAAAACGTCAGTCAGCATGCGACCCAGTGGATGATTGTATTTGCTGACAAGGTCGTTATATCGACCATAGAACTTACGAAAACATGACTTCAAACGAGACTGTTGATAGTCCTGTTTTATCAAATTGTTTGTTAGTAGCTTGCCTCGCCTTAGAAAATGTTCATACGAAGAGCATGCCCTTGCGTATCGAATTAACTGAGAGACAAAAACACCATATGCAGGTGATGAAGGTATATTGCTACATCAAAAAGGCACAAAAAGGCATAATTAAAATCCAGTACTGCTGAATATAACAATATATAAATTCATGCAATTCATTCAAGATAGGATAGAATGGTATCTTGTCATTATAGGACAAGGTTATGATTTGGGGTAAATAGTCTTTTGTTTTATTTTTCCAATTTTGATAAATAATTATGTCTCATTAAGGTATTGTTCAAATTAACAATTTTTTTAGTTTCAATCGTACACGTCGAATTTTAAGCTATATATAGAGCTCAATACACCTTGTTTAGTAAGCCAAGCCTCACCATATCATGTGTTTGTTTACTTTTTGAATGCTGTATAAAAAAAACCACTCATTCAAACTAACTTTATTATAACGGACTTTATATTTTATTTTGTTCATAACAAACTAGCAAGGAAACAAACTCCGATTAAATTTTTTGACTAGTAAACAAACAAAGGTAAGAAATAGTACTTGAGACTTTTTTGTACACAACAAAGAATTAAAGATTTGTTAAATCTGAATTAAGCAGATAAAACTGACATTCAAATTTTGGCTGATCATTGAAAATACGCTAATAAATCAATTAAAACATCAAAAAAGGAAATTTAATTTTTAGCTCATGACCACGCCCCTTTAATATTTGAATAAATGAACCTTAAATTCAACTGCTACATTTTCAGAACACTCCAAACAAAGGCATTGCCAAATGTCCTTTCCCAAAATCTTTTGTGTCAATAAATACGCACAAAAAGTAAATACATGGCATATTCTCAAATTCGTTCTAAACACAATTTATTGTACCACCAAAAGACACCAGTATACAGGAGCTATTTTAGGAATGTGTGGTTACAACCATAACAAGGCAAATTGATTTGCTTGATATCTTCAGGCAGCAGAGTCAATGACTTAAATATACCAACTTCCAGTATATTTACTAAAATGCATTTTCAAAATAGTAAATCAGCTTATTCCATTGTTAAAACACTTATTGAGTAAACATAAATACATAAGCTTTATTGTCGATCAGTACGTTGCACAGAAGAGACACCGAACTTTAATAGTGAGTTCACATAAACTTTAAATGTATTGGACGTCTGACATTAGTCACTCAGTGAAATCCATTCTTTAATGCAGATCGTATATTGATCTAGGAACAATCCACGCATAGTCACCTTCAAAGTAATAAGTAAGGCTCAATTTAACAATGCATACATCAGTTATGATTTGAAGAAATTATTTCACTTCCTAAAACGAAAACTGCATAACAACGCCTTTGATGGTAGGTTCAAAAATCATGGAATGCGTGCATTTGTACACTGACAAACTGATTGGAACTGGTTAAATCATGATTCTGTTTTGTCAGTTGCTGTAAAGAAACAATTGGATTTTTTTCAAAGTATTGGAATAATAATACTAGTGGGTGTAAATATAATACAGCCATCGAATTCTATTAACTATTAGCTCATGTACTATATAGGACATTCATCTTCTGAAACTTTTAAATTGATATTCTGTAGTAATGTGGTTAACGAGAGAATCTCAATGTTTTGAGTATCTGAATGATTTT
The DNA here is from genome assembly GCA_033439105.1 of Magallana nippona. Taxonomy (NCBI): domain Eukaryota; kingdom Metazoa; phylum Mollusca; class Bivalvia; order Ostreida; family Ostreidae; genus Magallana; species Magallana nippona. Next base: position 25,410,646 of record CM065920.1, on the reverse strand, counting down.
TAGAATACTTTTTATATCTTTATAGAAAATATATTCACTTTAATTTTATTTACTTTACATTGTGATATTCTAGAATAACAGTATGTCTTTTCCATTTCTAAGTGTAACACACATTTTAAAAGTGATTGGTTAAATATTTCATTCTTTAAAATCGTCATAAAGTGTATTTTAGTTTATCCATTTAAACCTAAATTCAAATTTATTATAATTCAGTCTTTATGTAAGTGTTGATAACGTCGTTTGATGCTAGAAAGTACTTCAGCATTGAAACTATAATCACTTGCATCAGATTTACCACAATTAAAAAAATGCAATTACCTTTTATATATCCAATATAGATACGGTTTTTGAATAACAGCATTTGCAGACTTTGCCCATCTATTCAGATAAAATATTAATATTTGTGAATTCATTGCAAGTTTTTGAATTTTATATAAAATCAATAAAAAGGAAAAGAAACATGTTACGTGAATTAACCGAAATATGCAGAAGACGGCAATGCATAAAATAAGACAAACTGCAAAACCAACAAACGACACTGTCAATATCGTAAGCATGTGATAACCATTCTGATCATGATTGGCATTTAATGAGCTGTTCCTCTTTTGATCGTCAACTGGAAAGAAGTAGAAAATTGTACAAATGATATCACTTACTACTTTATACATGGATATATTCGCCCCACCCCCCCCCCCCCGTTTAATTTTATCCTTTTCGTCCTCGTTGTAAGTGGGCGAATGTATGACTTGGTGAATTCAAAACAATCTTTAAATTACTTGCTTGATAAAGAATATCTGACAACTCTGTCTGTGCGAGTTCAAGACGGAGTGAAACCTTTTGTTAGTCTAGAAGGGCTAAAAACACCGATGGGGGTTAGGGTTGGGGGAATAACTGTGTATAGAGTATTACTTTCATTATTATTAGCATGAATAGTGATATAATTTCTATGCGTTAAGGATTATAAACTTCAATGTATTTTAACTCATGAAATACATGTATTGCATCACGTTTTACGTTAGTACTTTTGTACTGGTAGCTTTTTAAAGGCAGAGTGTACAAACATCATATCAGTTGCTCATGCTTAAAATAATTTTAATAAGCGCACAGTGCTCGTTCAAACAATTATTACCTACATAGTATCAACTGCGTCAGACATATATCACCTATCATATCAGATTAACACATTTACACTGACATATCTCTCAAAAAATGTCTAAACGACTATAAATAAAACAAGGATTTCTTAAAAAGCAAAATGAATTTTGAAAAAAAAATATTTATCATGTAGTTACCCCTTCTTTCTTTAAAGCATGTAATGCAAACATATTTTAGGTAAATGATTTAAACAGTTATGTTTTTAATTTTAACATTCGCCAAAACAAGTTGTGTAAAATAAGTTAAGCATTCCGCTGTTGTTTATTGCGGATTTGCTCTAATACAGCATTTTTTACTTTTTTAATATGAACTTAAATAAATAATAGATGAAGATAATCTCAAAATGAAATGAAGAATTTTAGATAAATCATGTGGAATTTAATGTTCCCAATTTACATTATACATTTTGCAAGATATTTACAGGGAGAATTAGACAAAGTTAAAACGAGTTATCGCCTTTTATCCATTTATGTAACGCAATCGCAAACAAACTTGATTTTAGATAGTCAAATGTTAAAACAAAGTTTTATTGCCTCTTTAGTCTAATACATTAAAACCCTTAAGAATTTATGTTCATAATTGCCTCAATACTTCCTAGGTTTCAGTAGATATTCGACCGGGATAAAAGGTACATTCAATATTCATTAGGAAATGTTCATTATTTTTACGACAAAGTTTTTATTATCAAATCACCAATATTAACCATAAGGAAGTTACAATTTATTTCGATTAAAAATGGTATTTTGTGACAATCATACCATTGTACATCAATGAATCGCCAATGCTTTTAATTACAGTCATACACAAATGAACACAAGTATTAATTTTAGCACATTTTGATTAGAATATACATGTAGGTATCAATTTTTTAAAAGATATTTTATTTGATCTATTCGAACATGTACCGTCCTCCTTCGACACACGACTGCTATTCATTGATATGAAAGGCAAAATATAATACAACAAATAAATGTTCATCTTTAATGTCGGAAAACACATTGCTGTTTTGATTTTGGGTTCATGTTTCGAACAGAAGTTGACAGGGAAATAAAACATGAGCATTAGTATGCATTTTTACATCAGATTATGTTTTATATTTATCTGTCTTGGAAGCAAATTGAATATATCAGTTGATATTGTAATAAAATTAGCATCTTTTAAAAATAATTTTCATGACGCGACAAGGATGTTGATGTCACCTTTATTCCAATTAAACAACGAAGCTATGCCATAGGGAAATGTAAAGTGCGTTTTTGCTTATAAATCAGTTTAAAGTCAACCATTTACTTACTTGTAAAATTTAGGCATCCATTAATTTTATTACATGGATCACACAAACACTTCTCTCTGCAGAATCTTCCATAGAATTGTGGAGGACAGTTATCCCGACAGTCTATTCCAAAACTACCAGGAGGGCATTCTTGTCAAAGTTCAGGATTGTAAATACTTAAAAATGTTATGTTGTAACAGGTTATACTATTTCTAAGGGATACAAGTAGTTTATGCATTACCTTCACAAGAGTTGTCAACAATTCGATAATTTCTACAGCACGTCAAAGGATCCCTATATTAGATACATTCAAATAATGTAAAAATGTAAATTATACAATATTTGACGAGTTTTTACATGGATAATGTTCTGTTATAATAAAATTCACCAACCCATAGGAAACATTAGAACAGGTTCCTGAATCTGGTCCGCTGGAAATATTTCCAATCATAGTTAGAAGAAGAGCTCTGACCAGCAAATGCATAGTTATAACCAAAACATAAAACCCAGTCGGCTTTGGTCATTGGTACACATTTGCATCAGAAGTTAAATCGGAAACAGGATGGAAGTTGATTTATATATATTTTCAGTGACGCATGATTCCACATAGCACAATATATTACATCATCAGTTCCTTTTTCTGATTTTAGATTGCACAAAAGTTTATGTTTTCAATTTCTAACATTTTAAGTTATTAACATACTTGTTAGCGTTATTAAGCTTTTATTTCCATATCTCGAATATGAATTCCGCTGTTTATAAATACAAATGTACGCAATCCCATTGGTGCCGCGTGGGACTACCTGGTGGCTGCCAAATTAATATCAAGATAAGTATTTTTGTAGAGGTCCGCGTTTGCTCTGCTCCTGATTTTTGTATTCTTCCTTTGGACTTTTGATTTAGAACACTGTTCGTTACTGCCAAATTTCATATACATGTATTTACATAGATAATATTTTGAAAACAAAAAAAACCTAACTAATATTTACACTTATTTTGTTGTTTCATTTTCACGTTATTCGTATACAAAAAATCCTTTATGATATACACTTATTTAATACCCATCTACCAAAAACAAAATCACAAAACCACCAAAATATCTCTACATGTGGACATGATTTTTAGACTTCTGAACCTTATATTAACCTTCTTATTTTTTTTTTTTTTTTTTTATATCGATTTGATCTTTAGATATATATAGGATCTCTCATGATTTGCGATGGCATATCATTTTTATCCAGCGAGATGTGTGGTTTCTATCCCCGAGCCTTGGATAAAAATCATATACCATCGCAAATCGTGAGAGATTCTTTTTTTTCACATGTTTTACCACGTGTTTTGTTAAACTTCAATCTTTTCTATAAAAATCATAATTGTGAACTGCACAACACATATACTACAAGACGTCAGCAACTTTACGCACGGTAAAAAGTTCCTTAAAGATTTACAAACATTTCATTTTCGAGCATATTTTTATAAATTTATGAAAGAAAAAATTAAAACAGCATTAAATGCTTCACATTTACAACTCTACACTTTTCAACTGACTCGTTTTGTTAGTTTTTTATTCTACGTGAATCATGCGCCTGAAGCTATATAATGTTTAATTATGACGTCATGTGGCATAAGAACACACAGTGGAATATCAAAAAGTTATTACGTGAGTGATATCCACCCCATATTGAGATAAACATGTGATAAATATATAAATGAAACACAAGTCAACATAAGATTTGTTCACACATTCATAAAACGTTATGCACATACATACATTTATCTGATATAATATCTATAGATAGCATCAGTGCACATACTTTTAAAACCCCACCTAATGTTCTCCAAAACAATGAAGGGCAATTGATTGTTATAACATGCAATTTAATAGAAACATTCTTTTCTGTGTTTTATGATACCAATATTAATTTACAACGAGAAAATCATATGTGAAGCATATATAAGAACAATTCTGTTAATTTTGTAAAGCTATACCTTATATTGTCAAGTTTTTTTTCTATCTCTAGTGCTTCCCTTTTTCAATTCATCCAGTGTCTGGAATAATTATTTCTAATGTTTCCTTTTCTTACGATGGATTGCATTTTTTGATTCATGGTTGTCTGTTTTAACAATGTTTGAAACTGTAGAAGCCATCTGATATGTATCATCCATGTTTGTCTTGTTTAGTATTTCCAAAGGAGTTGAATTGTTATTCGTGATTTGCATGTAACCATTTTTATCAAACGCTGCAAGTTTCTGAATGTTGTAAGCTCAATCAATTGAGTCGACATGACTATATGCATTTTGAGAGCTCGATTCTGTCATGTTATATGGATGTGTCGAGTTGTGTGTAGCTTGTTTCTGTGTCATTGGTTGGAGATGAATCAATTGTCCTCGACGTTAACGACCCACTACATCTACGATTCTCTGATGAAACCATTTGATTTGTGGAATCTGGTAAATACATGATTGCTGTTAATTATTCTGATCATTTTTGAACAAGGTAATTCTTTTCAAGATTTAAAGTGATTACTAGAAATATATAACTACTATATCCATCAACCATTTCAATATTTTGAAGCATAAATATACATCAATATTGAATTTTCAAACTAATCAAACTTAGAAACATAACATTTTTTTTCATTTACCGTACTATACAGAAGATTCGTAGACAGAAAATGAAACAGATAACAAAACAAGATCCCAAGACTGACAACGTAAGCCATGTTGCAGAGTCCGTTGGACTTTCATCTTCCCACAAACTAGATGTGCTACTATTTGTTACTGTATTTTGATCCTTATCTATCAAAAAGTAAAACCATGTTAATTGTAAATTATTCACAGGTGAATACCAGTTATTTTTTTCAACACTTTTAAAAATATCACTCGTCATTTTTATCCTTCTAATCAAAATAAGATCTTTAACGCTCCCGTATTTGATGTGTCGTTGTGACATGTCAAATACGGGAACGTGAAGGATCTACAAATTTATTAACGAAACGCGTCTTTAACCGTTCAATATCTAACAGAATGGACAGTTGTGGGTTTTAATTATGAAACAATAATTAACCACTTGGTGGAATTGAATTGTAATCAGATTAAAAGGTATATCTGCAATTTTGTAGGTGTATTGTATACAAGAGGCCAAGGGGCTACATCGCTCACCTGAGCAACAAATGCTGATCAAATCAGTATTACAGTATCAAATCAAGATATTTTGACATATAAATACAGTATATCTTGCAGAAAGTTTTAAAAATCTGTCAATTTGTATCCACATATATTTATGGTAAATATCAAGCCCTTTTTGTTGTTTTAGTATTTGTGAGAATAATTTTCTCTATTCCTCTGCATTCGTAGTGATTTAAAAATCCCCCCTTTGTGGTCCCACTTTTCTCCAGGGAGTCATGGTTTGATCAAACATTAATCTGCACAACCTATGCTTTCACGCAACGCGGGGGTGTTAAGGCTGTTTGAAGTTAGTTCTACGTTTAACGTTACCCGCTCGCGTAGGTTTAGGAGAAATTGTCGTTTTTTTAAAAACAAACAAACCCCAATTTTAAATTTTATTTTTTCCAGTTTGATTTTACTTTTTGCCACTAAAATACTGTAGTCTGTAGAAATACGGAATGTTTATGGCACATTATGGAGTTTACATCGGATACTTAATGGGATTGTCTTTAAAGCTGACAGGAAAGATAATTAAACAGTTACTTAAGATCAGGCTTGAATGCTCACTGCATTTATCGTCATATAAATTCATAAAAATCACTTGTTTAAATTTTTTTTTGTTTTAATTTTATCGCCCTCCCTCGTATGTTTGGTATTTTGAGGTGACGTGAAACGTAGAATTAACTTTGGGCAACGTAAGGAAGCATATGGAATCTTAGTTACATATAATTCCATAAAACCACAAATCCTAGTTATTATGTACCTATTCAAATATTTAAACATCGAAAAGTAGTCCAAAAACAAATGAAAAGTACTGGAGACAATTTTTATTTCACAAATTAAATTGTTTTACTTATATTTACACCTTGATGACGTCATCACTGAAAGTGGAATGTTGTGTAAATTTGATCGGAAAACATTGTAAACAGATTCAAAATATAAGTAATCTAAGAACTCTTATAAAGTATTTTGGTGTGATTTATTGAGAGTTGAACAATAGAGTATTGGAAAAGATGTTAATTCTATCAATCCTTCGCTAAAAGGTATATCATTTTGCTTTTATATCTCGGCCAGGCTTTCCTCTGTCGTTGTTTACGATATAAAAACCCGACTAGAACAACACTACCCCATACATTTTGAACTTCAGATTTAACACATATCAATAGTTTGATCAATGCTTAACTTGAAAAGTGCTGCTATAATCCTGTGTTTTGTGTTGCTTTGATGCAACACACCGTTTTCCGTGCAAACTGTGTAAAAGTTAGGAAGATGTTTTGCGAACCAGATGAATAACTATTTAATCGAGGTGAATTTAGGATTCTAGCAGCAATTGTGATAAAACTGTGATGTTTTGCCTTTACTTGATATGTTTATTGTTGTGTGGAAACCGCGGGGTACTGTTGTTCTATCTCATTTTATGTTAAGTAATATACGTAAGCTATTTATAGTTATCAAGTGATAATTCACCGATGTGGCAGTAATGTACTACCCGATTTTTTTTGCTTTGACATCTATTTCAAAGGAAAATACAAAGTTTTTGGTCTGATTCAAAACCGTTATTAAATCGTACGATTTTGTATATAACAGTCAAAATAAGACGCTATATTCCCCATATGCTTCCTTAACAGCCCCGCGAAGTTCCAGCATTTTTGGCTGAATGCTTTTCCAGAAGATTATTAAAGATTTTTCTCTATATCTTCCTACATGTATGTATAAATTTGACATCCCCTCATTGTGGCCCCACCCTGCTCTTGGGATTATGATTTGAACAAACTTGAAACTACACGTCAACATGATGTTGCTATTACAGAAATTTGAGATTTTCTGGCAATTTGTTTTTGAAAAGATTTTTAAAGATTTTATAAAAATATTTTCTAAATATTCATATGTAAAACTTCATCCCCCAGTTGTGGCCCCACAAAACCCCCAGGGACCATGATTTTAACAAACTTGATTCTACGATACCTATGGATGCTTCCACACAAATTTGAGCTTTTCTGGCCAAATGGTTTTTGAGAAGAAGATTTTTAAAGATTTTTTCTACATATTCTTATTCAAAACTTCATCCCGCATTATGGCCCCACCCAACCCCCGGGGACCATGATTTAAACAAGCTTGTTTTTACATTACCTGAGGATGCTTCCACACAAATTCAAATTATTCTGGCTACATGGTTATTAGAGAAGATTTATGAAAAATACCAACAAATTTTCAATAATTCGAAATTTTCTCCGCTTTTAATCCCCTTCACCCAGAATAGCTTTGCACCAAGTTTGATTGAAATCGACCAAGTGATTCTTGAGAAGACGATGTAAATGTGAAAAGTTAACGACGACGACAACAATGACAACAGACAACGGACAAATTTTGATCAGAAAAGTTCACTTGAGCCTTTGGCTCAGTTGAGCTAAATACTTACCTGTTGCATTTGAGCATCCTCATACTGTATCACACGGTTCACAGCCACATTTCTTTGAGCATGATTTGCCGTAGAAATTAGGAGGACAGTTGTCCTTACAATCTACACCATAAGTTCGCGGCCAACATTCTTGACAATGACCAATGCAAAACAGTTGATATTTGTTCTTTTTCGATTATGATTAAGAAATAGCTGATAAGATGAATTACTAAAACGAATTGCTATTACCTTCACAAAAGTTCCCAACGACTCGATATTTTACACAGCACTTCAACTGGCTTCTAAAATAATTGGATTAATGCTGCCTTACTTGTTTTATGAAAATATGCAAATCAATCAATAATAACTCTATCCATAAAGTTTTAAAATTCACATCATTATTCGTCTTACCCATTTGAACATACCCCCGTCAGCTCTGTGGATGTATGAACGATATTTGAAAAAGCGATGAGGGAAAATTCGAAAAACATAGACATGTTGAATGCCGGAGACCCTTTTGATCTATGCCAAATGTTTCAATATAACATAAAGACGGAAACATTTTAATTTTTGACGTCTACTAAAGGCTAATTAATAATACATATTTCAGTAATTGAAACATGAAACTAGTTTGCATACTTGTTCGTTGATATATCATTAACTATTGTTGAAAAATCCTTTTATGCAAAAACCACAGTTAAGTTTTAAAAGGAATAATTTTGTTGTTATATTTAGAAAAATATTTAAAAAAAAAAACAGTCCTTGATTTTATAGTTTGTACTAATAGGTAGTTGGAAAATAAAAACCATCGTGTTGCGGCCACCTATTCAAGATGACACCAGAATAAGCGGTTTTACGAGATGAATCAATTTTCTTTGAGGCGGGATCTAATCATGGTTAACTGCCCAGTCAGTGGCATAAAGATATGAATATAGATATGAATACATGAACGCACCGACACTTGTTCGGTTGTATCCCGGGCTGTATATTTCAATTGAAAAAGCGTCATTGTCGTACAACAGAGCAGACCTTTTAAAAAAATCCAATTTTGACAGTCAAAAAATATTGATGAACTTCTCAAAGCAAATCAGATTGAAGGTTCTATATATGACGGCTTCTTTTGATGAGCAAATTAAATAGTTAATCCCCCCAAAAGTCCAAACTTTTGTTAAAATGACTTTACGTAAGATCTCTATCATTTAATTGAATGTCACTCATCATATCAATTAATGAAATAGTATGTGCAATAATTTATATATCTAGTTCCTATATTGTGACAGTCTAACTTAGTCTACATATGCCATCATTTAATATAAAAAATAATTTATACTGTATCTTGTTAAATAAAAAGGAATAGAATGTTTATGACTTAAGGTGGCTCTATAAACCAATTTTTGATGACGCAGTACGCAAAAAAGTAAATCTGGAAGCACGTACTTCCAGTACTGGCTGATTAAACGTGAGGGAATTATATGGGAACTGCTCCTTTGAAAAAGGGGGACAGAAAAATGTGTTATTTGATCTGAATCTTAAATTTTGAACACTTTAGTTACCGTATTGTTATTTTTAAAGATATAATAATATGTATATCCTTTATGTAGATATATTTCTCTCAGGTTTAGATACATACATGTAAATCCTATAAATTAATTATCCCCTATATTTATTTGACTTCAATTTGCATTAAAGCGAATATATTTACTCATATATATATATATATATATATATATATATATATATATATATATATATATATATATATATATATATATATATATATGAATACATGAACGCACCGACACTTGTTCGGTTGTATCCCGGGCTGTATATTTCATTTGAAAAAGCGTCATTGTCATACAACAGAGCAGACCTTTTAAAAAAATCCAATTTCGACAGTCTAAAAATATTGATGACCTTCTCAAAGCAAATCAGATAGAAGGTTCTATATATGACGGCTTCTTTTGATGAGCAAATTAAATAGTTAATCCCCCCAAAAGTCCAAACATTTGTTAAAATGACTCTACTTAAGATCTCTATCAATTATTTGAATGTCACTCATCATATCAATTAATGAAATAATATGTGCAACAATTTGTATATCTAGTTCATATATTGTGACAGTCTAACTTAGTCTACATATGCCATCATTTGATATGAAAAATAATTTATATCTTGTTAAATAAAAAGGAATAGAATGTCTCTGACTTAAGGTGGCTCTATAAACCAATTTTTGATGACGCAGTACGCAAAAAAGTAAATCTGGAAGCATGTAGTTCCCGTACTGGCTGATTTAAACGTGAGGGAATTATATTGGAACTGCTCCTTTGAAAAAGGGGGACAGAAAATGTGTTATTTGATCTGAATCTTAAATTTTGAACACTTGTAGTTACCGTATTGTTATTTTTAAAAATATAAGATGTATATCCTTTATGTAGATATATTTCTCTCAGGTTTGGATACATACATGTAAAACCTATAAATCAATTATCCCCCATATTTATTTGACTTCATTTTGCATTAAAGCGAATATATTTACTTATATATACTTATACTTATATATATATATATATATATATATATATATATATATATATATATATATATATATATATATATATATATATATATATATATATATATATACTCAAACTTGCTTATTTATTGGGTCTGCTTTGTATTTATGAATTATTGGGCCAAATGTTATTTGTTGACATGCGACGACGGGATCAGATGAATAATATCCAAATTCACGTCGGGAAGCTATGTATACCATAAAAACAAGACTAAATTGTTAACCAACTGTATATATACCTATTGCATTTAAACTGTGGAATTGGGTCTTGGACCCTATTGTTGAAAAACATATATATATTCCAAAATAAGTTGTTGGGTCTAATCAGTTATGATCGATTTATACTGGTATTTCCGTTAATTTGTGATGGCTTGGTCTTTCTGTCATTCTTGAAAGCTATGATTATATTGTTATAAAAATATATCAATTAACAACTGTTTGAATAGTTTTGCAATTAGCTTATAGTAGTGTGTCGTTGACCCAACTATTAAAAATATATTAGCGGAAAAAGAAACTGTGCATTACTTTAAAAACATATAAGGTGCGCAATTATTACTTTCAATTTAAGCCTTATAGAATACTAGTAAAGAAGCTGTAGAGTTTTTTCCGATGACCAAGTTAACATTACGTAGTAAACCAATGAGAACCACATGTCGCTGTTGAATCGTATACACGTAGTAAACCGCCATGCTTTGCGATTCATTCAATTGATTAGAGAATGGGTTTGACGAAACATTGTCATGTGTTGAAAAGTGCTTTCCATAAAAGGTCGTGTACCTGACTTATCACAAGGAATAAACATGTGAAATATGAAAACCCTAGTACCAACCGTTTTAAAGTTATGTCCAAGGATAAAACTTCAAAAAAGAAGGTCAAACTCGAAGTTCAAATTGTTGGTACGGTAGAGAAGGTCTTGTTACAAGGAATATACATGTAAAGTATGAAAGCACTAGCAGCAACCATTCAAAAGTTATGGCCAATGTTAAAGTTTGGTAAAATTTTGCAAAAGTGAGACAAACTCTAAGGTCAAGGTCAACCGGTCAATATGTTAACACCCAAAGAAAGGTATTGTCACAAAGAATACACTAGTTTTTGCGGACAGACATACAGACGGATATACAGTCGAAAAAACTAAATGCCACAAAATTTTCGATAACTGGGTCATATATAACAATTGTAATTGTCAAATCAAGATGAAAATACCAGGTAACATTTTCATATAGTAGACAATGAGGGTACGTTGTAAAAATGTGTCTTTTGGCGGATCCAGGATTGTCAAATTGCAAAATTACATGTAGTAATGTTTAGCAACCGAACAAATTTATTGTTTGGATTATCAGAAAATACCTCCAGACAATTATTGTTTTGAAACAACAGTACATGTACATGTATAAGGCATGTTCGTTTTCATATTCCGTTTTCCGTCATGCCGTGTAAATAAATATACGGGTTTGAAGGACTTTGAGAAATCTTTTGTAATTAGTCCTGTATTTTCCGCATAGTTCAATTCATTTACAACAGCGTTGTTTGTATTGTTATGGGAAATTTTGTCAATACCTTATCTTCCCACAATACATGCAGTACAAGATAATTTTTTACTTTGGCTTGAGAAAACATTAATAACTTTCGCTCCTTGGTATCACGGTGATATAATAACGCACCTTTAAGAACAATACTTCAGCTAATGATCGGAGATTGTCAAGTTTACAACATTTTTTCCTATCTTTTCACCATATATAAACAAAGCTGTTATTACCACAGTGACAAACGGGATAGATAATTCTTATAAACACTTCCAGAACTTGATTAAATTTTCCAATTTATTTTAATGTTAAATTCTTGTTTCTACTCTGAATTTTCCCCTCTCTTTTACAAGTAATATCTGCATGTACATGTCAAAATGCATAAGGAAATAAATTTGAAAAAGTCCAATCTATTTCTGAGTATATTTATTAAAGCAAAACTCCTTGTAGGAGTGCATATATGATCAGTTTTAATATTTTTGTCATCAAAATAATTTGAAGTTAATCTGGAACAATCTTGATATTTCAAACTTATTACACAATAAATGCTTCAAAACTTATTAACTAATATATTGCATCAAAATGGTTCATACAGTTATGTGTGAACACTGAATTTGATATCAATATGCTAGAAAAAGTGATGATTTTTTTTTATTTACTAGGAAGTATTATTACATTATCGTATATCAATATATTTCGGTCAAATAAACAAAAAAACCTGCATGAGTTTATTTATGAAGTATGTATTGGGTTTTTATTGTTTTGACCAAAAAGAAAATTCACTTTTTAAAATTGTATTATGGGCAGAATACCTTACGATAGTAATAAACAAACCACAAACAACCATAGAACAGGGCAAATTGATAAATTATCAATCTTTTAATATTATGAATGTCAAATTCATATCATGAATGTCAAAATAATATATCACCGTAACAATGGTGAAAATGCTCACCCGAGCAACCATAGCCATAAAAAATCAGCTTTAATTATAAAATTCTGGACAATGTAGTTTAAAAGATTCTGTATAAAAAGTGTCAGTATAATTTTTTTTTCATTATAACAATACCACATATTAAGCACCGCAGTTCTCAAGAAGATCTTAACAATTGTATATAAATATTTTTACCTACATCAGATTTTGAACCTTTGTGGGGCCCCAATAATTGTCCACGGGCAACAACCTAAACAATTGAGAATTAACAATGTCAAGAAGCTTGCATATAAGTAATACCATTTATCTATTTTAATATTTATTGTTCTTCAGTTTTGAAAATAATTGAATCCTCCCCCCCCCACCCCCTGTATAAAATTTGACTTCCTCCATTGTGGCCCCACCATACCCCCTGGAATCACGATTTGAACAAACTTTTTTTTATTCCATTTCAAACTCTACTTGAGGATGCTTCTACTCTGAAAATGCTTCCGAATTGTGGCCTCTACCCTACCCCAGGGGATCATGGCTTGAACAAACTTAAATCTACACTACCCGAGTATGCTTCTACCATACATAAATTTAAGCTTTTCAAAGCATATGTTTTTAAAGGTTTTTATTTTATAAATTACCTACAAATTTTCAATAATTCTTAATTAATCACACAGACAGACGGACACTGAACAAAAATTGATCAGAAAAGCTCATTTGAGCTTTCATCTCAGGTGAGCTAAAAAATACAAAAATCCATATAAACAAGAACTGTTCAAAAAGGATAAATACCCTCTGTGGGCCCTCATTTTGGATAAGTGCCAATTTGATAACCTGACAATGGTCATAGCCACTGACTTGTCCCCAAAAATCATCTTAAAAAAATTATGGATCAGAATGAAAGTTGGAAGGACAAATGGAATGAGAAATAAACTGAATGATACTTGTAAATGAATTGGATAAACAGACACTATAGTTTTATATTACCAATATGTTCCCCCTACATCTTCACATACATCTTTTGAGACAATATTGTAAAAATTTTCTTAAAAAGATAAAGTCTTTGTTTTAAAAAAAAAACACTTGTTAACAAAAGCATACACACTGCATTGGTTTCTTAGAACTTATTTTATAGATAACATTGCCTACAGATGGACAGACATTGCAAAATACAATCTTCAAATTGTGTTTGCTGATGCATAAAATAATAAAGATATTTAAAATAAGGAAAAATAAACTTTAACAATTTGATTTCCCCAATTTTATATTATTTAATTTTGCCCTTAATTGTGGCAATGTCCTTGTTGAGCATATCTTTTGGGCCTCCTTCAATTCCGATTGATGAACACTTTTCTGAATCCCGGATAAGTATCCTTTAAATTTCTTTCTCAGACAATCCGTTTCTTCCTTTGTCCATTGCCGCTTAGTACCTCGTTTTCCTAAAAAAGGAGAATCATCCATATGACAGATTATTTCTATTTTATATTAAATCATCTTTTTAATAATGATGTTTGTAATGTAAATAAAGGTACAAGTTACTAATGCAATTTACTTTGGTAAGACCTATTCAAGTCAATCACGTCACTTCCAGCTCCGATTCACGCTCTAAGCATCAAGACCAAAAACTCAAAATAAACCTCGCTTTAGAGAAGAAAGTCTGATGGTTTAATCGTCTGACGACAGATCTGATAGAATGAATCACTGAGCAGCCTACTGTGAATAAAAGGCAGCTGTGATGGATGAAACAAACACAAGAGATTTGCTCATTCAAAAGACTGATGCTTTGCCATCCTTGGGCATCCAGGATTGAAGCATAAAGAAGAGGCCCATGGGCCACATCGCTCACCTGAGCAACAATAGTGAACTACTTTAACTTAAAACACTTTAAATAATTAAGAACAGTAAAATTTAATACTGTTGTAAGACTCAATATTCTATAGAGGGGTGGAGGTCAAAATATGTTGCGATACATATATTATATGTATATGTAAAGTATTATCTCTTCATAGATAAAAAAATTTCATACATTTTCTGAGAATTATATCAGTTTAAAAATCAGCACCCATTGTGAATCTTCTTTATCGTGTGTAATCATAATTTGAACATGTTGAATCTACACAATTAAAGGATGCCAACATTTTATTTTATTAATAATTTGTCTAAGAGGTCATGTTATACATATCTAGTTTATATGATGAAAATACTGGAAAAGGTGGTTTACTTGACATATACCTGCAATATTTTTTGTTTGGTGTATTGGTATTTATGAAAAAAAAAATTGAACTTAAATAAGTGTATTTTTAAGTGAATAATTTTTGTGTTTATTTAAGATGCTAAGCTCTATGAATATACCATGCCGATGAGATACATTTCATTTTCACAACTTAATCTCATATGTGAAAGTTAACAAAGATTGATGGACATAAGATCGCCAGATAGTCTGGAAGCAGGGTTTGAAATTTAACAGTCCCCCACTCGCCATTTGCAACTAAGTTTTCGTGTGGGCGATTTGAAAATGCAATTCCAGGGGCCCACATGGCGATTAAACAATTCCTGATGCCAACACATCTTTTTTTCAAATTTGTCCGAATGTTTCGTATTTTCATTTAGGTTGATCACTCAGACGCTTATCTTTACCTATCTTCACTGTGAAGCCTAAACGTCTTGATGATCAAGACTACTGAAGGTCTTCATCAGTCAAGCGTTTCACAATATATCAAGAAACATTACTTTCAAAGCGTCTAACTGATTTCAGCATTGTTCAAATATTTCGATTTATGGCAATGGTTGTATCAGCCAGCCAAAAGAAAAGGATTTTTATTTGTAATAGGAGATGGATTAACCAATACAGATGTAAAGGAACAACAAGACATGTGGTTGAATGAGAGTGAGAGATAGAGAGAGAATTGATTAAATCATTGGTGGTGCCCATGAAGAAATCATCACTAGTTATAAACTGGCAAACAAATTAATTAAGATTTATATATTACATGTATATCCTTTGTTGGTGTAACATTAAAGCGTTTTAAAGAATGATTGTGAAAACTTCTTTGGTCGTCGACAACAGTATCTTCATACACATAACTTACCAACTAAATTTTCTGGCATAGAGTCCAAGAAAACGGGCATTAAATATTTTGAATATTAGTTATGAATTTAGATTCAGTGAAACAGAAAGGCAACGCAGGCGGATGTTCAGTGCAAAAATAAAACAATGGCAGACAAATTCGTCCTTAGGTAAAGGCAAACTGAGTAACCATGAAGAAAGATTTTAAACAAAGTAAAGTTACAACCTATGTGTAATTCCAGGAAGATTCGGCATACTTTTATTAGAATACTAACGGTAACACTTGTAAAGAAAACATTTTCTTAAATATTTGTACAGTTTTGATGTTTGACATTACTTTAACCATTATCTATATATAGATATCGTCATTCCCCGGTTAAAGAATTTCAAAACATTTCAAAGTTACATAAATTTATCATCAAGTCACGAGTGTAATGTCTCAACTCCGCCTACTAATCTACTGATCTGATTGGACAAAGGTCAGTCAAAACATTATGTAGAAACTTTTCTGGAGTTACACTCATTAAACGCTTAGAGACGTAGTTTGCTGTATCAGTTTTGTACTAAGGCCCATCAATGTTTTCATCTTTCCTCAAAAACAACAAATGGCTACAAACCAAGATGATTTTCTTAAAAATAATGATAATGCAGATATCCTCATAATAATACTGTGTCAGAACTGTTTAAAAGACGTTGTTTTTACATGCTCGTTTGAAAACTACCAAAATTGTTGCAGATTAATTCATCAAATGAGAAGGGACCAAACAAAGTAGTTATAGCACATCATCCTTTTGATTTTTCTGTATACAAATTATTCAATGTTTAGTAAGACAATTTTTATGTCTCAACAAACATTTCAGTGAAATTTCAAGAATTATAATCAACTTTTGAAAACTTATTCAATTTATTAATTTTTTTTAATGTATTCATATATTATATATACAAAATGTTTTGTAATGGAGTTTGCCAAGTGACATGCACAAAATCAATTTATGCACTTCTGTGTATTTTGGAGGCATTAATCCTACCCTATGACCCAATTACAACATTTTAATTATGAAGATGGTTGACAGTTTGTTATTGTCATTTTTTCATGTAAACAAATGATTAGTTACCAACTAATTGTAATATCAACACGAAATGTAATAAATATCGGTTGTAATTTTCAATGCACGGTATGTGTTTGCATCACCGGTATCTTTAATCTCTACAGATTAGACAGTCACAACAGGGTTTAACTGAAAATGTGAAAGCGCCTTTCCAATTACATAAACATCGTTTTAATGTCTTTGGAGTTAATTTACACATTCATGAACTCGAAATTACATGGCACAATTTATTTTTAAAATATCTCCATCAACGAAAATAATGTCCGTTTAAAATAAATAGCCTCGAGAAAATGCTACGCATTTTAACAAAACTTTTTGAATTAATCACCATTGTGACCCCTAAACTGAATTACCAATTGAATGAAATGTCTTTTAATATGTTACTAATGCATCAGATTTTATCATTTTGTCAGGTAAACAATCAAGTGCCTATTTACCAAAATCTATGTTTGACTCTTTGCGTAAAAATTCCAAATACCTGAATACTGAATACAGGCAATCGTTCCCAAAGTTAAAAGCAAACTGAAACGACAATCAAAACAAGCTAAAACCATCGTCAAAAGTGAAGATGACAACGCGTTGAAATATTTAACCTCAATTTACTTCACATTAATCCGCACCAATGTATCTTCCATGTTTCAAAGATTATAATTGCACAAGAACTGTTGCTGTTGCACAACAAACATATTGATCTTTGTAAGATTGACAACATGCATCCAAAATGGCTGCTTCAAATGGAGATACGGTAAACTCTGTTTCCATCGTACGATAGACTGGCAATGCCTGTTACAGGATCAGTCTATATTATACAAAATTGCCAGTCTACAAGATATGAAATAATGAGCCCGCTTTGTAAGTATTTTTGTAATTAGCTCAAATTTGAAACATTATTAGCCCTTAAGTTTTGCAATTTATATTTTCCTTTTCATAAGGATGATTTCTGCAAAATGACGTTAAGATTAACTAGGTTGTTCTTGAGAAGAAGATTTATTAAAATGCACCCCCCTTTTTTAACAGTTTCGAGATTTTCTCCGCTTTGAATATAATCTGGCCTTTTATTTTTGCAATTTATATTCACCTTCTTACATGGATGCTTTGTGCCAAATTTGGTTGAATTTGGCCAAGTGGTTTTAGAGAAGAAGTTCAAAATGTAAAAAGTTTACAGACGAATGGACAAACGGATGGACAGACGAATGGACTGACAAACGGACAACGGGTGATCAGAAAAGCTCACATGAGCTAAAAACCACTTTAAAGTAAGTTTTTCTATGTTGTTTTTAAGTGATATACAATTGCAAATTTTTGAAACCAAATACCATACGTGTTAACCTTCAGTGATGAAAAAGAGGTAGATTTAGAACCCCAAAGAATATAGGTAAAATTACGGGGGTCTTTTTCGCATACAAAAATGCTTACATATGTAAATATAGATTAATAATTAAGGCTATCAACTACAAAAGGCCCAGGGGCCACATTACTTACCTAAACAACAATAGCCAATTGACAAATTTTTAATCCAAACAGTTGAAAAAGTCAAAAAGAAAATATCAGTATATTTCAAAATAAGCGAAATATGTTTTGTTTAAATTTTTTAATATCAATTTTTTTTACCATATTTAACATCGAGGCCCGTTTAAAGATAAAGATTTAAATTATTTTTCTCTTTAATTTCCTATGCCAAATTTAATCCCGCATTGTGGCCCAAATTTAATCCCGCATTGTGGCCCAAACCCCCACAGGATCACGATTTGAACAAACATTTGATTTGAATCTACACTACCCCAGGATGCTTCCAAACAAGATAGAGCTTTTTGGCTCATTGGGTTTTGTGAAAATATTTTAAAAAGATTTTTCTCTACATATTCCTAGTATGTAAAAATTCGACCCCCCCCCCCCCCCCCCCATTGTGGACCCACCCTATTCCCAGGGGTCATGATTTGAACAAACTTGAATTTACATGCACTTCCATACAAGTTTCAGTTTTTCAGGCCAATTGGTTTTAGAGAAGAAGATTTTAAAGATTTTTCTCTATATTCCATAGTAAGATTTAAATACCCCCCCCCCCCCCATTTCGGCCCCACCTTATCCCCGGGGGTTATGATTTGAACAAACTTGAATCTACATACCTCAAGTGCTTTCAAACAAGATAGAGGTTCCCAGGGCAATCGGTTTTTGATAAGATTTTACAGACTATCTACATATTCCTATGTAAAATTTGCCCCCTCCAATTTGTGGTCCCATCCTACCCCCATGGACCATGATTTGAACAAACTTGAATATATACTACCTGAGGATGCTTTCACACAAGTTACAACTTTTCTGGCAAATTGGTTTTTGAGAAGATTTCTAAAAGCTTTTTGCTATTTATTGTGACCCCATCTAACCCCCCGGGAACCATGATTTAAACAAATTTGAATCTACACTAATTGGGGATCCTTCACCACACGTTACAGCTTTTCTAGCAAATTCGTGTTTGAAAAGAAGATTTCAGAAGACAACTCTATATATTCCTATCTAAAAATTTGAGCCCCCATTGCGGCCTCACCCTACCCCTGAGGACCATGATTTGAAGAAACTTGAATCTTCACTACCTGAGGCTGCTTCACCACAAGTTTTTAGACTTTCATGGTAGAGTTAAAATGTATGCAAAAACTTTCTTACCTTTTGATCTTATATACTGTGGCTGTTCACTATCTGAATTTGAGGGCAGTTCATGATCTGAACAAGATGGCTTACTAGTATCTGCTGTTGAACTATCAATATCATCATCTTTTGGTAAAGGTTCAGGAAGTTCTGTGAATTGAGGGAAAAATTATAATTTTACATATTATTATGCATTATATCATATATTGCAAAGACAGATAGTGAAAACTGAAAAATCAAATTGTCTTGGAGGTATCAATGGAAGTTCATTTTCATAGTCCTTTAGTTTTTTTATGTTACTCAAGTCAGAGGACAACCTTTATTAATTAAATTATCAATCATCAGAGTAATAAAAAGCATTTGTATGCCATTAGCTGCAATAATGTAGCCTTATCCAATTTTTTTATATCTGATGTTTACTGGAGAGGGCTCCAATTCTGAAGGATCTCCATAATGGAAAAATTATTTTTTTTTAATGCGACTGACTTTGGCCTTAAAAGATTGTTTTTATGTTTTACTTCCTTTAGATAAGATGATTTTTTTAAATTCAGGTTGAAAAAACTAACCATATATTTAATATCAAAACCAGATAAAACACATTAGCATGTTTACCAGTCGTCTTTTCCAGCAGCCATGACAGTTCACGCGTGATTTAATGGGATTTACACTTGGAGTTTTGATGAGCTTGATAACTTGAATGTCAGTGTTAATAAGCGATCTTACCTCATTCGATCACTAAAACATCATTTAAGAAAATGGTATATATCATGAAAAATTCATATTTACCATGTTAATTATGTTTAAATAGGGGATTTTCTATATTCAGTTAAGATCTGCTTCTGAATTCTCATTGGCTGTCCCAAAATAAAACCGATCAAGGTCAGTAAACATGGCAGACAAATTCAACTTGCGATGTTGACATACACGAAAAAAAGATATCGATATGTGGATTATACTTGATATTTTTGGATTAATTCATGCAATACATAGCTACAATGCTTGAATTCAGGTAAGAAATGCAAATGTTATTGTCATTTATATTCGATTTGAGCTAAAATCGTTGTGGGAGTGAATCACTCCCACACTTGCAGCATTACTGAGATCTTATGAAGAAGTAGCCCCCCCCCCCCCCCCAAAAAAAAAATCAGGAGAGGGTTCAATTATTGCAGCTAGTATGCCATCGATTCAAATCATGCACTAATTTCAAACAAACAAATTTTTTTTTTACCACTATGGCTACCCATTTATTAAAGCAATGAAACTTTGTAGAAAAGCAGTGGATTTTTGAAAAAAAAGCAGTAGGTGGAAGACAGAGTGAAAAACTTATAGACTTTGGCAGAAGAGTTAAAATGTATGCAAAGACTTACTTACCTTTTGATCTTATATACTGTGGCTGTTCACTATCTGAATTTGAGGGCTGTTCATGATCTGAACAAGATGGCTTACTAGTATCTGCTGTTGAACTAGATTGGTCCTCCTTCCGTGCCAGTTCATAATCAATATCATCATCTTTTGGTAAAGGTTCAGGAAGTTCTGTGAATTGAGGGAAAAATTATAATTTTACATATTATTATGCATTATATCATATATTGCAAAGACAGATAGTGAAAACTGAAAAATCAAATTGTCTTGGAAATAGATGTATCAATGGAAGTTCATTTTCATAGTCCTTCAGTTTTTTTTATGTTACTCATGTTAGAGGACTACCTTTATTAATTGAGTCTCACAGAGTGCAAAATGTTAATAAGGTTTGAATATGCATAGAAAGTAGAAATAAATTCCTAAATAAGGCCATTGCGAAATACTTTGGTTTGCAACACACATTTTTCCCCAAAGATGCATCAACTGATCAAGATGGCTCAAGGCCACACAGTGTGCAAGAAACGGTATGATCTTGACCATGCTGACTCTGACAAATCATAGTCTTACAATTCCAAACTGAGGCCAGTGACTCAATTAATTTTAGTTGTGACAAATCTCCCCCAAAATATGCATCTTGGAGACCTTGTCAAACAGCATTCAAATTCCCTAAATACTTTCTGAAACTAATTAACCTTCTAATCATGTGTGAATTCAAGTCATAACATTGGTACTTACTAGTAAATAAAAAACTGTATCTCCATAGCCTGTTGTCAAGTAAATGAATATCCAAAAAATGCATTCTCTTACGTTGGTAATGTGAGGGGGGAAAAGCTTAAGTTTGAAGCACATATTTCTTGATATCAAAGCCATTCAGCTCACAAAAAAATTTACAGATGAAAAATTCATCAAATTTAAAAAAGCACAAAAAATCTACTCCATAAGCACAAAAGTCCAGAACATCCAAATTAAAATCAGAACAAAAGGAGCATGCTTCAGAAAATTGAAAATTGTCATTAAAGGCAAGGAAACCAAATGCAAACTCATCTGCCATCATATGGGAATATTTTTGGATGATTAAATATGGCTGATAACTTCCTTCCTGCACATGTGCAAAACAGTTTTTTCAAATTATTGGGTCAAAATAGTATACATAAAATTAAACATACAAATACCTAATTGTAGGGTTGATTTCAATGTAAACTTCAAATGAATAGAAATCTTGTATATGTGTGTACATTTCACATACTCAAAAAATTAAGATCTTTCAAAACAAAGGAACCTTCTTCCCATTACAATATTTTTTTTCTTTTGTGTCCAACACTATTAATTAAATTTGCTTTTTTAGCATTTTACAACATTTTTTTTCCTGATGGAGCAAATTCAGAAAAAATGACTGAACTTAAAGTGTTGATTGCACTTAACTTGCTGTTTGGATCTTTTTAACCAGTACAAACATGTAAAACCATATTTAAGAAAAGTTAAAACTAAAATGGAACATAGAAAATTCAAACAATCTTGACCATCTTAGCCGATAAACCTACATCCTGTATATTGAACCCAGGGGCCATGAATTTCATAATTTTGGTAATTAAGCCCCTACTCCTTTAAAAAATAAATGTCTAAATATCTTTAAAAAACTTTTTGGTTATTCATTTAATTACTTGCCACATCTTTCTGTGCATCATCTTGAATAATTTAACAAAGAGACATAAATGATATTATGTATGCCTATGATTAAGCATAATATTGATACCACATGGACATTATTCATTTTTCCGATGGAACATAATATTCATACCATGTTTGAATTATCTGGCTCCCATTACGGATAGATTCAACTATAATTGCAATTATTAAAGGCAATTATTGCCTCAGACTGATCCAATCACGGACCATTATAATTAAAAGCAGAATTAGGTAGTACTCTCAAATTCAGAATAGTATTTTGCAATAGTTTATCCCTTGGGGCTCAAATAATGATTGTTGCCCTCAACCCCAGTCAATATTTTTGAATTATTTATTGCAAATTTAAGCCGCTAAAGTAACTAAAACAAGAAATGTTTGTGAAACACTTATGCCCCCCTCCTTGGAAACATCCACAAAGAAAATGAACGTAAACTGCAAATAACTGAAATTTTTCTATGTCCAAGAGCCATAACTCTGCAGAAAATTGCTCAATCTTTCCCAATATTGACCTTGACCTAGATATAATCATGATAAACCTATATACCAAATTTCATTTCAATATGTTCATCCTCTGCAAAGAAAATGAACGGAAACTGCAAATAACTGGAATTTTTCTATGTCCAAGGGCCATAACTCTGTTGAAAATAGCTCGATAGTACCCAATATCAAACTTGACCTAGATATTATCGTGATAAACCTGTATACCAAATTTCATTTTAATATGTTCATCCTCTGCGAAGAAAATGAACGGAAACTGTTGGTGGACCGACCCACAGACAGCAGCAAAGCAATATGCCCTCCCTTCTTCGAAGGGGGGCATTAATAAACTTTTTTGTGAGTTTTCATCCATGTAAGAATTGTTCCTAAACTTTATTAGTTTCATAACCGGTAAATTTGGCATAAAATTGAACTTTCCTGAGACCACTTTACAATTACCATAGGCAACCAGAAAGCATAACTCAAAGCTTCTACTTCTGAATTAACAGTAATAAAGTAATCATCTTCCTGGACTCTTTAGTACACAAAAATACCCCAATACCTTGCTTCCCACCCCATAAAAAATAGGGATCCATCCCCATAGATTATTTCCACTGGATAGTCCTTAGTAAATAAAGACAAGGAGGTATGAAAAAATAAAACTGTTCACAAAATAATTACGGTACCTTCCAACTGTATGTCTTTCATTTTCTTTCCTGCCCATGCATTGACTTGACCATTCTCCACAGCATAAAGCATCCGAGCAACCTAAAACATTTAAAGATGCATGTATTTCATAAGGACCTTGCAAGAGATTAATTAATGACCTATAACTTATCAACATTGTCAAAATACATGCTCTTTTAATTATATACATGTAAGCTACCACTAAAGTATGATTAATTATTCCATATTAGCCATCACTCTTTTTGATCTTCCAATTTCATAATCTTCTAGGATTGATAGAGCTTCTGCTCTACAGGATTACCTTTTTTTCATTTGGGAAGCTTGACCTTAAATGACTCTTGTATACAGTTCTTTTTACCCCCCCCTTTTTTTTTATTTCCACCCATTCACAGCTATAAACAATTTGAGTACCTATTACACAATAATATGTAACGGTATGTATGCTGCACAGGTTTTAGTTTTTCTGTACAGGGGACCTTTATAATTCTACCACCTTAGTGAACTTTTCATTTGTTGGTAAAATTCTAAGAGATTAACACTCTAGCACATGGTGAAAATTACAAATATGCAAATGAGTTCTTTAAATGTTGTCACAACTAAAACACTTCTAACCTTGGATAGCTCAAGCACAGATGATGACAACTGATAGTATTCCTTGTGTGTTTTTACATCATGTCCCAGATGTTTAGCAAGTAATTTTAGTTCTCCCTGTGTCATATCCAATATCTATTGAAAAAATCATTTTAATTAAATGAATCATATTATTAGGAATAATCATAATAGATTAATTTACCTAACTGCATGGAGAAAGCAAGAAAAAAAGAGACATATAGTATTTCATAAGGACACCTAGTGCTAATCGTACTTACTTGGGATACAGTTGCAATGTATTTTCTCAATGATGTTGATGTTATATTTTCAGGATTTTTTAATCCTTCACATTTTCCCAATAATTCCTTCATTGCTGTTGTCCCAGATAATGGTGTATTGGCATGCAGTCTTGCAAACATGTATTTGTTTGTTGGGCGAACTCCAACAGCAGATCTGTATCTTGTGAGAACTTCTAATGCTCTTTTCGAATCAGGGGTCAAAAGAATATACGCCTTCATATTTTTTTTTGA
This sequence comes from Magallana nippona, assembly GCA_033439105.1. Classification (NCBI taxonomy): domain Eukaryota; kingdom Metazoa; phylum Mollusca; class Bivalvia; order Ostreida; family Ostreidae; genus Magallana; species Magallana nippona. The sequence goes on along the minus strand of CM065920.1, from coordinate 25,385,483 downwards.
TTTCCCAAAACCTTCGACTAAATCCATCCTGCAAGAATAAAAAGATTATTAATAACCTATGTTCAAAAATAAAAATCTCTGTATACAATTGTTATCTGCTTAGGCTACTCCTTACAAATATCACAAATACACTGTAGACAAAGTCCGATGTTGCTTACATTTCACAATCTCGAAGTATAAGATATAAACGGGTGGCAAAACTAAAAATATGTCCATAAGACTTGAATGCCTGGAGGGTGTATAAGTAATGCAACATGATAATTTGTATAAGTGTATGAAGTTTGATGAGAACATCTGAATAGTTTCTTTAAAATTTACAATTAAAATTTTAAAAATTGGATATAAGGCCTAACAAAAAAAAATGGTTTGTTCCCTCTTTCATGCTGAAAAAAGTAGGGTCGGTCGGTCAGAAATTTTTTTTATTTTTTCAAATATTTTTTTTTTCCTTTAATATTGCAGTATCCATACATGCCGGTTAGATACTGACACTGCTGAATGGTATAAAATGAGAAATACTTTTAATATCATTCCTGACTATTAAGCTGGTCTTAAGAAAACACAAAAATGATATTATATATCAGATACTTCCTCTGCCAACGATGAGAGCATTATTAAAATCTACAACACATGGAAACATACAGGAATTTTGAAACAAAATGTTTGAGTTACACTGATGTGAGAAGAGTAACTGCTTCAAACGTTTTTGTGACCAAAATTTTGAGTAATTTTTTTCCAAATCGGATAAATAAACGTTTTTCCATCAAAAATCCTTAAAGTTCAGAGTCGGGGGGTAAAAGCTAGGGTCGGTCGGGAAAGCGGAAACAAACAATTTTTTTTCTTAAGCCTAACGGTAGATGAGAAATTATCACCAAATTATGCATAAGTGCATAAGCGTACAAAAAAATGATCTTATTACAAACTAAGGAAAATGCAGATTTAAAGAAAAGTGAGGTCAACTCCATTTTGTGTGCAAAATATAGCTGTATCTAACTTATAATCTATAATTAGTCTTTCTTTTATAATAATGCATCTGTGTAAAATTGAATTACCAATTTGATTGTGACCTAAGTTTGTACTGTGATAAATTAAAGAATTTAGATTAATTAAAAAAAAATTATCAGATTCCCCCCTACCTTTTAGCAAAGATTTTCTCCATATCTGTCAGAGACTCTTCAAATTCCTCAGTCAAAGTCCATTTGGGACGTTTCTGAAAGTCCTCCACAGGTAAATCTTCCACTTCTGCAACCCTTCGTTTGTTGAAAAGTATTAAACGGCACATAGTGGCCTTAGCAAGCCGATTCCATGCTAAATGATCTTGAGTACTTTCCACAATTTGCTCAGATTCTTTCATTTCAAAGATGAGGAAATCCCTGAATTTTACCAAGTCGCCCGTGCTAGGTATTTTGGAAGGTTTGTTTAAATTGGCCACTCTCTTTCTTTTCCTTGATGGTGCATTGACTCTATAACCCCATTCAGAATCAAAGAGATGCTTAAAGTTTTTTGCTGCATTCAACATTGTCTCGTCATTTTTCCTCACTGCATAGCCATTTTTAACCATTATACAATGACCTATAAGATGACCAAGTCTTGGGCCAAGAGATGGCACCTCAGAAGAGAGCTGACTTGCATACTTCACAATTTTATCAAAATGTTCTGGGGACAGTAGCTTATTCAATGATGGCAGTGGTATGTCCTTACGGGCCATGATTACTAAACGTGCAAGGGTTCTGCAATTTGAACTCACTCTATGCATGTCATTTTTTTTCTGAATTCTTTCTTCTCCCAAAGCTTGAACTTGAATTGAAGCAAAGTTTTTAATTATAAGATCCTTCTTAATGATTTCTTTTTCTTCTCCATCATTCATTCTCTCTAACAAAAGTGTAATATTACTTTCATTTTCATTAAAGAGTGAACCATATAGTAATGTTCTTCCTTTCCTAACAAAAGATTTTCCCAACTTTTCATCCTCATTATCTTCATCGTTTTTCATGGAACCTAATTTGCAAGTTTTTGCATGGTGCCACAGAAGATTCTTCAAGAAGAAACCCTTACAAAACTCACAAGGAAGATATTCATCAGGTGAATGATTTAACGAATCTGGACTTTCTCGTCTTGCTGTTATAAATATACCACCATTTTTCAAAACTTCAATGTTATGTTTATAGTTTCCCTCATTGATCAATTCTAAGAATAGCATCCCTCTCTTCTTCGACTTTTTTGGTAGCATCTGAATTTCCATTATTTTCAGTTCATTCTTATGGGTAAGCAAATGTCTGGATATTTTAGAATGCATTTCCTTGTGGCAGAAAGTACAGAAGTTAATCTTGTCATATCTTTTCTTGTACCCAGGCTTCGGCAATGATTTGAGATGCAAATGAATTCCTAAAAAGAAATTGTATATCTTATTGTATCTATCTATTTTCTGTAGAAAACTTATCTTCAGCCTACATATTTTGACTCCAACTACAAGATCTGTGATGCATGTCAACATACACATTTCAAACCTTTTTAAAAATCAAAGGCCGGAACGGCCACAAAGGCGTCGAGCTGACATTTTTTCTTTTATATAGAATGATACCAATAATTTGAATTTCTGTACTAATAGTCATATCAAATAATATTAGACTTAGAATAGAAAGTATATGAATTATGTTTTCTGCTGCTTTAAAAACAAAAATCAGTATATTTTCTTATAAAATAGGTAGTGGTGCTTTTTTAATACAATAACTCATCATAATTGCAAAAATCGAAGAAATTCCAAAGTTCAAAAATAATTTGTTTCTTTCTGCTTCAAACAGTCTTTGAACAACTTTCACAGGTTCATAATTTGAATACATTAACAGTGTGTCCCTAATTATAATAATAAAACATACATTTATTTATTTCAATTCCCGTTTGAAACAAGATTTCCTATGGTATGGTTGTTTACAAACAAATCCACAACACGTGCTATCTAAAATGCTCGACCAAACTAACTGCATTATCGAGTTTATTTTTTGCAACGAAATTACTAGATACGTTTATCGCTTACATTTATTTTGGAGACCGTGCCCGATAACAAATAAATTTACATCTAAAATGTTATTTCTATCGGGCACTGTCTCCAATTAAAATGTAAGCGATAAACTAAAATAATATCTAGTGAATCTTTACACTTAGGCCTGATTGTATTCATCCGCCATTTCTTGATTAAGCAAATTTATTCTTATGTAATGAGTTGTCAATCACCAGGGAGGCAAAGTTGGGTTTTTTGTACACAATTTAGTTGAATAAATGGAAAAAAATCTTGTAATACGTTTAATACTTTTAGGAACTTATTTCTTAATAATGCGCATTTAAAAGGCGGTGCAGCGCGTGAATTTTGGACGATTTCCAATCCAGACGACCGCTAGAAGGCTGCCGAGCATTAGCTCGACGCCTTAAAAACAGTAGCATCAAGTTAAACTGTTATACTGTTATACAAGAAAAATAGGGATTAACTTGCAGGAATGGCTTGGGTCAAGCTTAAGACACACCTGCAGGTAAGAAAGTCTTCCTATGAAGTATGAATTTGACAAATGATTCTCCATTTAAAGGAATAAGCCTAGGCAAATATGTACTTTTTCTGCCAGTGAAAATAAACTTGCAGAAATGACCTTGTGTCAAGATCGAGAAGCACCTCATGGCATAAACAATCTTTGTACCAAGAATGAGCTTCCAATGATTCCCCCATCAAAAGTTCTAGCTGTACAAGACTGAACAGACGGACATTACAGGGCCCTAATTGGCAATTGAGCCGCACAGGCAGATCTTGCTACAGGTGAATCTTGTTAACTCGAACTTCAGGGGACCATGATTAAACTTCAAGATATTAAATGTTCAAGAGATCGAAAGTTTTAAATCCGTAAATTTTTGTTATGGTAGTTTTGGTTCTAAAATTATAGTGGCCGGAAGTTTATATTTATAACATGTAAGGATAATCTATCATGATTTCATTCGTATTTTCACCTTAAAAACATTAAAGTATATTATGTTTTCTTAATCACAAAATATTCTAAGTAAAGAGCGGTTTAATATACGTAACTTTCACCAGTTTCAAATTACCTCTCTACCCTTTGAAGGAAGCAAGGTGTAGTGTCACTTACGTAATCAACCAATTAACACTCAGTGTTTTCCCCAGAAAATTGATGCATGGGGGGAATTTTTTCAGAGTAAGTGTGCGGTGCGGCATTAAAGCATCCAAGCCGGCTCAAAATCACTGCGCCTAATAATAATATACCGATATGATGAAACGTACAACATGATATGTTCTATAATTGATGCATTTTCATGAAATCTATATCAACAAGTATCATTTCAATTCATAATTATATTTTAATATCTGTGTAAATTCAATATAGAATTTTTCTGGGTTTTTTTCTGGCAAAACTAAAAGCATTTTTTTTTCAAAATCAGTTTTTCAAGAGGTTGGTTCTCACAAGTTTTCACAAAACACAAGAAATATAAATTCACAAGGCAGTTCAACATCAACTTCTGTCCTACTCCTTCTTCTATATATTATATATAGGAGATTTTTTTAGAGGGGTGTTGAACAAAAAATATGCAGAACAAGTCCATACAATTACAGTAAACTTGAATCAACTTATTCTGGGCAGTTAATATTTCTTGTTTAAATTGGGGGCTTATATGAAAGTATCAGTGATATCTTGACACCAGTCCCCTTTCCCGTTTACATGTATGTAATCATTTTCATAGGCATACAATATACGATGTTTCTAGTCATGTCACTGCGGGTGCAAGTGGTTTTATGAAGTTTGAGAGCGGAGAAACAACAATTTTATATCTACTAATTACAGTTAAGATGTTTCATAAATGGAAAAAGAATTTTGCTTTGAAATAAACATGCATAGCGGGAAGCATGGCGGGGGATCTTCAATGCATGGCTGTACTGCCAGGCAAAAATGGCCTGGGGAAAACACTGAACACTACCACGCTAGCCCCAAGGCATTCACTCGACCATCCAGGTAAGTCCATAATTATAAGCTTGATCGTCTGCGTGTGTACACAGCAACCACTTCGAGTTATTAAGAGTGAAAAACAATGCGATGTGTATAACGGGACCCACGTTTTACTTTGAAAGATCAAGAACTTTGAGAGATCGGAGTTCCAGAGATCAAGAGTAAATTTGTTTAGTTATATAGAGAAAGAAATCGAGACTGTGATTTCACTTCGTATGGTGTTTAATTAAAAGTAAAAAGCAATCGTTTTCTACAGCCTGTAACATTTTTACAATCATAATGTAATGTCACTTCTGTTTAATCCATTGATTATATTTCATTTTAATTGTAGTGCAAAATGAACATTTCCTATTTTAGGTCATAAACATACTCAAGGTTGAAATATACATATTATTATCAAATAGATAAAACATTTTGATATATGATAAAAGGACAAGTGGTTAGAACTTCATACATGTAGGTGTCACATAAGAAGAGTAGTCAGTTTTTTTCTCACCTCGCATATACTGCACCATGCAGTCCCAAATTCAGATATCATAACTAAAGATTCATAAAAGAAAGATAATGACAACATACATGTATTTGAGATACAAAGATAAGACAGTACCTTCACTTGATGCTTCTTCATTTATTTGGACACTGTCCTCAGATTGACCTTCACTTGACAATTCTTCATTTATCTGCACACTTTCCTTGGAATGATCTACTGATTTGGAACCATTTGTAAAATGACTCCTCTCCTTGGACATTTCTAGTTTAAGTTTCTTTTTACTCCTTAATGAAAGCTTTTTACCTAAAATCACATAAATACATTGCTTCATTGAAAAAGATTGTTAACCACACCACAAATACAGAAACATTTTTAAAAACATGGATAAAAGTTGCAATTTGAATCTATAGTCTTTGTTACTGTACAGCAATCATGCTAAACACTTGAGCTTACATTTGATTAATTCCTCATTCTCTGGGTACAGAACAGAGTCTGAAGAGCTAGAATAATAGGCTTCGGAATCTGGAACGTATGACTTATCATCATCATCACTTGGGTACATCTCAATATCTAAAAAAATATGTGTCTGTTATGGGACAAATAACATTGAAAACAATCACTGTGTTGAAAGCATAAGAAATGCCAAGATCCCTTTTGGGACCTCATTTGTGGTGTCTTCATGAACAATAGCTCATCATTGCTAAGCTGTTTTCATTCTTCTTAAAATTGAGTATTTATTCCAAGCTATGGGGTATACAAAGCTCACATGAAGGTCATAAAATATGTTGATTTCCGAATTTTCTTTTTTTTATGTAAATTTTCAATCATTCTATAGCACATTTTTATTTTTGCTTGCCTACCTACAAAATTTATTTATTTCATGCACCAGTATCAGATGCATTTTGTGCATAAAAATCTCAAGCAAGCTTGTGCTCTCTTTATCACAAAGTGTAAAGTATCTCAAATTTGACAAAATTCCAACAGAATTGATGAAATTTTGAAAAAATTAGCCACCCTATTGTGGCCTCTCTGTATTTTTTTAATCAAAATATTGCTGATTTTAAAACAAGTAGCATTTAAAGATCCTATCTGCAAACTTTTATAGATACAGATATACTGTCAGCAAGTAAAACAATATGAGTCAAGTTTTGCAATAAAAAAGAGTCTAGAACATGTATCTGAACTATTGGGTCACACATGTCACACCACACTATAGGGCCTACATTTACATTTATCAAATACCAATACTACTCCAATCTGTCAAGAACATGGACCCTATAATATGGGGTTACATTTAAGTCACAACCAATTGCTTAGCATCAACACATGGACATTTTTGCTGATCTTAATGGCCTAATAGTTAAACAATATTGTAAATAATATGAACGTATCAAATATATTACCATTGCCAAGATCCTCAATGAATGTTTCATTGGTTGTCCTAGAGCCATCACTATCTCTCTCTGTGTAGAGCCCAGGCTCTCCTGTGCAGGTTGCTGAAACATATCTTTGGTTTTCCTCACTGATGCTGAAAACTCCTTGGTCACCCTGAGTTTCATCAGTTCTCATTTCTACAATACATAATCATATTCCAAATACAGATATACTGTCTGCAAGTTAAAACAAATGAGTCAGGTTTTGCAATAAAAAAAATTCTAGAACATGTATCTGAACTATTGGGTCACACATGTCACACCACACTATAGGGCCTACATTTACATTTATCAAATACCAATACTTCTCCAATCTGTCAAGAACATGGACCCTATAATATGGGGTTACATTTAAGTCACAACCAATTGCTAAGCATCAACACATGGACATTTTTGCTGATCTTAATGGCCTAATAGTTAAACAATATTGTAAATAATATGAATGTATCAAATATATTACCATTGCCAAGATCCTCAATGAATGTTTCATTGGTTGTCCTAGGGCCATCACTATCTCTCTCTGTGTAGAGCCCAGGCTCTCCTGTGCAGGTTGCTGAAACATATCTTTGGTTTTCCTCACTGATGCTGAAAACTCCTTGGTCACCCTGAGTTTCATCAGTTCTCATTTCTACAATACATAATCATATCCCAAATACAGATAAAATTTCAGCAAGTTTGAAAAATAAGTCAAGTTTTGCAATAAAAAAGAGTCTAGAACATGTATCTGAACTATTGGGTCACACATGTCACACCACATTATAGGGCCTACATTTACATTTATCAATTATGAATTCCATTCTAATCTATCAAGAACATGGACCCTATGATATGGGGTTACATTTAAGACAAACCAATTGCTAAACATCAACACATGGACATTTTTGCTGAAAATAATGGCCTCTTAGTTAAACAATATTGTGAATCTTATGAATGTATCAAATACATTACCATTGCCAAGATCCTCAATGAATGTTTCATTGGTTGTCTTGGAGCCATTACTATCTCTCTCTGTGTAGAGCCCAGGCTCACCTGAGTAGGTTGCTGAAACATATCTTTGGTTTTCCTCACTGATGCTGAAAACTCCTTGGTCACTCTGAGTTTCATCAGTTCTCATTTCTACAATACATAATCATATCCCAAATACAGATAAAATTTCAGCAAGTTTGAAAAATAAGTCAAGTTTTGCAATAAAAAAGAGTCTAGAACATGTATCTGAACTATTGGGTCACACATGTCACACCACACTATAGGGCCTACATTTACATTTATCAAATACCAATACTACTCCAATCTGTCAAGAACATGGACCCTATAATATGGGGTTACATTTAAGTCACAACCAATTGCTAAGCATCAACACATGGACATTTTTGCTGATCTTAATGGCCTAATAGTTAAACAATATTGTAAATAATATGAACGTATCAAATATATTACCATTGCCAAGATCCTCAATGAATGTTTCATTGGTTGTCCTAGAGCCATGACTATCTCTCTCTGTGTAGAGCCCAGGCTCTCCAGTGCAGGTTGCTGAAACATATCTTTGGTTTTCCTCACTGATGCTGAAAACTCCTTGGTCACCCTGAGTTTCATCAGTTCTCATTTCTACAATACATAATCATATCCCAAATACAGATAAAATTTCAGCAAGTTTGAAAAATAAGTCAAGTTTTGCAATAAAAAAGAGTCTAGAACATGTATCTGAACTATAGGGTCACACATGTCACACCACACTATAGGGCCTACATTTACATTTATCAAATACCAATATTACTCCTTTCTGTCAAGAACACGGATCCTATAATATGGGGTTACATTTAAGACACAACCAACTGCTTAGCATCAACACCTGGACATTTTCGCTGATTTTACTGGCCTAATAGTTAAACAATATTGTAAATCATATGAACGTATCAAATACATTACCATTGCCAAGATCCTCAATGAATGTTCCATTGGTTGTCCTAGAGCCATGACTATCTCTCTCTGTGTAGAGCCCAGGCTCTCCTGTGCAGGTTGCTGAAACACATCTTTGGTTTTCCTCACTGATGCTGAGAACTCCTTGGTCACCCTGAGTTTCATCAGTTCTCATTTCTACAATACGTAATCATATTCCAAATACAGATATACTGTCAGCAAGTTAAAACAAATGAGTCAGGTTTTGCAATAAAAAAAATTCTAGAACATGTATCTGAACTATTGGGTCACACATGTCACACCACACTATAGGGCCTACATTTATATTTATCAAATACCAATACTACTCCAATCTGTCAAAAACATGGACCCTATAATATGGGGTTACATTTAAGTCACAACCAATTGCTTAGCATCAACACATGGACATTTTTGCTGATCTTAATGGCCTAATAGTTAAACAATATTGTAAATAATATGAATGTATCAAATATATTACCATTGCCAAGATCCTCAATGAATGTTTCATTGGTTGTCCTAGAGCCATCACTATCTCTCTCTGTGTAGAGCCCAGGCTCTCCTGTGCAGGTTGCTGAAACATATCTTTGGTTTTCCTCACTGATGCTGAAAACTCCTTGGTCACCCTGAGTTTCATCAGTTCTCATTTCTACAATACATAATCATATTCCAAATACAGATATACTGTCAGCAAGTTAAAACAAATGAGTCAGGTTTTGCAATAAAAAAAATTCTAGAACATGTATCTGAACTATTGGGTCACACATGTCACACCACACTATAGGGCCTACATTTACATTTATCAAATACCAATACTTCTCCAATCTGTCAAGAACATGGACCCTATAATATGGGGTTACATTTAAGTCACAACCAATTGCTTAGCATCAACACATGGACATTTTTGCTGATCTTAATGGCCTAATAGTTAAACAATATTGTAAATAATATGAATGTATCAAATATATTACCATTGCCAAGATCCTCAATGAATGTTTCATTGGTTGTCCTAGAGCCATCACTATCTCTCTCTGTGTAGAGCCCAGGCTCTCCTGTGCAGGTTGCTGAAACATATCTTTGGTTTTCCTCACTGATGCTGAGAACTCCTTGGTCACCCTGAGTTTCATCAGTTCTCATTTCTACAATACATAATCATATCCCAAATACAGATAAAATTTCAGCAAGTTTGAAAAATGAGTCAAGTTTTGCAATTCAAAAGAGTCTAGAACATGTATCTGAACTATTGGGTCACACATGTCACACCACATTATAGGGCCTACATTTACATTTATCAATTATGAATTCCATTCTAATCTATCAAGAACATGGACCCTATAATATGGGGTTACATTTAAGACAAACCAATTGCTAAGCATCAACACGTGGACATTTTTGCTGAAAATAATGGCTTATTAGTTAAACAATATTGTGAATCTTATGAATGTATCAAATACATTACCATTGCCAAGATCCTCAATGAATGTTTCATTGGTTGTCTTGGAGCCATTACTATCTCTCTCTGTGTAGAGCCCAGGCTCACCTGAGTAGGTTGCTGAAACATATCTTTGGTTTTCCTCACTGATGCTGAAAACTCCTTGGTCACCCTGAGTTTCATCAGTTCTCATTTCTACAATACATAATCATATCCCAAATACAGATAAAATTTCAGCAAGTTTGAAAAATAAGTCAAGTTTTGCAATAAAAAAGAGTCTAGAACATGTATCTGAACTATAGGGTCACACATGTCACACCACACTATAGGGCCTACATTTACATTTATCAAATACCAATACTACTCCATTCTGTCAAGAACATGGATCCTATAATATGGGGTTACATTTAAGACACAACCAATTGCTTAGCATCAACACCTGGACATTTTCGCTGATTTTACTGGCCTAATACATATGTAGTTAAACAATATTGTAAATCATATGAACGTATCAAATACATTACCATTGCCAAGATCCTCAATGAATGTTTCATTGGTTGTCCTAGAGCCATGACTATCTCTCTCTGTGTAGAGCCCAGGCTCTCCTGTGCAGGTTGCTGAAACATATCTTTGGTTTTCCTCACTGATGCTGAAAACTCCTTGGTCACCCTGAGTTTCATCAGTTCTCATTTCTACAATACATAATCATATCCCAAATACAGATAAAATTTCAGCAAGTTTGAAAAATAAGTCAAGTTTTGCAATAAAAAAGAGTCTAGAACATGTATCTGAACTATAGGGTCACACATGTCACACCACACTATAGGGCCTACATTTACATTTATCAAATACCAATATTACTCCTTTCTGTCAAGAACATGGATCCTATAATATGGGGTTACATTTAAGACACAACCAACTGCTTAGCATCAACACCTGGACATTTTCGCTGATTTTACTGGCCTAATAGTTAAACAATATTGTAAATCATATGAACGTATCAAATACATTACCATTGCCAAGATCCTCAATGAATGTTCCATTGGTTGTCCTAGAGCCATGACTATCTCTCTCTGTGTAGAGCCCAGGCTCTCCTGTGCAGGTTGCTGAAACACATCTTTGGTTTTCCTCACTGATGCTGAGAACTCCTTGGTCACCCTGAGTTTCATCAGTTCTCATTTCTACAATACGTAATCATATTCCAAATACAGATATACTGTCAGCAAGTTAAAACAAATGAGTCAGGTTTTGCAATAAAAAAAATTCTAGAACATGTATCTGAACTATTGGGTCACACATGTCACACCACACTATAGGGCCTACATTTATATTTATCAAATACCAATACTACTCCAATCTGTCAAAAACATGGACCCTATAATATGGGGTTACATTTAAGTCACAACCAATTGCTTAGCATCAACACATGGACATTTTTGCTGATCTTAATGGCCTAATAGTTAAACAATATTGTAAATAATATGAATGTATCAAATATATTACCATTGCCAAGATCCTCAATGAATGTTTCATTGGTTGTCCTAGAGCCATCACTATCTCTCTCTGTGTAGAGCCCAGGCTCTCCTGTGCAGGTTGCTGAAACATATCTTTGGTTTTCCTCACTGATGCTGAAAACTCCTTGGTCACCCTGAGTTTCATCAGTTCTCATTTCTACAATACATAATCATATTCCAAATACAGATATACTGTCAGCAAGTTAAAACAAATGAGTCAGGTTTTGCAATAAAAAAAATTCTAGAACATGTATCTGAACTATTGGGTCACACATGTCACACCACACTATAGGGCCTACATTTACATTTATCAAATACCAATACTTCTCCAATCTGTCAAGAACATGGACCCTATAATATGGGGTTACATTTAAGTCACAACCAATTGCTTAGCATCAACACATGGACATTTTTGCTGATCTTAATGGCCTAATAGTTAAACAATATTGTAAATAATATGAATGTATCAAATATATTACCATTGCCAAGATCCTCAATGAATGTTTCATTGGTTGTCCTAGAGCCATCACTATCTCTCTCTGTGTAGAGCCCAGGCTCTCCTGTGCAGGTTGCTGAAACATATCTTTGGTTTTCCTCACTGATGCTGAAAACTCCTTGGTCACCCTGAGTTTCATCAGTTCTCATTTCTACAATACATAATCATATCCCAAATACAGATAAAATTTCAGCAAGTTTGAAAAATGAGTCAAGTTTTGCAATTCAAAAGAGTCTAGAACATGTATCTGAACTATTGGGTCACACATGTCACACCACATTATAGGGCCTACATTTACATTTATCAATTATGAATTCCATTCTAATCTATCAAGAACATGGACCCTATAATATGGGGTTACATTTAAGACAAACCAATTGCTAAGCATCAACACGTGGACATTTTTGCTGAAAATAATGGCCTATTAGTTAAACAATATTGTGAATCTTATGAATGTATCAAATACATTACCATTGCCAAGATCCTCAATGAATGTTTCATTGGTTGTCTTGGAGCCATTACTATCTCTCTCTGTGTAGAGCCCAGGCTCACCTGAGTAGGTTGCTGAAACATATCTTTGGTTTTCCTCACTGATGCTGAAAACTCCTTGGTCACCCTGAGTTTCATCAGTTCTCATTTCTACAATACATAATCATATCCCAAATACAGATAAAATTTCAGCAAGTTTGAAAAATAAGTCAAGTTTTGCAATAAAAAAGAGTCTAGAACATGTATCTGAACTATAGGGTCACACATGTCACACCACACTATAGGGCCTACATTTACATTTATCAAATACCAATACTACTCCATTCTGTCAAGAACATGGATCCTATAATATGGGGTTACATTTAAGACACAACCAATTGCTTAGCATCAACACCTGGACATTTTCGCTGATTTTACTGGCCTAATACATATGTAGTTAAACAATATTGTAAATCATATGAACGTATCAAATACATTACCATTGCCAAGATCCTCAATGAATGTTTCATTGGTTGTCCTAGAGCCATGACTATCTCTCTCTGTGTAGAGCCCAGGCTCTCTTGTGCAGGTTGCTGAAACATATCTTTGGTTTTCCTCACTGATGCTGAAAACTCCTTGGTCACCCTGAGTTTCATCAGTTCTCATTTCTACAATACATAATCATATTCCAAATACAGATATACTGTCAGCAAGTTAAAACAAATGAGTCAGGTTTTGCAATAAAAAAAATTCTAGAACATGTATCTGAACTATTGGGTCACACATGTCACACCACACTATAGGGCCTACATTTATCAATACCAATACTACTCCATTCTGTCAAGAACATGGACCCTACAATATGGGGTTACATTTAAGTCACAACCAATTGTTAAGCATCAACATGTGGACATTTTTTGCTGAAAATAATGGCATAATAGTTAGACAATATTGTAAATCATATGAACATATCAAATACAATACCATTGCCAAGATCCTCAATGAATGTTTCATTGGTTGTCCTAGAGCCATCACTATCTTTCTCGGTGTAGAGCCCAGGCTCTCCTGTGCAGGTTGCTGAAACATATCTTTGGTTTTCCTCACTGATGCTGAAAACTCCTTGGTCACCCTGAGTTTCATCAGTTCTCATTTCTACAATACATAATCATATTCCAAATACAGATATACTGTCAGCAAGTTAAAACAAATGAGTCAGGTTTTGCAATAAAAAAAATTCTAGAACATGTATCTGAACTATTGGGTCACACATGTCACACCACACTATAGGGCCTACATTTATCAATACCAATACTACTCCATTCTGTCAAGAACATGGACCCTACAATATGGGGTTACATTTAAGTCACAACCAATTGTTAAGCATCAACATGTGGACATTTTTTGCTGAAAATAATGGCATAATAGTTAGACAATATTGTAAATCATATGAACATATCAAATACAATACCATTGCCAAGATCCTCAATGAATGTTTCATTGGTTGTCCTAGAGCCATCACTATCTTTCTCGGTGTAGAGCCCAGGCTCTCCTGTGCAGGTTGCTGAAACATATCTTTGGTTTTCCTCACTGATGCTGAAAACTCCTTGGTCACCCTGAGTTTCATCAGTTCTCATTTCTACAATACATAATCATATCCCAAATACAGATATACTGTCAGCAAGTAAAAACAAGATGAGTCAAGTTTTGCAATAAAAAAGAGTCTAGAACATGTATCTGAAATATTGGGTCACACATCTCAAACCACACTATAGGGCCTTTAACATCAACCATCCTACTTTATCATATCAAGAACATGGATGTTATGTTATGGTTTTACAATAATTATCAACTAATTACTGTGCACCAATAAATAGATTCCTTTTCAACTCATTAAAAAATTTTATTCCCCCTGGACCAAGAACTTTGGGTTAAAGAATGAGCAAGTATGTGGTCAGTATATCATTAAATTTTTCTTGTAAAAAATGTATTATTACATACAATTGTATTAAGTATATCACCTTTAGTGGAATCCTCTGCAAGTGTTTCATTGGTTGTCCTAGAGCCATGACTATCTTTCTCGGTGTAGAGCCCAGGCTCTCCTGTGCAGGTTGCTGATACAAATCTTTGGTTTTCCTCACTGATGCTGAAAACTCCTTGGTCGACCTGTCTTTCGTCAGATCTTATTTCTACATTATGGATTGAATCATTTTTAGTCAACAAAAGTAAAAAAATGGATCCGGTTCTTATGGCACTGATCAAGAACACTATAGCTATCCACTTGTGTTTCATCAATTATCATTTGTGCACTAGATAAATAGTTATATTCTACAGTTTAAATTTCTTAGCATGCTTTTAAACCTCAAGTTTCTAAAATCTGAAGAAACCTTCACCACACATTAACAAATAAATTTCAAATTTAAACAGAACAGCCCTTTGTAAATTATTTCATTTACCATAAAAATGCAAATGTATTGAAAGCCTTCTTATTGTTGAGATGAAAGATCACTGACTTACTTCTCGAGAATAAATACTATGTATTGTAATTTCGTGCGAAGCTCTACTCCTATAATTAAATTACATTCTTTTAAATTTAATGGCCCTGAAATCCACGTAAAAGCTTTAGATCAACTATCATTCTTGCCGTTAGGCATCTAGGGGTCATTTCACGATATTATGTACTCAAGTATAAAAAAAAAAATCTACAGTAATAATTGACAAATTTTTCATATATAATGCTATAGATGATTACAAGTAAACATAAAAGATAAATAGCTAGTAAATTTAATATGGCAACTGTGTTGGTCACTGCTTTTTAGTCCCCTACCGGTTTTCATCGGAGGGGACTATAGCTTTCCTCTGTGTCTGTCAGTCCGTCTGTCCCATTTCAGTTTTCCACACTTTTTTTCTTTATGCGTTTGAGGAATAATATGAAATTTGCTGAACAGCTTCAAAATGTCAAACTACAGATCAGGTTTACACTTTTGTAGCGCTTGGTTGACATATTTTCTAGAAAATTAATTTTTTGATAGTCCAATTTTTTAATGGTCAGGCTCGTTATCGTGCTAGGTATCAAATAAACGAGGAAAGTATGTTGTCAGTAATGATAATTAATATCGTGCATTACTTGGACCATTCCTTTTATTGTTTCTGACAAACAAATACGTTCTGTAAAATAGTGTCAAGCATTGTGTTGTAAATTTAATCGACAGGGTTTTTTTTATTATTGCAATCGGGTTCGCTATCGGGTTAGTCTGTTGAGACGGTAAAAAATGATATTCTGCATAACAGTGCATTGTTTTCACAAATGTCTACAAACTGGTAGGGGACATGTATTGCTTATGCAATACTCTCAGTATGCTTGTTGAATGTTTTCAAAACTGATGCATGTATTTCTAAAAAATTATTTCTTCTTTGTCTAACGAGGCTGCCTTAATTATAAAATATCAGGGATTTCTTTATTACTTAATGATATTTTTAGTGATACCTGTATCTGCCAAGGAACTGGACAAGAGAAGAGTATATCTAACAAGATAAAAAACTACATGTTTAAAAAATATCTCACTTGTCCTTTCCAAAGTTCAAGCTTTCAGACATTTTGCATTTTTGCGAGGCTACAACGAACTAAACCAAAATTTCAACAGTAATATACAAGTCATTACCTTTACCCGATCTTAAAAATCTCTGTAAAATATTCAAACACTATTGAGTGAAACCTATATATATATAATTTATTCTTGCATCTACTGTGCAAATTCTGTTTCTTTGAATTCTTATCTGCTACAAGATTTTGTTTTAAACATCCTGGTTTCAGACATTTATGATTATGCTAAGTTTCCTTTTACATTAATGAAGCTAAAATTAGAAATCTAAATAAATAAGCATACTTGAAATTTTGTTTGACTTGTTTGGACTTCATTAAATATATGTGACTTTTTGCAGCCTAATTTGGATATGAAGGATAAATTTTAACTACCTTTTTTCGCCAAGAAAAGTCAACGTTCTTTCCATAGTTGTATCTGATTTCTTCACCAGCTTTTATGTCATTAACAGCAAAAATACAAAGATGGGGCTCTGCAAACCCCTCATGAAGCACCTTTATATTAGCATTAGGACTTATATGTTCATCATTTATGAGTCTTGCCATGGAGCCGTCATCTTCCGAGGCATCAATCCTGAGAAAGAAAACTTGCATATACACACTAAGTTAAAAACCGATATTAAAATTGATCCTACTGGAAAATGTGTATGTTGTAAGAAATTAAGTCCTCTGTAAAAAGTAAGGTTGAGATTTTGACATTCAATCTTTTCAGTCTTCTAGGATTCATGTTAATAGAATTTCATGATAATTTTCTGCCTGTTGAGTCGTTTATGTTAAATGTTATACCCTTCCGAAATGTTATTCATGTCATTTAATGCACCTGTCTATTAAAAATTCATCCGCAACAACTATTATATTTTTCTTATGTTAATTTTTAACAACTAACAAGTTAACAACCATTCAATAGAACATTTCAAGGAAAAGGCACACAAATTTGGCATGAAATGATTAATTCACACCTTTTGTTGGAGACAGACTGATCCAATAGTATAGAAAAATAGAATCAAAGGCCTGAAGGGCCTAAGAGTCGACTCGCTGTGAACATGTTGTTAATATTTTGATGTATTTGTTTTTATTACATTGTAAGTAATACATAAAAAATTTCTGTCTTTTATAAATAAATCAAACATAGGTGAACAAAGATTACAGGGCTCATCGTGGCAGACATCACCTTTATAAGACCAGCTTTATCATATTATAATATATTATAATAATATTTAGATATCCTATTTATCTAAAATATCATCTTTCACAATTCATGATTTCAACTTATCTTTGATATGTTGTAGCCAGTGATAATAAGATACTTCTATACTTAATTCATGATTATTTCAAATTCTGCGAGTTGAAAGCAGAAAAGAGTCAATAAATGTCTGATTCCTGAATCATCAACTTGTGTCAGTACTTTCAGTACTTTGATTCAATACGTTCTGTTGACATTTCAATGATAGACTGGCAATGCCTGCCAGACTGGCAATGCATAATATCGTAGGATAGATACAAAGGACCAGTATATTTCAATGACGAAGAAATATGAGCTATTTGCATTATATCGCACATTATCAATTAACGTTTGTGCTCAAAATCCACTTCAAGAGATCGATGACAGCAAGGGTCCTCTCGCTTTGCGAGCTGGGTTTTTCTAAAAATAGATTTTACGCTTAATATGGAACAAGGTTTTCCCCGTGTAAGTTGTCGAATTCATGGGCGGCGATTGAACAAAAACTACTTTGATTTGTTTTATTTTTTAAACATTAAGAAAAACTTCATAAATATATGTGTAAAAAAAGATAAGATTGTTTAACCATTTCAAATTGGCAATCACGCAAACAAAAGAGGTTAATGCATGCATTATTTTCATTAGCGCATGAATAATGTCGTGCAAAATTTTCGCAGAAACGGCTATGATAACAAGGACTCGCTCGCTTCGCTAGCCGACTCAAAAAAAGGTAACACGGACATGTCACTCCGTATAGGGAATATGCATGCGAAAAGGATAAGAAAGTAACACATCAATATTTTGCATCAGTAAAATTGTTTCTGCTAACTGTTGTTAAAATGCATATAACAATCTGCACACACAAAATTTAGTTGTCTAGCTTTCAATCTTTAGTTTCACACTATAGAAAAAGTTATCCTTAACTTGTCTGATGCTCTAGGCAATTATGTGAAAAAACATCAGATGAACATTAGGGCATGGAAAAGCATTCAGATGCATAGACAGAATACTAAGACATTTAATAATGATACATATACCTTTCTTTACTGCATGTCTGTATTCCATGAAAGGAATAACCTTGTCCACCTCACACTAACATAGAAGATAACTACACAAATGAAAAGCAAGAAAATGGATGATATTATTTCCGTTACAAGGAGAGTTACAAGGAGATTTTCTTCTTCCATTTTCTTTTTCATGCCACTTCCTGTCACATGTTTATGACCCAATAATACTGTGATACATACACATATCCAAGAGTCTTAGACCCAACAGCAATATATATTTCTAGACCCAACATTTTCATTATCTACTTTTGAGAAAAAAAAGTCTTCATCAGTCCTCAATATTACCAGTAACTGATCATGAAATATATCCACTTGTCCATCCATCAAGTTTCCAACCCCATTAATGTAACGTTACTTGTCAGAATTCCTAATTAACTTGCCCATATCTGAACATATATAAGGAATTAAAGTGCTAAAAAATATATCAATATTGTTATTTAACATTAATTTGTAAATCAAAACAATTAGGGATCTTCTCATTTGCTATTGGCAACCATTAATGTTGATTTAACAGTCGCAAACCAAGTTTTATCGGCAAGTGGAGCCCATAAAACAGATGTTTTAGATTCTAACTTTAGTGCAAATTATGCATTTTGTTTGATGTTAACACCTTCTTTTGTTGAGTTTCTTTTTTAAGAAATATATGTCAATAAATTTTGTGTTTTAACGTCATTCTTTTTTTATGACACGTACAATCAAAAGCTTTCACTCTCGTTAATACTTGTTTAACTCCATAAAAAATTAGTGCATTAGCTAATCAAAATGCTTTTACTAAACAATTGGCAAACACAGTATTACTGTATGCAACTTAGTCTTGATCACCATTGTCAATTAACAATATCTATAGTGAAAAGAGACTGAACCCTTTTGAACCCTGATGGCAGCATTTCAAAACTATGACAGCTAGTGGCTAAAAATTCTGTGGAATACTAATTTAAAAAAAATAATATTCACAATATTCTATATAGGTAAAAAGATTCTCTTGCTGATCAGACAAGTGTGCCTGGAAATCGACCTGCCTAATCACAAAATGAACTAGACACAGACAATCATAGACACATGCCCTAGACATTAGGGCTAGTGGACTTGCGCATCATGTCTCCCTGATCTTCTAGACTTCTTTCTAATTTGCTTTAAAAGAAAAGTGAAGTGTCACTACATTTTGGGTCTAGGTTAGTCCCTGAAAGTATTCATGATATTGTGTGAATTTTAATTTTGAACATGGGCACCATAAGCGTAGAATCCCTTCACAAGAGAACATTGAACCTCATGTCAATCATTACTTCTGTTACACATGGACAAACTTTCTTACTTTAAAACACAAGTTACTCGATCCCTTCGACTTTGTTGCGAAGAAAATTAACATACATGATTTGAAAAGGAAAATTTAAATGAGTGCACATTATCAAAGTAGTGATAAACATTGTTTTTTTTACAGTCTACAGGGCAATTTGTCAGCCATTTACTGCCTCAAAAAAAACAAACTCAGCATCTATATTGACCTACTAGTACACAACTGACTTACCAGTACTTGGTCTTCTTGTTAAAAAACTCAAATTTGTACGCACTCTCTTTAGGTTCTTCTAAGCATAATTTTCCTCTGTATTCTGCAATAAAATCCCCTTTACATAGAGGTTTTTCTGTTACAACTCCCCAGTCTGCAAAAAATAAAGAATTCTAACATCAGAGATTAACAAACGTTTCAGAATCTAAGAAGCAGGTGGTGATTATTTTCATTTCTACTACAGCTATTGCCAAGATCAAAGAAATGCTGCAGACATTATTCACTAGGGCTGGGACGATACTGTACTTAGCCGATTCGGTACATGTCATGATACATGAGATGTGATACGATACATATCACGATACGTTGCAACTAAATGAAAACATGAATAATGGTTTAAAATTTATTCAATCTGTCGATGTATTACTGCATGTCCAAAGTTGTTTTATTATATTTAAAATGAGCGTTGCACAATTTACAAATTACTATAGTCTCGTATACATTACTTTTTCAAAAACAAGTAATCCAAAAGTTTTCAACACCCCAGATTTAGCTTCCTAACAGTTTTGACAACTTTACAAAATTGCAACTATTTCTTAAATCTAAATAGAAGTGAAACAACTCACTACTGTATCAATTCACCATGTCTATAGTTTCAGTAGTGTTTACATTAATAGCAAACAAATAAGTATTTTTGTAATGTTTATATTAAGAAAAATGTGTTTATGTAACTAGGAGCAACTGGGGCAAAATATCAACACTTCATTCACCAGAGTTTTATTAATTAATGCAAAGAATACCTAAGAAAAAATAATTAATATAAACCAGGAGCAACCCATGTGCATGAAACTTACAGGTAAAAAATTACATGTACTTACGTATCTCATCACTAATCCAAACTTTTTTTAGGAATTCTATATCCCTTTTTCTTTCAATGCATTCTTTGGCCACCATTAGAGGCTTTTTACGTTTGTTGTTTCTTCTGAAAGCAGAAGAAAAAAGTGTGTGTTGATCAGCTGATAGAAAACAAAGCTATTATATGCTTGTGCCCCCTCAATAATAACATCTGATGACCTTCTTTTTTGGGGGGTTAATTTTTTTTTTTTTCATTTTCAAAATGTATGGTTGTGCCCCCCCCTAAATTTAATGGCTAAAATTAAACCCTGTCCATGACCTTCGATTTACAGGAAGTTATTGCTGCTCATATCTTTTCGTTATTTTTCCAGTAATTAATCGGTAAAAGGTCAAAATGTAAAAGAATCTAACGATATAAGATAAAATGTAAGAATATAACATAAAAAATTATGTCGTAAACGCACCTACAGTATGTGTTTTAAAATTTTTTTTTAGTTTTCCAAACATTATTTTAACTGTTGGTATTCGGACAGGCATAATTCATTCGGACAGGCAAAGTTTATTGACATGTCTGTCCGAATGACTGACTTCCAAGAAAATATTTCCACAGCTATACAAAAGTGAAATTGCTTCCTACGGACATGGTTCGGTTCATACAGGCACTACACTCGAGTGTTAAAAAGAATAGAGAATATAACCTTGACACTTTTAAAATCCTTAATTGTTTCTGTACTTATTAGGTATAGTCAAGTCAATTCAGTTTCGCAGAGGAATTTCGAACTCTAATAAAAACGAAAGTTTCTTCAGAATTGTACCTTTCAAACATTGATCAATCTTTGATAGTGCTCATATTTATATAACAAAATTAATTCCAATGGACCCTATTAAAGCAGTGTAAATGTAAAAATGTATATATACCTCTGCATCGTGGTTAAAACCACTTCGTGGGTCTTCGGTGAATTTCGGTTCATTCCGCCTCCAATTTCGCGCCATTTTCACGCGACTTCTGATTGGACAATGACAATATGTGACCCTCACGGGAAATTAAGGCCCAACAGTTCAGGTTTCAGACAAACAGTTAAATTTACACATTTTTCCGATTGTAAGGAAATAGAACTACGATTAATTGTTGGGTCTATAATTGTTGGGTCGATGACCCGACAGCTCAAAAAAGACCCGACAATTAAACAAAGACCCAACAACAAGCTCATAAATTTGCAGTTGACCAGACAATTGACCAAGTTTAAAACTATATATATATATATATATATATATATATATATATATATATATATATATATATATACTTATATATACTTATATATATATATATATATATATATATATATATATATATATATAGGCCCATAATGAAATAAATATGTATTTATCATTCTAAAACAATATATAGGAAATTTTCTTCAACTCAGAAATTGAAAATTCCCCAAGGCCTTGGGACTTAGGAAAGATAACTCTTACCTGAGGAACTTTCATATCAAATAAAATTAAAATATTTTTTGATTGTTTATTTGTAATGATTTTCATTTGCATGTCGCATTTATTAAAAACATTTTCTTATAACATCAGGCAGCCTTTTCAGATGATTTGTCAACAGAGTAAGAAGATGTTAAAATTATATGTTTTTGAGAAATACTAAAAAAATTGCAATAAAAATATTTTTGAATGTTATGAAGTGTTATATTTTGTTTTATGTGTTTGAAGGAAATACCCATCATTTCAAAAACAATTTTCTTTCAATTTGTAAATAGTTAACCTTTTAAAAATTATTTTACAAAAACACATGAAAACATTGAAAAATTCTTTAACAATTGTTATAGTATAACTATCATCATTAGTATTTGATAAGTATATATTTTGTGGTCTTCTATTGAAAATTGGAATAAACTGTGGGTGTATAGAGCCACCTTAAGATGGAATGCACTGTTTATTCAATAAAGTGGGCATGTTCCATTCTCATGAAAGAAATAATAATCACACATATATCATCCTAGTAGCTTTTCAGTGGAAAAATGTGTAAAGGACAGTTGAACAGTCAGTGCGCAAAATTCACTTTTATTCCAGAAATGGGGATGGGGGTGGGGGTGGCAGACTTATCCAAAATATCTTGAATAAGATGTATACATATTTTTAAAGTTCTTCATGATTTCAGAATAGTGTTGTGTCGAACAAACCATTCTGTTATTAGTATTTTTGGCATGAATTCTTAGAATTTTATTCATTACATCTCTGTGCATTTTATTATGTTAAATAACGTCAAATAAACCCAATATTTCACCGACACAACGTTTTCAGAGAAATAGTTTCCGTGTTCTTTGCCCATTGGAAGTTGTCAGGAAATCTCTCATGTCTGGAAAGATTATTGCAACAGGTTCAGTTTAGTATTTCAATGTAAAAACAGGAAATATGTATTTCATGTAGACATAGTTTATTAAAAATCAGAGAATAATTCTGTACATTCGATTTATCTTAACAAAAATAGGTGACTTTTTAATACATAAGAAAAGAAATTACACAGAGTTCAATGTCTACAAAAATGCATCTATGTGAATATTCATGTATAACTATACAAAAAGAGTGTTCTTCAGAAACATGCTTTAACTTTGCAAAATATAATAAATAATATTAAAATAAAACTACCGTCTAATTTAATTTGCATGACAATTTCAAACAAAGAGAAGCCCGAGAGGAAAAGGCCCACTGGACACACTGACCACAACACTGGAGGAGTGGGCTCATTTTGACATTCCTGATGTGGGTAGTGTATTCAAATGTATTAAAAAAGGTTGTTGGTGATTTTTTTGATGAATTCAAACAATTAGATACAATTAAAGACACCCACGCATAGATTCAACTCAAGCAAACATAATTTCATGTATTAATTGTATCCTACAGAAACAAGTCTGTTTGTATAGAATGACGAATGTGTGGCGTGTTGAAATTGCGTATGCTTATTTTATGTCACAATGCAAATTTATCAGAATAAAGCAAAAATTGTTTTTCTACCTAACTATGCCTATTTGTTAACGCAAACGCACCCTGAACCGTTCAAAATCTGACAGAACGTAATGACCAATTAGTGACCTGAAATTGCGGATTTATGTTTACATTTTTGTAGGTGTATTGAACAAATACATACCTGTAGCATTTGTGCATCCTATGACTTTATCACATGGTTCACAGGCACATTTCTCTGAGCATAATCTGCCGTAATAATGTGGAGGACAGTCGCTCATGCAATTTATCCCTTGAGTTCCGGGCCAACATTCTTGACAATGATCAATGCAAAACATGCGATATTGTGTTTTAAATATAAATAAGAAATAGCTAATAACAAATATTACATATGCGAATTACCTTCACAAGAGTTACCAACAACTCGATAGTTTGGACAGCACTTCAAGGGAGTTCTAAAGAAATCTCGCCATTAATATTGCGTTATACCTGTTGTGAAAATGCACAAGCAATCAATGTAAAATTAATCCATTAAGCATTGCAAATCACATACCCATCTGACACATTTGAACAGACACCAACCATCATTGTGGTTGTATGAATTGTATTAGTAAAAGCGATGAGGGAAAGTTTGAATAACACAGACATGTTTTATGTCAGAAATCTTTTTCATTTATGCCGAGTGTTTTAGTTTATTTATATTGTTTCAATACAAACACGGAAACTTTTCAATTAATTGCAAATTATTCATACATACTTGAGTTATTCAAACATAAACATACTTTAGTTTAGTTTAAGAAATAGTTTATTCAAAAATATACATATAAGTATATAAGTGAGCATGGATTGAACAGCAGGCAAAAATATCCTATATTAGGTCTCTCCATCAGACATCAAGGTATACATATTTATAATACTAATAGTGTAAACGTTTTAACGTTTTAAAGTTTTACATGGACAATTTACTAACTTATTGAGATCATAGAAATATAGGAGTGGAGTGTGTTAAATAACAAGATAATGAAATTTGCATAGAAAAAAAAAACAGAAGAAAAAAAAAACAACCAAATATATATATATATATATATATATATATATATATATATATATATATATATATAAATATCATAGGCTCAAAAATTAATACATGTAAAGTATATGTAGCGCAGTGTTACTTATTGTTCATTTACATTCTAACATATTTAATGCCTACTGTTTTTTTTATATTCATGAACTTGGTAAAAAAAATGAGATATTTTCTGAGATAGATAGACAATCAAAACCATATAGTATAGTATTAATATCTTTTGGTATGTCATGATCATTTATGTATTCATATATCTAAACGCTGAGTTTTTCTGACGATTATAATATTGACAATGAAAGTGAAAATGAAATAAATCCTTATAGGAATACTCAAATCTTAAATATTTTGATGATTGAACTAGATTATGATTATACAAATCTGCATTAAGATCACTTGAAAAATTTCTGAATAGACAATGCAGTATATTTAAATATCTTTGTCCATGGTTGTATAATTTAGATTTTGTTTTATCTACAAGTCTTGCTGGGCTATACTTGTTGCAGATTTTACACTGTTTGGCAAAGTATTCCATAATTTAACTGTTGACGGTAAAAAAGAACTATCATAATATGCACCAGTTCTGGTTATTGGTATATGAAAAAATTTATTATTACATTTAAGTAAAGAGTAATTATGTGCGACTGGGAGAGATTGTTCAACCATATCATATTAAACAATTCGCATTTGTCCAAAAGTACACACACTAAGAAATTAAAAGAAATGCTCTTTATATCATTGAATGATATTTTTATCAAACTTAAAGTCAATTAAGTTATAGAAGATACTTGTAGATAGTTGGTATGAAAATAATCGTGCTGCAGTGATCAATTTAAGATAAAAATAGTTTAACCATATTCCATTGTAAATTGAAATTTTAAAAATAATTTTTAACATCATAGTTGAATTTTCTAATAGATTAGCTGATCCTTAAGGGTAAAACATAAAGTACGAGATGAATATTTTTTTTAGCAAAGAGCTGTTACTAGTAGGTTTTTATCATTTACATCTTAAAATGAATGTGAAACCATTAATCAATGTCCATTTTTAAACAAATTATCAAAAGAAGTTTTTAAAATGAAAATTCACATTTTATAAGCATTTTTATTCACTCAAAAGAGATTGTTCGGTTGCTATTTGAATACATTAAAGGGGCATGGTCACGATTTTGGTCAACATTTATATTTCCGTTTACAATGCTTCAGTTAGGCATTTCTAAAAGTCAACCAAAATTTGAGTGTCATTCGTCATGTTTTAAACGAGATATAGAGCTCGCATTTCTCTGTCATTTAAACAAAACTTTTGTTTACGTTTCCAATGTTGAAGTACAAATTCCAATTTTAGAACCTAAATGATTGTGATAAACGCTTGAAACAATTTATTTATGTCTAAAACGAATTAGAAGAGAGAGAAATAAACTTGAAAAAGAACTTTAACTGGGTTAATGAACCAATGTAAACAAAAACAGGGCACGGGCCTTGTTTACAGAGAAATGATTGTGAGCTCTGTAGCTTGCTTATAACTCTTTGACTGATATTCAAATTTTCGTTGATCATTAGAAATGCATTTCAAAAGCATTGTAAACATTAAAAAATAGAAAAATAGAATTTGACCAAAATAGTAACCATGCCCCTTTAAGATGAATAAGAATATAAAACAGTAATGATTCAATATCTTCGAGCATAGATTAATATTCAGCAACGTTTTCAAAAGCAAGATGATTAGAATCAAAACATATACAGTTACCTTAATATACAGATGATGGTTTTGGTACAAAATGAAGCAAACAATAGCCCCTCTGAAAGGTTAATATATAGTAAGCAACTTGAAATTTGTTTTTCCTGAAAACGAAACTCTTTCTTCCGTATTCATCAAGATGGTCACCATGCAGATTATTTCATAATGAACACACTCTTCGTTTGAAAGAACACAACTTTTCATATCGATTCTGGCACATACCACGGTACTTTTCCAGTACATGCAGCACTTTGTATATCGAGTTCAACTGTTGTCTAAATCACGCCTACATAGTTCATCTTTTTATATATTCAACACACTTTTTGTAAAAAAGGTTAAGATGATTTTTCTACGACTTGAGATGAAATACACAGTTTGCATTGTTTAAACAATGGATTGTGTATATTCCATTCTCTTGAGAGAAATAATGATGACACATTTTTTCTTTAAAAGGTAATTGGATTTACCTTATTTGTACTGGATTCCAAAGCTTCCCAAAAGTCCTTACAAACAGAGATATATAGCAGGTTCCAGTAAACGTTCCACCAAACCTCTTTACTCCTTACTAAATTTTTTACAGTAGTGAAGGAGAAACTTCAAGAGTACTGTATAACAATATACTCCAGAAGTGGAATGAATCAGATGTGGATACTAAAAAACTCTAAAGAATTATTAGAAACTTTGAGGTCACAAAATCTTTCCAAAAATCAATAGCATCAAAACGTACGATTTTTCAACGCTTTATACAACCATTCCACAAACAAATTAAAATCTAGGCTTTTTGATATCATCGACAGTCGTTTCTTCAATAAAAATGTAAGTCGTGAAAATGCTTACCTTGTCATTAGAAATCTAAAAAAATATTTTGTTAAAAACCATTCTGATTGCACACACAAGTACTCTGAAGTTGACATTAAAAAGATGCTTGAGTTTCTGATAGACAACATTTATGTAGTTTTTGGAAATCAAGTCTTCCAACAATCTGTTGGAATTCCCATGGGTACCAATTGTGCCCCATTGTAAGCAGACCTATTTTTGTATTCTTGTGAAGCAGAATTTATTCAAAAACTTGTACGTGAAAAAAATGAATCACTCGCTGTGGCCGTCAACTCAATATTCAGGTATATCGACGACGTATTATCAATTAACATTATTTCCATACTTACGTCGACTCGATATATCCCAGTGAACTTCAAATAAAAGATACCACAGAATCTGCGTCAATGTTTCATATTTGGATATTTTACTGGAAATGGACATTGATGGTAACCTAACAACAAAATTTATGATAAACGCGATGACTTCAATTTTTCTATAGTCAACTTTTCTTACTTATGTAGCAATATACCTTCATCACCTGCATAAGGTGTTTTTGTCTCTCAGTTAATTCGATATGCAAGGGCATACTCTTCATGTGTACAGTTTCTAAGGCGAGGCAAGCTACTGACAAACAAGTTGATAAAACAGGACTATCAACAGGCTCGTTTGAAGTCATGTTTTCGTAAGTTCTATGGTCGATACAACGACCTTGTCAGCAAATACAATCATCCACTGGGTCGCATGCGGACTGACGTTTTTCATACTAATTGTTAGACCATAATTTATCACCTAATTGTCCTACGGACTTCTCCGGTTTTTTTCTTGATTACGACAAAGAGCACACGGCGGGTGTGACCGGTCAGCAGAGGATGCTCACTCCTCCTAGGCACCTGATCCTACCTCTATCTTTTTGGAGGTCCGTGTTGCTCTGCTTTGAATCTGTATTTCGTTTTATGGATTTTTGAGATGGTTGACGGTTTGTTATTGTCATTTTTTCACCAATCAAAGAAATTCTCAAAATCGAAATTGCTTCATTAAATTCAAAGTCAGATAACTCAACTTTGCATGTGTACTAGCAAAAAACTCCATAATAACAACAAATAAAGTGTTCTTTTAAAGGTATATAAATTACCTATTTACTGACTATTTTGACATTAGGAATGTGACCTTATAGCCAGTTTATATTGTCATATCAACGAAACATTCATTGTCTGTTTTTAATTTCGCTGCAGAATTGTTTGCTAGCGAAATACGATTTTTGATACCGTTCTTTGTTCCCAAACAGTGAACAAAACGTGTGTTTTATTGAAAGGTGTCCTAGTAGAGAGGCAGATGCTTTGCAAGTTTTGCCAGAATCCTTCTTTCCTTGGAAAATGGAATACGCCAAAAGAGACTCAAAATCTACCGGAGAAAATTTGTGAAGTCTGCAACAGAAAAGTAGACACATATACTTTGGTTCAGCAACGAGAGGAGAAAAGAGTTAAATTTAGTCATATGGAGGGTTTGGTTAATGTTCATTCTATGACATTGTTTTTGTGATATTTTAGCATTAAAAATTTCAATTTGTGGAAATTTGCCCGAAGTTGTGATTGTGTTTTTATCATTACGTCAATGCTATTTTGATTTGAAAGTTGAATCATTTTGCTTGTCAAGTGATAAGCTAGAAATAAACATCCAAAGCTAAATATTTTTATTTGTTTACATTTCCAGCGGAAGGTATTGTAGTTTTATTTATACTGTGCAAGCACTTTCGTAAACACCTGTGCTGGTCTGGAAATTTGTTGAGGGAAATCATATTGTGGATTCTTCTGATTAGATTAGCGAAATATGACATAATTAAACGTACACGCAATTCTGTTTATTTCTATTTCAGATGGAATAAGTATGAGACCACATTCTTTTTTTTTGAAAACTAAAATTCTAGGTGAAATGCTATTATTTCTGTATAAACTCTTTACATTTATGATTATTCTGTTTGATCATATCATACTTTCAGTTTTTTTTCATTCTAGTGTATTGTACTATATCAACATATAGTCGAACTTTGAATGCGTTTCATAACGTATTAGCATGTTGTTACGACTATCAATTTACTTATCACTAATCTATTAAATGCCTTGTAGAAATGCAAAAAACGACTAGAGTTTTACTTTAGGATAATGTTAAAAATTGTGTCGTAATAAAAGGCAACAATTAATATCTCTTCTGGTTCGACTGGCTTCACTGTCTGAATATCAAACTTTTTTGATTATTACAAAATTGCAAATGTATATTAAAAACTTTTGAAAAAGTTAAAATGGCAAACAAATCAAGTTTGATTAAGTATAAAATGCAATGAAATATTTTAAAAATGCCATTGGTTGTATTTCAGTTGACTTAAATACTTTAAGAGCTCGAATTGCTGCGCAGGCGCAAGAAGCCGCCATGTGCGCTCGCAATTCAAATCCTGTTGATTCTGACACGTGAGTACGCAGGCGCACTATACAGTGCGGCAGACTTCCGGATTGCCATGTGTGTTTCTTTCTTTATTCTGTTTTTTTCTTTTACCTCTAACCAGGAAAAATACTAGCAACGTTTTAATTTTTTTATATCCTAATTAATTACTTAACATTTGGAAAACAATGCAGTAAATGTAGAGATAGTAAAGTGCGTGTTGTACGAGTGCGAATGTAGGGAAATAACGAATTCAGCGAAGATGTATAGTGGTTATGTTATAGTAAATAAAAGTAAATTCTTACCTAATGTATACCGGGTTATTTTCGCCCAATGTTGTTTCACCCTTCTATACTTGCAAATGGTTTCACAACATCTAGAATTCAATCAGAGATATTTAGATTTCTAATCAAGACATTTATAAATTTTGAATTCGCCCAGCCTTAAATTTGCCCAATGACAACGAGGGCAAAAACATTATCTGCAAATAGGGCGAAATTAAAACGGGGGCGAAGTTTTTTCCGTATACAATGTTCTTGTTTAACTAATAATGTTAAAATCAAAGAGATGTACATTTTTTAAAGCGAATTGCTTTAAGTTCCTTCTTTTGAGCAAAATGACTTTTTTCCATAAGTAGTTACATGTACTACATTTTATGATCCGATAGCTTTTTTATTTTTTGTTATTTGAGACTTTAATGGGCAAAATTGGAGACTTAGAGAAAACAAACCCCAGGTATATTGCTGATTCGCATTACATATTTTCACAAACTCGGTGCGTATATGGATACGACTGTTCACAGAAATAGTAAACACACAAGTTTCACTGATTGCCTGTTATGAAGCCGAGTTTCACTGTAATTTGATTCGCCCATTTTTGAACAGCTTTAGAAAGAATTATTTATGCTGTATTGTATTGTTCCTTTCGCTTTGCATACATCTAGTTGTGTTAAAACATTACCTGCATTGTTGAGATACACAGTACTGTAACCATGTATTAGATTTATATTAGAGGTTTACTCATTTAATTTGTTTTTATTGTAGCACATCACATTTAATTGTGAAACTAACTAGCATAGTTCTATGTAACATGATTATTGCACATTTTGTTCGTAAAAGTAGAACTAGTATTTTGTAATAGAATAATATGTTGTAAAAGCGATAATCATTATTTTATTAGAAATGTTGTAATTACAAAATGTGAATGTTGTATTTCAGGATTTCATAGCTTAAATATGATAACTTCATCTGTAGTAAAACATATCCAATGATATCAATTCTCATATAAATGAAAAAAAAATCCACCAAATATAATATAAGTAATGGGTGTGTCGAAGTGTTTACATGTATTGTTAAATATAAGAGATGAATATTGTCCTATCGTAATACCTGGTATAATTCTGGTATAATTTTCACCCAATATTGTTTCATAAACTAATTCTATATTGCCTTTATTTTAAAGACAACGCTCTGCTTAAGTTAGGAGAAATTCAAGCATGAAGAAAAGGCGCAATGGCTAAAGTAATAACTCTTAAGCAGATGCTTCACAAAGAAGAATTAGATAAACCAAACTATGGTCGCGAACGACGCAGCAACGTAGGAGTTCTTCAGACACCTGATATGTCAAGTCTTCCGCCGTTCCCTACCATAAATGTAGGTTCCAGAGAAGAATCAGAAGCTGTTGAGGCAGACGATGCGACAGAGAATAATATGGAGAATATCCGCGCACTTTTTCTTTTGAATTTTCCCCTCAGTGATGACGAGCAACTGTCAGCAACGGAAACGCGTGACCAGAGTGAAAGCGACGAAGTGGTTGAGTGAAATCGACAAAGGGCAGTATAACGACTACAATCAAATGAAGTTCTTTTGCCAATGTATGTACACAGCTAATTGTGCCACGTACGTTTCACATATGTTTAAACTTAACACATGTACAACATACGTTAAACATACGTGAAGTCAAACCGTACATTAGACATACGTTGAGAAATGTATGGTTAACATACGTGTGATAACATACGTTCAACATCACATACGTTTAACGTACGTTAGATTTTACATATGTTAAACGTATGTGAACCATATGTTTTACATATGTAGATCTCAACCACATGTAACACATATGTTAATAAACACACGGTTAATATGAGTTCTAACAACCGTATGCTACACGTGCGTTCATAATATATGTTTTACATAAGTGTGAAGGAATGCATTTGAATAACATTAATATTATCTGCATGTACATGTGTACATGACTGACGTTGCTGTATCACTCATGTCTCTGAAATGGATGCAGGTAAACCATACATACATCATACACGTCTAAACATTGTATGACACTTAATAGTTATTGTAAGGTTGATTTGCAAAACCACAAATATAACTACATGCATTTTCTAATATTTTCACCAGAAATGTCTCTGTGCAACTCGTATATTTATCATTATTTTCAACCTTCATTCAATAAAATGTCTAGAAATTTGACTAATAAATCATGTTTCACATGATAATTTTACAAAATCATTTTGCATATTCTATTTTCTAAACAACTGAAGTATACATTTGGTGTATGTGACCTAGTGAATATTGTTCATGTGGCATTCTCAATCTGTCGTCGATTTGATTCATTCATTTGTTCCCATGCTTAATATTGGGCTATTGTTTGATAAAAATAGAGCTAGCTATGAATATTGTAAAATATAACCGAGCTTAAGTTGCACTCTTTCAACTTTCTGGTTGTCTTCTTTGGTATACCGGAAATCCCTCAAGACATAGAAATAAGAACAGGAAACCATAAAC
Organism: Magallana nippona; assembly: GCA_033439105.1. Lineage (NCBI taxonomy): Eukaryota > Metazoa > Mollusca > Bivalvia > Ostreida > Ostreidae > Magallana > Magallana nippona. Next base: position 25,352,628 of record CM065920.1, on the reverse strand, counting down.
ACTAAAAGTTCCGACTTTTTAAAAAAAATTTCATGCAATATGTGTCGATGATATATACAGTCTTTAATTCTGAGTCAACAATTTCAGTAAAAAATATAACGATGCTTACAATATATAAAATAATAGATGCATATTAAACGTAATCGGAAAAAGAAAAGCTCTTCATGTGCAATGAAGAAGTACCCCTGTTTCATTTTCACTTTAAATCCAGAGCTCTACACACAGGCATGTACAAAAGCCTTATGCATATGCCTATTTATCATGTGATTATTATCATAAATAATACCTTTAGAATAGTATAATATCCATGCTTTAAATGAAATAAACATGATAGTTTGATGAAGAAGATGTTTAGGCATCAGCTGATTGTAAAAAAGAAGTTCAAGCTGATCATAATCTGTTTATATTTAACAAACTAATTAATAACAGATACGATGCGAAAATGTTGCAATGCTGCGTAAATACAATGAAAAACAAATAGTTTTCAATTGGCTGCCAAAGCCTTACTAAGCAATTCATTAACTGCATGAGTGTTTCAAGAATAACATTTTATAATTTATATTTTAAATTAAGGTAGAACCATGCAGCCTTTCAGAAATGTGTGTCAAATTATTTTTTTTTCATTTGGACAGTTAAAAAACTCCTATATAATTTACTAAAAAGCCAAAATATTCACACATTGTCACATTTGTAACATACAGTGAGCATTAATTCAGCTTGATCACATTGGCCTAAAAATTCAAAGACCAAATTTTAACACAATGAGGCAATTATGATCTCGTAAGTCAATCTATTGATTTTTATTAAATGAAGATAAATCCATTTGGATTGAAAATATAACAGGCAATTTATACCCATATTGTTGGATATATACAGTTTTAAAAGTTGTTATTTTGCAAAATTTGGAGAGAAAAAAAAAGAGATATATATCTTTAGAATATAGACACAATATCACATGCAGTCACTATAAATTATATACATAGTCATGATAGTCAAATTATAATATTTACATTCGCAAATATGTTTCCTTATATGAACCTATGGAATAGCGAAAACGTTCAATTCTGTTTGAACGTTTCCGTGACGTCACAATGATAACCACACGCGCTTATCGGTTGTCGCTTGGATTATTGTAAACATAAAATCTTGGTAATTTTAACAGTTCTGAACGATTTGTCTTTTACAAACGTAAATATAAGTAATAAACAGTAATGCTAAAAGTTCACCGGGATATAAAGTTGGTTGGTACGTGATCAAATCTACTGAGAAGCCCTTCGGGCTTCACAGGATTTGATCACGTGACCAACCAACTTCATATTCCGGTTAACGTTTTTAATTGTTGTTTATTTCTTAATTAAATAATATTAACATTTTGGTCCTAGCTGGCATAAATATAAAAATAAGTGCAGTATGTAGCAACCCCTTCGGTCAAGTAAATTAATATAATTCCCCAAGATTTTGGACATATTTATGGTTTTTCTCTCCTTTGAAAAAGAATTAGGCTATACTACATGTATATCTTGTACAATGCTTTATCGGTAATTCAAATACATGTGAACTTAAATGATCATGTAATTAATATTGTTGATATGCTCAAAACCGTATAGCCAGAAATTTATCATATTTGAAAAAAAAGAAAGCCACTGGAATTACCTTAATATTTATATTTAAAGCTAACACTTAAAAATCTAAACATACAATATATGCATAGCAAAAGTGCTGCTTATATGTACTACACGAGGTGTATTGATGTAATTTGCAAAAACCATTAAAAAAGTTGAACATGGATGCTTAGAGATATAGAACAGATTAACAATAATCACTAAGCATGTAGAAATTTTTGAAAAAGTATGCATGGTCATAGTTATGATGCAAATGAACTTTATTGGTAAGTACTTCTTCCTGTTCCACCCTCTCTGTTACACGAGTGTCTCGTATGCTGCATTTTGCACCCAGGCAGTCATGCATGACATTCAGTCTTTTAATGACTTTGATTGTATGAATGGCAACAACCTCATTTCCCAAATGTAATTTTGGACAACCCAGTGAATTACAACTTGTCGAGCACTCTGTGGCCTTTTGTATTATTGCCATCATCTTTGTTGGCCCTCTGGTAGGCAAAACTATGATGCCTTCTTTGAAAACTCCACAGCTCTCCTGATAAAGAAGTAAACAATACATGTGGAAACAATGAATGCATTAATGACTAATGCACACATGATTTTTTTCACATTTTCCTTACATTTATGATTGAAATAAGTACTGTGTATTTTTAAACAAGAGGCCCAAGGGCCCATGGGCCTTATCGGTCACCTGAGTAACTGTAGTGTGGCTTTTGCAATGTATACTCATGTGCATTATAATTACAGGTCTAAATGAATTCATTTTTAATATTCCGGGATTATTTAATCCAATAAACTTTCTGAATTCTGAAAAAATAATTAAAATATTGTAGCATAACATCATTGACATAATTGAACAAATCTTAAGTACAAATAAAATATATTTGGTTGAAATTACACCACCCTACCCTTTATAATCATTAGAGTATCATTATGTAAGAGTTCATCTGCTTAATAATCACGAGCAAAGCAGAAGATTTTTAAATATTTTCAAAGAATTAATGCATTTTCACTATATAATAATAATTAGAGCCCCGCCCTAAGACAAGAACCCTGACCCAGGGGGTCATGAAATTCACAATTTTGGAAGAGGCATTCTTACTCATCATAATTATGTACTTAGTTCATGGGCTTAATACCCAAGGGCAGAGGAGAAGATTTTCAAAGTATTAATGCATTTTCATTATATAATCATTAGAGCCCCACCCCAGTGCCAGAACATCTGACCCTGAAGCCATGAATTTCAGACTTTTGGTAGTGAGCTCAATGCTTATTACATTCATGCCAGCAGTTTGACTGCTTGATGTCCAGGAGTAATTTAAAGAAGATTTTTTTTAAAGATTGCATTAATTTGATGGTTTTAGCCCCACCCCTCAGACCCCAGAGGGGCAAGGGCCATGAATTTCATAATTTAAACTTCCCTTCACCCATATATGCTATTTGCCAAATTTGGTTGAAATTGGTTCAGTGGTTCCAGAGAAGAAGCTCAAATTGTTTGAAAGTTTAAGACTGACGATAAACAATGACGGACAAAAACAGATATCATTAATAGGTCACCCGAGTGACTCAGGTGACCTAAAGATGAGGATGCTCATAATAACTTCACTCTCTACTATCACTTTAAAATGTTATACATACATTCTCGCCTGGTGTCCCATACTCCACCCAGTCATCAGCATTGACCATTTCACCACCTGCTGTGATAGCTGATCCTCGCTGAATTTTGTCCTCTAGAGAGTGATTGTTTGAGGCCAGCAGGGAGAGCATCTCGTCGGTAATTTTCTCAGTCTTGGTATGTCTGTTTGACTGTCGATATAGTTTTCGTACTGTACCATTCTGCATCTTTTTGTCTGAGGTGACCGACTCTCCCATAAATTTCTGAATCTCTGCCATACGTTCAAACTGAGAACATGTGCTGAGACATTTTTCCTGCAATACAATATTTCTGGTAAACCATGCAACTTAAGTCATAAGTCCTTTCAATTTTCTTGTAAATTAAATACTACCTAATACTAACCATTCTTCAGACTCCTTAAAACATCCCCCAGACAAAATATGTTGGCATATTGTATGCTTTGTAAACTTTATACAAGTGTCCCTGTTACACGCCTTCTGATTCTGAAGGAAGATTTGATCCCTTATGTTGCCATGGTTTTTTTTCGAAGGCATCCTCTATGTAAAATTTAGGGGGACCATGTTTTCTTATGCCATCAACCTAAGAAAACAAATGCATTTAACATACCGGTATTTGGAAAGAATCATGAGAATTGCATCAAATATTCTTAGATACATGTACCTGGTTATTGAAAGTCTCTACTTATAGGCATCAATCATTATTATTAGAGCAATTAAGAATAGAATGTTTATTTAGTACACAAAATATATGATCTGATTTATTTCTGAGCTTACAATATCTTTGTGTATAATTTGGAGAAAGAACACATGCATCCTAATTAAACAGGTTTCCCATTAGCATTACACTCTAAATTTACACAAGCATTCCATATATTCTTGTAAATAAAGTTTGTCTTTCTTACTATGTGAAGAAGGAGATGTGACTTTGCTTTTCTTTGGAGTTCAGGTGTATGAACTTTGACATAGGAGAGATATTTGTCAATGGTTGACTGTAGATACTGCAGATCATCCTCATCAAAGCTCTCACTATGCAGTTGTAGCTGAATCTAAAACATCATAAAAGCAAATTTCATGTACATTTACGGCTAAACGAACGGCCTCATGCAAGGTTCAAATTTAATTTGGTGTCAATATCAAAACCATAAAGTACATTTGCTGATGTGCCATTATGCAAGTTTTTTATGTAATTTTTATGTAACGTGCACGTGGATGTGTTTACATGCATTGATTGATTGAAGTTTGTATTTTAGAGGAGGTTCAACTTATATATGAGAAGAAGGTTCTCATGTCGTCCATGGCTGGAAGTCAAAAGTGATGACTTCAAGGTAAAAAATGTGGAGGTTGATTGTTTTTTTGTGCTTCTCACTTAATGTAATCTGTGATAAACTTATGAATATATAAATGTAAATATTTCAGAATGAAGTTCACACTTGCCTGACCATGGACGACATGAGAACCAATCCTGCAGCATTCCAGGAAATGGTCTCTCATGCCCTATTTAAATTCACAGAGCTCAGGAATCAGTTTTGGAAAAAGGTGTGTAATCATTTGATAAAAAATATTGTTAGGCTGCTGTCAGTTGTCCAATTATTTTATTTTCGCTTTATGTTTATTTTACATGAGTTGTTAACTTAAAAGTGACTGTATGTGTAAAAATTTGTTAGGTTTTACAGTAGGTTAATATATGCATAATTCTCTTGCATTAAAATAAAACAAAAACAACTCTCCATAATACTTCTATGTGACAAATAGTTATACCCCCTACAATGTTTTTTTTTTTGAATGGAAGGGGTGGGGAGGGGGGAGTGTGTATATATGAATTGCCTTGTCCGTCTGTTTGTCTATTGGTAAGTCTGTCAGTGCAATTGTGTCCCATCCATATACCTTTTTTATGGTGGAACAATAGAATCTCTTACTTCACACAAAAATTGTGTATGACCTTTGGGTAAAACATAAGTTTAAACCAAGGTCATTTGGGAAAGTTCAAGGTTACTGGAAGGAAAAGAGCATAATTCCCTGTGTGTTTGTGTGTGGAGGGGGTTGATACAAACATATCTGATATGCTCTATTCCTGATTCCTTATTCTTAATGATCAACTGGTTAAATTACAACACAAAAGGTCAATATTGGTTACCTCTTGATATATGAGATAAACTGCTAAAATGTATGTATGTTTTTGAAAATTTATTTTGCATAGATTCTGGCAGACAAACAACGGATTCCATGTAAAGCTGTGCTATGACATCTTTCACAGCTACTCCAAGGCCGATGAATGCACCCTCCCTCAGGACAGGATGCATGCAACCCTTCTGTTGGTAAGTATTTACAAACAGTTATCAAAATATGAGAAAAAATAACTTACATAATCTTGATTTTTTTAAATAAAAAAATACTGTTAATCTTTTTAATTTCAGAGACACTTTCTTCACAAGAAGTACTATTCATGATCAGATGGGGCTACAACACCTTTCTGGGGTGAATTTAGGTCCTTTTGGGAAGAGGTAAGTATTCTCAAAAGGAAAGATGCACATTGATTTAAAATAATTCCAAATAAATTTTAGCAAAACTTTATTTGTTTTTAACATTTCAGATTGAAAAGGACGGAAGGCCCGAGAAATGGGAAAGATTGGAAGAAATTGACAAGAGGAGAGTTGAAAGGGCAAGAGGTAAAAACATACCTTTTCTTTAAATTATGAAAATCAATGTAAAAACCAATTCATTACAAATATCCATCGATATATGTGTAATGAATTATAATGCTAAAACTTAGCTCTTAGCTGACCTGAATCTTCTTGGGTCAAAATCAGATCAAAATTTGTTTGGCATCTGATGTTGTCTCTGATTGATTTTTTCTTGTCCCTCACAAACTTGTGTGTGCCATACCTTTTAAACTGGATGGTGTAGGATTTTGAAACTTGGTCAGCTGGTATGTCATATAAAAACGGATGTAACAATCAAAAGTAGGTCACAATAGCCTCGGTTTGAAAAATACCTGGCGTAACGTAGCCAAACACTGTCTGGGCAAGATATTTTAAACTGGATGGTGTAGGACTTTGAAACTTGGTCAGCTGGTTTGTCATATAGAAACAGATGTATCAATCAAAAGTAGGTCACAATGGCCTCGTTTTGAAAAATACCTGGCGTAACATAGCCAAACACTGTATGTGCCATATCTTTTAAACTGGATGGTGTAGGACTTTGAAACTTGGTCAGCTGGTTTGTCATATAGAAACAGATGTATCAATCAAAAGTAGGTCACAATAGCCTCGTTTTGAAAAATACCTAGCACAACATAGCCAAACACTGTCTGGGCCATATCTTTAAAACTGGTTTGTGTAGGTCACAATAGCCTCGTGTTCAAAGGTACGCAATTCAGAAGGGGGCGGAGCGAATCGACCGAGTCCCTTCTTTATAGCTTAAATTTTACTTAATATGATCTAACTTACTTAGAACATATCCCACTTTTTCATTGGCTGATCAAAAGTTCTGCGTCAATCAGATATTATCTGCCCTTTGTTTACGGCTCTCTTAGTGGGAGGGTTAACAGGTATGAGCATTGTGTGAACACATTATGATAAAGAAGAAAATATAAGTTGCAGTCATGTTTTTCTTTTTATTTTCAGAAAACTCTGGAAACACGGAAGAGTAACTGTACATGTTTCAAGAAGAATAAACCAGAATTTTAATTGTGAAAATTTGTTTTTAGATTAGCAGATGGCTGGACAAGTAATTACATATAGTTCCATTGATACGAAAGTAAAATAGTTATTTGAAGAGCCTAAAGCAGGGAGTTAAGGGATTTCAACAACTTGAACTGAAAGACAAAAGAAACATTTGAAGACGTTTAATCAAAGACCTGGATGATGTGTTTGTTATGTATACAAATGGGACTCAAATATTTACATATAGAATATATACATACATGTCGCAGGTTATGAGAAACACGTGAGATGCAAGTCACAATAGATATATATACATGTATTAGATATACATATGTTAAACGCATGTTATAATCCACGTATGTGAAACGTATGGTATCTACCACGTACATTAAACGTAAGGTATGTACAACGTATGTTAAACATACGTGTAACGTATGTACCACGTACAGTTTAAAACGTACATTAAACACACGTGGTACCTAAATCACGTTAAACGTAGTGAGGTCACATACGTATTATACACGTTTAACGTATGTGATACATATGTGGCACATTTTGCTGTGTACGGGTTGAGAGATACTTTTTTCAATGAAAAATGGTACTATTATACTAATGTATATTAATTAATCACGTTTTTCACCGATTTGATTTCTGAGGAATATTACAAATGAACCACAAGTCAACATAACACTTTTTAACACATTCATTAACTTTATGCATATACATGTGCTTATCTGATATATACTAATGTACATTTGTTAACCACGTTTTTCACCGATTTGAACTCTGAGGAATATACAATTGAACCACAAGACAACAGAACATTTTTCACATATTCATTCACACATTCATGAAGTACATATTAAAACAATTCTGTTGATTTTGTAAAGCTATATCTAAGTTTTTTTCTACCTCTAGTGCTCTCCTTTTTGAATTCATCCAGTGCCCGGAATAGTTCTTTCTGATGCTTACTTTTCTCGCGACGGATTGCATTTTTTGATTCCTTGTTCTCTGTTTTAACAATGTTTGATACAGTGGAAGGCATCTGAGATGTATCGTCATACACGTTCGTGTTTTTTAGTTTTTCTAAAGGAGTTGAATCGTTATTTGTGATTTGCATGTGATCACTTCTATCCGACACTTTAAGTTTTAGAATGTTGTACGGTCCATCCATTGAATCGTCATGACCATACGCATTTTGTGAGGGTGGTTCTGTCATGTTATTTGAATTCATAGTTTGACATTTGTCGTAGCTGGTTTCTGTGTTTTTTGTTTGAGATAAATCAATTTTCCTCGAAGATAACGACATACTATATCTACTATTCTCTAATGGAACCATTTGATTGTTGGAACCTGTTAAACACAGGATAGCTGTTAATTATTATATTCTCAACATTTTTAATAAAGTAATTCTTTTGAAGTGATTACTAAAAATGATTCACTACCATATTCGGCCGGATCAGCAGGATTCTTAGCCTTCACCCGTCTGGAAGCATAAATACATGAACCATATCAATATTTCGAAAAAGAAATATACAACATTATTTCGTTTTCAAGCTAAACAAAATCAGAAACATAACATTTTTCATTTACCGAATTAAAAAGATTCGTAGACCGAAAATGAAACAGATCACGAAACAAATTGCCAAGGCTGACAAAGTAAGCCATGTTGTAGAGTTCGTTTGACTTTGATCCTTATCTATCAGAAAGTAAAAATCATATTAGTTATTTCCTGGTGTATACTGGTTATTTCTTTTATTAATAACTCTTTTAAAACTAACACTCTTTGATCATTTTGATCAATCTAATCAAAATTTGACCTTTCATGCCCCCGTATTTGATATGTCACATCGACATATCAAATCCGGGGACATGAAGGATCTAAATTTAATTTGGTTTTTTCTAAAAAATTCTTTCCGTATGTAGTTTCTGAAAATACGCATGAAAAAGAAGTTTAAAGTTCTATTGACTTTTAATCTTCCTCCAAACAAGGCGTATTTAAAGACACAATTAAAAATAACCCTTTTCATCTGATATCTTGACAAAGAGTAATATGGAAGAAAACATATGTTTATCTACATGTACGAGAAGTTCAATGCATGTTCATAATAACATGTTGTAAAGAAAAAAAAACAATTTGCGTATGTTTCACCACTGATCTTAAGATATTTTAAACAAACTTTTATTATCTGATATAAGTTGTAAATTCTGTTTTGCAACCGTTTCATTTCAAGAATATGCCAATGAATATCTTGTAAAAAATCATAAGTGGTCTCCATGTTGTGATGTACTGTCATGAATATCAAAGCACCTTTGTGACGTCATATTTTGATAAATCGAGATCAGTAAATTTCTTACTTTTCTGTACCCCGGCAATGTTTCCAGTAGCTGCTCAATAAGTTCCTACTTACTTGACAGTCAACTGCATGCGACTTATTGGACAGTTGCAGATAATTGATGTTAACACAAATACACAGAAACACAATAGAAGAAAAAACTACCTGAATACTGTTTTCTTTAATTTCGCAGATTGTTTTCTTATCATCAATATTATGAATTAAAATAATCAAATAGATTGGAAGACAACAAATCTTAGATTTAATCGAGCAATCATAATTTTCATATATTAACACATATTTACATGTATTTTCTACTATGATAAATAGTAATTCACAGTGATATAGAAACCGAGAAGCCTACACGATCGAGATCTAAGCGGTTTATCGATTGGTTGAAGCTTCAGCAACGTAAGAAAAATCACAGACTTCACGAATTAATCATGATGATGGCCGACTCAAATTCCCATTTATGAAGACTATGCAATTTCTTTTATCTAACGTACTGATGTATATCATCAATATTTTCCCTTTTTTACACACTTTATGATTAATTCAATAATTCATTACAAGAAAGTGTAAATATAAACAATAAATTGCTTTCTTTGGTAATTCATGCAGGATATGAAGGTCGCGATATTGCAGAAAAAATGTATAACCCGCGTTATATGAGGCGTATTCATAGTGCGTACACTTCATTCATGTCATAATGCAAATTTATTGAAATAGAACAAAAACTGTTTTCTCTATCTAATTATGACTTGAACCGTCAAATATCTGACAGAATGGACAGGTTTGGTGTTTTTGAAATTATAAAACAATGATTACTACTTGATGCAATAAGATTAAATTTATTTTTACATTTTTGTAGATGTATTGTAGATGTACTTACCCGTTGCATTTGAGCATCCTGTGACTTTATCACATGGTTCACAGTCACATTTTTCTAAGCATAATCTGCCGTAGAAATTAGGAGGACAGTATGCCTTGCAATCTACACCATAAGTTCCCGGCCAACATTCTTGACAATGACCAATGCAAAACATTCAATATATTCGTTTATCATATAGGTATTTAATATGAATAAGAACTAGCTGATAAAAAAAACAACAAAACCAAATTACCTACACAAGAGTTCCCAACGACTCGATAGTTGTCACAACACTCCAAGAGGCTTCTAAAAATCTTGACATTATTGTCGCTTTACTGTTGTTTTGAAATACATAATCATTCTAAAATTTGTTAATTAATTAATACAAATCGCATACCCATCTGTCATATTTGAACATACTCCAGTCAGCTTTGTGGATGCATGAATTGTATTCACAAATGTGGTGAAGTAATATTTGAATAACACAGACATGTTTTAGGACGGGAAACCTATTTATTTATGCCTAGTGTTACAGTTTATCCATATCAATATACAGCCGGAAACACTCCATAACTGTTAAATAAAGGGCAAATTATTATTATGATATATACTTGAGTTTTTCAAACATGAACTTAATATGCATAAGTGTTTATTTATATATAATACATTTTGAAAAAAGACAAACAAAAAAAAAGACAAAAAAAAAAAAAAAAAAGAATCCGTTATGATGCATCAATGTAGCTACATTAAAGTCTTAAAAGAATTAATGTTTATAATTATAATAAAATATTGTAAAAAAAACCCGAATTTCAATGAATTTTTAGATTGTACTTGGAGATAATTTTGTATATCCCTCCAACTATTTTTAACAAAGTAGTGCCTTTAAGCAAAATAGTTCCTATACTTGCAGAGTGGATATACATTTATTGGGACATTTTAAATCAGAATGCTTGACACATGTCAGAAAAGAGGATTTGCAATTTTAAAAGCAATTGTCAAAATCGAATTATCTTTTGAAGGAAAGAATTGAAATTGTTTGATGTACACCCTTTTCAAAACTGTGAAATTCCCTACTTTTACTTTCATTTTCAGAGTTTTTCAATACAGACGCATTTTGCGGGAAAACGAATCTGACTTCACACCACGAAATTTTAACAGGGGAGATACAATTTGATGAGCTTTCAATCAAGAGGTCCCTCGTTGCTGAACGAAAATTAGGGCCGGAGCTATGAACCCGAACGTAAACATTACTGCCTATGGAAAATGCATTATTTGACTCTACCCATATTGAGCCCCATGCTGGTAAGGCATATTCCTTGTTTATTTGCAATTGTTATGATAAACGTGTGTTTCTCTTTTGTACATCATCTCAATTATGTGAACAAACTAAATTTCCAACAAGTTCAACAAGTTTAGTCATTTAAAAAACAACTTCTATAGGAAAAAAATCCATATCACAACACCCCCTCCCCCCTCCCACAGGATTCTCAGAAAACCGATTTAATGAATTAAAGAAATCATTGTTATTTTAACTTGAATGTTATTTATTTTGAGTTTTTATGTGAAAAAAAAAATGTATGTGTATTTCTACTCATATATGAGTTTAGAAGACATTTTATAAATTTTGAGACCCACTTTGGGTTTTTAGTGCAATCATTTCAAGCGAGTAAAAGTGAAAGTAGAGAAGCAGAAAGTTTACAGTGAGGGAATATACTTCATTCAAGCAGAGTCCAGCTGTCTAATATTAGTTTGCATTGTATGGGAGTTGTATTAATGCCCGGTATGTTCCAATTCTATATTTATGAATATAGATTTGCATTAAATTTGCGTAAATAATCTGTGGTGCATGTTGTACGTACTACAGTGTGTATGCACACTTTAACATGTGAAAGCCTACCATAGTACTTAATCCATAAAACCTATCTTTGTTTATCATCAATACAATTGAATGAAATTATCTATATTCATTTTAAGTAGATATTTACCTATATTTATCTATTCATATATTGAAACAATAGATTAATTTTTTGGGGGTGGGGTTGATATTGAATGTTTAAAAGGGGGAGGGGGGGGGGTTGGTCTTTAGGTTGTGCAAATTTGTTGTGCATGAAGATGTGTAGTTGTTTGTTGTCTGTCTTCTCTCTCTTTCTGTCTCTTTTTTCTCTCTGTTTCTCTTTTTCTGTCTGTCTGTCTGTCTGTCTCTCTGTCTGTCTGTCTCTCTCTCTCTCTCTCTCTCTCTCTCTCTCTCTCTCTCTCTCTCTTAGTTTTAAATATATGGCTGCTTGTGACATAAAATTGCAAATGTTGGTGATAGTGTTTGATACATGTAGAATTAAATTCAAAACATTTCATTTTAGATACCATGTAAATTGAAATGGAACTTCATCAAAGATCAAAATACAACAGTGAGACACACTTGATGTAAGTAAAATTTATTTTTGTAACAATGATGTCTAATTACACTCGTCCAAGTATAAAAGAAGGAACTTGTAAAAACTATATACCCAGTTTTTGACATGCAGATATTTTAGAATATTAAAAACGGGAAACTTAATATTGATTACATATTTCACAGCCTTAGTGGGTATATTTTGTTGTTCTAGATTTTGAACTCTAGTTAATTGTAGACTCATAGGATATGTCTTTCTATAAATTTTGTTAAATTTGTTACCATGGTAACCATATACAAGAGTAAATAAAAAACACCCTCATTAGCAAGTTTCTTTTCCCTGTGACATATCTTTAATGGGTAAAGTCATGGTGCATTTCATCTGAAATTAGGCTGAAATAAAAGTTCAGCAAATATTACACTTGCACGAGTAAAAACAACTCATCACTATGACGTCATTATGACGTCATAGGTGAGGTGATCTCAAGCTAGCATCAAATTTGAGCAAAAAACGAACTAAGGGCTTCACAATATAGAGTCATATAACTTTATTATTTAGAGACCAATACCTACATGTAATACATTGATGGATAGGGAAATTCCGATACTTTTCTATTTTACCTTTTTCGTGGTATTTGAAAACAATTCTTTTTTGTAATCAAAGAAAAACTCATAATTTGTGCGATTAAAATTTTATAAAATCAGACATAATTAAGCTTTTTCCTAAGAATATGAAGAAAATAAATTTGTTAAATTATTGAATGTTTATGTTTTACATGTATTTTAATCCTTGAGATAAAAGTTTCCTCAATATATGCTATTTGGAGAACATCGAGTGCCAATGAACTAGATGTTGTTTGGGTAAATGTTGACTGGACTCTGTGTTCAAATTTCATGCATGTGTATCAATGCTGCAAAATCCATAATTATGTATTGAATTTTTCCAAATTTGGAATCATCATTCTATATAGTGTCTAGAGTAAATATATAAGCTTAGAATTGTAAATAACCACAATGACTGTTTCATATTGAGCCCCATGCTGGTAAGGCATATTCCTTGTTTATTTGCAATTATTATGATAAACGTGTGTTTCTCTTTTGTACATCATCTCAATTATGTGAACAAACTAAATTTCCAACAAGTTCAACAAGTTTAGTCATTTAAAAAACAACTTCTATAGGAAAAAAATCCATATCACAACATCCCCCTCCCCCCTCCCACGGGATTCTCAGAAAACCAATTTAATGAATTAAAGAAATCATTGTGATTTTAACTTGAATGTTATTTATTTTGAGTTTTTATGTGAAAAAAAAATAATGTATGTGTATTTCTACTCATATATGAGTTTAGAAGACATTTTATAAATTTTGAGACCCACTTTGGGTTTTTAGTGCAATCATTTCAAGCGAGTAAAAGTGAAAGTAGAGAAGCAGAAAGTTTACAGTGAGGGAATATACTTCATTCAAGCAGAGTCCAGCTGTCTAATATTAATTTGCATTGTATGGGATTTATGATTATAGATTTGCATTAAATTTGCGTAAATAAATCTGTGGTGCATGTTGTACGTACTACAGTGTGTATACACACTTTAACATGTGAAAGCCTACCATAGTACTTACCATAAAACCTATCTTTGTTTATCATAAACAAAATTGAATGAAATTATCTGTATTCATTTTAAGTATATATTTACCTATATTTATCTATTCATATATTGAAACAATAGATTAATTTTTTGGGGGTGGGGTTGATATTGAATGTTTAAAAGGGGGAGGGGGGGGGGTTGGTCTTTAGGTTGTGCAAATTTGTTGTGCATGAAGATGTGTAGTTGTTTGTTGTCTGTCTTCTCTCTCTTTCTGTCTCTTTTTTCTCTCTGTCTCTTTTTCTGTCCATCTGTCTCTCTCTGTCTCTGTCTCTGTCTGTCTGTCTGTCTGTCTGTCTGTCTCTCTCTCTCTCTCTCTCTCTCTCTCTCTCTCTCCTCTCTCTCTCTCTCTCTCTCTTAGTTTTAAGTATATGGCTGCTTGTGACATAAAATTGCAAATGTTGGTGATAGTGTTTGATACATGTAGAATTAAATTCAAAACATTTCATTTTAGATACCATGTAAATTGAAATGGAACTTCATCAAAGATCAAAATACAACAGTGAGACACACTTGATGTAAGTAAAATTTATTTTTGTAACAATGATGTCTAATTTCACTCGTCCAAGTTTAAAAGAAGGAACCTGTAAAAACTACATACCCAGTTTTTGACATGCAGATATTTTAGAATATTAAAAACGGGAAACTTAATATTGATTACATATTTCACAGCCTTAGTGGGTATATTTTGTTGTTCTAGATTTTGAACTCTAGTTAATTGTAGACTCATAGGATATGTCTTTCTATAAATTTTGTTAAATTTGTTACCATGGTAACCATATACAAGAGTAAATAAAAAACACCCTCATTAGCAAGTTTCTTTTCCCTGTGACATATCTTTAATGGGTAAAGTCATGGTGCATTTCATCTGAAATTAGGCTGAAATAAAAGTTCAGCAAATATTACACTTGCACGAGTAAAAACAACTCATCACTATGACGTCATTATGACGTCATAGGTGAGGTGATCTCAAGCTAGCATCAAAATTGAGCAAAAAACGAACTAAGGGCTTCACAATATAGAGTCATATAACTTTATTATTTAGAGACCAATACCTACATGTAATACATTGATGGATAGGGAAATTCCTATACTTTTCTATTTTACCTTTTTCGTGGTATTTGAAAACAATTCTTTTTTGTAACTAAAGAAAAACTCATAATTTGTGCAATTAAAATTTTATAAAATCAGACATAATTAAGCTTTTTCCTAAGAATATGAAGAAAATAAATTTGTTAAATTATTGAATGTTTATGTTTTACATGTATTTTAATCCTTGAGATAAAAGTTTCCTCAATATATGCTATTTGGAGAACATCGAGTGCCAATGAACTAGATGTTGTTTGGGTAAATGTTGACTGGACTCTGTGTTCAAATTTTATGCATGTGTATCAATGCTGCAAAATCCATAATTATGTATTGAATTTTTCCAAATTTGGAATCATCATTCTATATAGTGTCTAGAGTAAATATATAAGCTTAGAATTGTAAATAACCACAATGACTGTTTCAAATTGGGTATATCCCTCCAACTATTTTTAGAATCGGTAGGACAGCAAAGTAGTGCCTTTAAGCAAAATAGTTCCTATACTTGCAGAGTGGATATACATTTATTGGGACATTTTAAATCAGAATGCTTGACACATGTCAGAAAAAAGGATTTGCAATTTTAAAAGCAATTGTCAAAATCGAATTATCATTTGAAGGAAAGAATTGAAATTGTTTGATGTACACCCTTTTCAAAACTGTGAAATTCCCTACTTTTACTTTTATTTTCAGAGTTTTTCAATACAGACGCATTTTGCGGGAAAACGAATCTGACTTCACACCACGAAATTTTAACAGGGGATATACAATTTGATGAGCTTTCATTCAAGAGGTCCCTCGTTGCTGAACGAAAATTAGGGCCGGAGCTATGAACCCGAACGTAAACATTACTGCCTATGGAAAATGCATTAGTGGACTCTACCCAATTGGTATAATATAAGACCAGACGTAGCGGGTACCACAGGGTCAAAAATACATTTGTACATGAATAAATCAAATTTCCTTGACAATCGATACACACTGTTTTAAGACTGATTAATCTAAACAATATGTGTGGACTGTTGATAAAACTTGCTATAATTATATTATTGAACAAAGTATAAAAAAAAAGCTCTAAATATCGTAACTTGTTTTTTAAGCGGAGAAAGGACGCTGATCACGTGACATTTGTTGATCACATGACAGATTTATGGAATATGTAGTAATAAGTAATAAACATTGTGGACGTCATGTTGTTTGAATCGTTTGTATAATCTATAGATATGTTTAAGAAGAGTACTCCATTTTGATTTGTGCCCCAAGAAACCCAATTTTTTTTAGTACGACATATTCTGATCAGTTTAATTATCAAATTTTAAGTACACAAATCGGGGAAAGTTTAACGTTTTTAATTTTAGAAATGTAAATGAACATCATAAGTGGTTAAAGATATATTCTCATTATTAACCTGCAAATGTTAATAAACAAATCCAAAGATTGTATTACTTTTTTGATGTTTCAAAAAATACCGTGTCCAGAAGTCAAAATTCCAGAAAACTGGTGATGTATATAAAAATGAATAATAAGTTTATACTGCACAGTACAGTCCTGATCCGCCTTATCAATTTCCTTTTATAACAGGTTTTACAGTTGCTATTTAGATACATGCACATAGAGATAAAAAAAAGTATATATATAGCTAAACAGATTCAATATATTTAAGCATGGGTCAATATTACAGTCACGTTTAAAAGTACACCATTATAACAATAACGTACATTTTCCTCAATATACAGATGACGGTGAGGGAACCTATAACACCATTTGACAAGGTTGGAAGCGTAAGCAACTGAAAACTCGTTAGAATGGTTCCTTCTTTAAAACGAAACTCGATTGTCGTCATTATCCAAATAAATGAAAACCAAAAAACAAATAATTCAATATCAAATAAAATCTTCATCATTTTAACGAACATCACGCTAAAGTCCGATGGTGACGGAATAACGACGTTTGTGGCGTCGCGTCATGACGCCGTCATAGTTTTTGACAAAGTGGGGGAAAAGAGGGAGACTATAACGTTCCCTTACCAGAGCAGTAATTGTCTGTTTGAAGTGAGGTGTAAAAAATTGTAAATTAAAGGCGGAACATTTGCCATTATTTTGACGGGAACGTGTTAACGGGGGATGAAAATATTGTGTCCAAATACCTGTTGCACTTCTAAAATGTGCTTTAAATTAGTCGATGGCGATCAAATCTTAGACACATGTTGAGAATTTGGGGTAGTAGCTGTTTGATTAAAATAGTTTTGACTATTAGCTGAGTTTTCCCTCATTATTTTCAATTCAATTTGAATAAAGTTTATTCTACATGGCATACTAAAGTGTATATTGACGAATTTAGACGGAACATGTCCATAACGGAAACAATATAAGTGCTTTTATATGAGCCCAATTATAACCATCGGAATTTGGCGTGTCCCACCATCGGACTTGGGCGACTGCACGCGAACTATCGTACTTTGGCGTGTAACAATATCGGGGTTTGGCGCAGACCATTCATGGTCCCCTGTACTGACAATATTTGAAACTCTAGAAGCGGTCCTGTCCCCAGGTAATACGCTACCAGTAGCTGTCAAATGAATTCAAATTATCAAAAACAGTTGTAAACAACGATCATAGATTCCAATCACGCATCCTTAATTTAATATTTTACCAATTGTACCTACAAGCCATCATCTACCGTTGTTTTTAAAATGAATGACAAATATATGACATATATTTGCGTACGCTTGTTTTATGTCACAATGCACATTCATTGGAATAACGACAAGAGTTTTGTGTATCTAATACATTGTAATGCCTTGAACCGTCCAATATCTGACAGAATAATAGTTTCCCCTTTTTTGAATCGTAAAAAATAAATGACCATTTGCAGTTGATCGGCTTAAATTGTAATTTGATTAAATTTATGTTTGCATTTGTGTAAATGTATTCATTAAGTACTTACGCCTTGTATTTGACTATCCTGGGACTTTATCACATGGATCACAGCCACACTTTTCTAAGCATAATCTGCCGTAGAAATTTGGAGGACAGTATTCCATACAATCTAGCCCTTGAGTTCCTGGCCAACATTTTTGATAATGACCAATGCAAAACATTAAACAGTTTTGTTTTTCGTATATATATAAGAAAGCAGCTGATATCAAATATTCAAACACGAAATACCCACACAGGAGCTCCTAACGACTCGATAGTTTTCACAGCACATCAAGGGGCCTGTAAAAATTTTCGACGCTAAATATAAATTATTTGTGTTGTGAAATACACAAATAATCAAGTAATCTCGATTCGTTAAGTATAACAGTTCGCATACCCATCTGACACATTTGAACATACTCCAGTTAGCTCCATGGATGCATGAATGATAATTGCAAAAGCAATGAAGGAAAATTTTAATAACATAAACATGTTAATTTATGGAGAACCTATTCATTTATGCCAAGTACTTCAGTTTATTCATAATGAAGGACAGATTTCATAACTGTTCACAAGGTTCACTTATATAAATGCAAAGTAATTATGCATACTTAGTTATTCAAACATGAACCTAGTTTGCCTAGTTGTAGTAAGATATCATAAACTGCAAAAAAGAAGCAAACTTATTTTAAAAGATATCATTTTTATCGCATAATAATAGTTTAATAAAACCAAAATCCATGAATTTTATGTTGGTACCTAGAAAAAATTAATAATTGCGTTGCAGCGATTCATCAAAGATGTTTCCAGGATAAACGGTTTATCAAGAGTAAAAAAAAAAATACAGTTCTACGGCATGAATAAATTTTTCTTGACATCAGCGGCGAGTTGTCACTAGGATTCTCGAAAAATGCTGTTATCCAATATGCATTTTTAAACAAAATAACAAAGTAAGATTTTTTAAATTTTAAGTTACATTTGTTAATCATTTGTTAATCATTTTCGTACTTACAACTGGTTTATCGGTTGCTATTTGGATACATAAAGATGATATAGAATATACATGCATAAAGAGATTCAGTAACGTTAAAAAAAGATCAGAATCGAAATATGTACACTTACCTAAATAAACAAATAATGGTTTAAGGAAAACAAAGCACTCTATACCCCCCCTCCCCGACAAGGTTGATATACATGTAGTAAGCAACAAAATCATATGTCGGAAATCAGATATATTAGAGCCAATGTGCAGAAGGCAGAGTCTTCTTATGGTGAGCTGGCCAGTCGGTGGCCACTAGATATGAATACATTGAACACACCCTAATCTTGTCCAACTTAATTCTGGACTGAAACAGCATTAATGTCACACAGTAGAGCCGACCTTTGAAAAAAATGATTTTCCGAGTTCGGTTTCTAAAGAAAACTCTTCTTATAGTTTATATTCACATATACACGTTTTAGTACACTATAGTACTTTTAGACTTAGTAAACTCTGTATTTTTATTTATCTGTATTAAAAAGTCACTTATTTTATGTTTAGAGAAATCAAATGTGTATAATTAATCTCTAATTGTTTTCCGTTTTCAAGCATTGCGTAACAAAAGACTTTTATCATAACCACTATTATATCATTAATTGCTTATAAAATATAAAATATAAAAGGAAATCCAGAGTTTTGTAGGAAATTGTAACGTAAAGATGGTATATTGTGTTGTTTTATGCATATGGTATGATGCACGTACTCATTTTTATGTAACAAGGAAGTCGGCAAAAAGGATTATTCCAAAAAGGTTGAATAAAAACATCTATTGAAGGTTCATAAATCTATCATTTTTTATAGAACACATGAAAGTTAGGAATATATATACATGTAGCTAGGACAGCGAACACCACAGATGTCTTTGAATGCAAGAACTACACATTGAATTTGGATTCGCATGCAGGTTGGTGACGAGCCTATAGTCAAAACATGAAACAATTATTTTTACATTTGAAACAAAAAGTGATATATAAATTCAAAACATGAAGTCCATCTTTGCACATTGTTTCTCTACAATACCATTTACCATGGCGATGCCATACCCACGGCAAGGTTTTCGATATTTTTTGTTAGGGAGTGGGTGCAGGTTACATGTGAAATAAGTTTACAAACACATGAAACGACGGTTGACAGTAGTAGGGGAATTATTCACAATTTTGTGTGAAAATTTTTGTCTTGAACTCTGACGAAAAACGGTCAAAAATGAAGAAATATTCCAGTGGCACATGATGAGAGCACAGAAATACCTTATTTTAAACCATTGAAAAGAATATCGGGGGGATAGTGAAGTTGAAGACTATTCAATCAAGGATGGCCACTCTATTCCATGATCTCTACTTATTTACTACAAAGTCTAATAGAAAATGAAGAAAAAGGTGGTAGAATGAAAAAATGACAATAACAAACCGTCAACTATCTCAAACATCCATAAAACGAAAAACAAATTCAAAGCAGAACAACACGGGCCTCCAAAAAGATATAGGTAGGATCGGGTGCCTAGGAGGAGTGATCCTCTGCTGACCGGTCACACCCGCCATGTGCTCTTTGTCGTAATCGGGAAAAACGGAAAAGTCCGTAGACAATTATGTGATAAATTATGGTCTAACAATTAGTATGAAAAACGTCAGTCAGCATGCGACCCAGTGGATGATTGTATTTGCTGACAAGGTCGTTGTATCGACCATAGAACTTACGAAAACATGACTTCAAACGAGACTGTTGATAGTCCTGTTTTATCAAATTGTTTGTTAGTAGCTTGCCTCGCCTTAGAAACTGTTCATACGAAGAGCATGCCCTTGCGTATCGAATTAACTGAGAGACAAAAACACCATATGCAGGTGATGAAGGTATATTGCTACATAAAAAAGGCACAGAAAAGGCATAATTAAAATCCAGTACTGCTGAATATAACAATATATAAATTCATGCAATTCATTCAAGATAGGATAGAATGGTATCTTGTCATTATAGGACAAGGTTATGATTTGGGGTAAATAGTCTTTTGTTTTATTTTTCCAATTTTAATAAATAATTATGTCTCATTAAGATATTGTTCAAATTAACATTTTTTTTAGTTTCAATCGTACACGTCGAATTTTAAGCTATATATAGAGCTCAATACACCTTGTTTAGTAAGCCAAGCCTCACCATATCATGTGTTTGTTTACTTTTTGAATGCTGTATAAAAAAACCACTCATTCAAACTAACTTTATTATAACGGACTTTATATTTTATTGTGTTCATAACAAACTAGCAAGGAAACAAACTCCGATTAAATTTTTTGACTAGTAAACAAACAAAGGTAAGAAATAGTACTTGAGACTTTTTTGTACACAACAAAGAATTAAAGATTTGTTAAATCTGAATTAAGCAGATAAAACTGACATTCAAATTTTGGCTGATCATTGAAAATACGCTAATAAATCAATTAAAACATCAAAAAAAGAAATTTAATTTTTAGCTCATGACCACGCCCCTTTAATATTTGAATAAATGAACCTTAAATTCAACTGCTACATTTTCAGAACACTCCAAACAAAGGCATTGCCAAATGTCCTTTCCCAAAATCTTTTGTGTCAATAAATACGCACAAAAAGTAAATACATGGCATGTTCTCAAATTCGTTCTAAACACAGTTTATTGTACCACCAAAAGACACCAGTATACAGGAGCTATTTTAGGAATGTGTGGTTACAACCATAACAAGGCAAATTGATTTGCTTGATTTCTTCAGGCAGCAGAGTCAATGACTTAAATATACCAACTTCCAGTATATTTACTAAAATTCATTTTCAAAAAAGTAAATCAGCTTATTCCATTGTTAAAACACTTATTGAGTAAACATAAATACATAAGCTTTATTGTCGATCAGTACGTTGCACAGAAGAGACACCGAACTTTAATAGTGAGTTCACATAAACTTTAAATGTATTGGACGTCTGACATTAGTCACTCAGTGAAATCCATTCTTTAATGCAGATCGTATATTGATCTAGGAACAATCCACGCATAGTCACCTTCAAAGTAATAAGTAAGGCTCAATTTAACAATGCATACATCAGTTATGATTTGAAGAAATTATTTCACTTCCTAAAACGAAAACTGCATAACAACGCCTTTGATGGTAGTTTCAAAAATCATGGAATGCGTGCATTCGTACACTGATAAACTGATTGGAACTGGTTAAATCATGATTCTGTTTTGTCAGTTGCTGTAAAAAAACAATTGGATTTTTTTTTAAAGTATTGGAATAATAATACTAGTGGGTGTAAATATAATACAGCCATCGAATTCTATTAACTATTAGCTCATGTACTATATAGGACATTCATCTTCTGAAACTTTTAAATTGATATTCTGTAGTAATGTGGTTAACGAGAGAATCTCAATGTTTTGAGTATCTGAATGATTTTTAGAATACTTTTTATATCTTTATAGAAAATATATTCACTTTAATTTTATTTACTTTACATTGTGATATTCTAGAATAACAGTATGTCTTTTCCATTTCTAAGTGTAACACACATTTTAAAAGTGATTGGTTAAATATTTCATTCTTTAAAATCGTCATAAAGTGTATTTTAGTTTATTCATTTAAACCTAAATTCAAATTTATTATAATTCAGTCTTTATGTAAGTGTTGATAACGTCGTTTGATGCTAGAAAGTACTTCAGCATTGAAACTATAATCACTTGCATCAGATTTACCACAATTAAAAAAAATGCAATTACCTTTTTTATATCCAATATAGATACGGTTTTTTAATAACAGCATTTGCAGACTTTGCCCATCTATTCAGATAAAATGTCAATATTTGTGAATTCATTGCAAGTTTTTGAATTTTATATAAAATCAATAAAAAGGAAAAGAAACATGTTACGTGAATTAACCGAAATATGCAGAAGACGGCAATGCATAAAATAAGACAAACTGCAAAACCAACAAACGACACTGTCAATATCGTAAGCATGTGATAACCATTCCGATCATGACTGGCATTTAATGAGCCCTTCCTCTTTTGATCGTCAACTGGAAAGAAGTAGAAATTTGTACAAATGATATCACTTACTAATTCATACATGGATATATTCGCCCCCCCCCCCCCCCCCGTTTAATTTTATCCCTTTCGCCCTCGTTGTAAGTGGGCGAATGTATGACTTGGTGAATTCAAAACAATCTTAAAATTACTTGCTTGATAAAGAGTATCTGACAACTCTGTCTGTGCGAATTCAAGACGGAGTGAAACCTTTTGTTAGTCTAGAAGGGCTAAAAACACCGATAGGGGTTAGGGTTGGGGGAATAACTGTGTATAGAGTATTACTTTCATTATTATTAGCATGAATAGTGATATAAATTCTATGCGTTAAGGATTATAAACTTCAATTTATTTTAACTCATGAAATACATGTATTGCATCACGTTTTACGTTAGTACTTTTGTACTGGTAGCTTTTTAAAGGCAGAGTGTACAAACACCATATCAGTTGCTCATGCTTAAAATATTTTTAATTAGCGCACAGTGTTCAAACAATTATTACCTACATAGTATCAACTGCGCCAGACATATATCACCTATCATATCAGATTAACACATTTACACTGACATATTTCTCAAAAAATGTCTAAACGACTATAAGTAAAACAAGGATTTCTTAAAAAGCAAAATGAATATTGAAAAAAAAAAATTTATCATGTAGTTACCCCTTCTTTTTTTTAAAGCATATAATGCAAAAAATTTTTAGGTAAATGATTTAAACAGATAGTTATGTTTTTAATTTTAACATTCGCCAAAACAAGTTGTGTTAAATAAGTTATGCATTCCGCTGTTGTTTATTGCGGATTTGCTCTAATACAGAATGATTTTAATTGATTTTACTTTTTAAATATAAACTTAAATAAATAATAGATGAAGATAATCTCAAACATGAAATGAAGAATTTTAGAGAAATCATGTGGAATTTAATGTTCCCAATTTACATTATACATTTCGCAAGATATTTACAGGGAGAATTAGACAAAGTTAAAACGAGTTATCGCCTTTTATCCATTTATGTAACGCAATCGCAAACAAACTTGATTTTAGATAGTCAAATGTTAAAATAAAGTTTTATTGCCCTTTAGCCTAATACAGTGAAACCCTTAAGA
Organism: Magallana nippona; assembly: GCA_033439105.1. NCBI lineage: Eukaryota > Metazoa > Mollusca > Bivalvia > Ostreida > Ostreidae > Magallana > Magallana nippona. Next base: position 25,328,281 of record CM065920.1, on the reverse strand, counting down.
ATTTATATTAATAATTGCCTCAATACTTCCTAGGCTTCAGTAGATATTCGACTGGGATAAAAGGTACATTCAATATTCATTAGGAAATGTTCATTATTTTTACGACAAAGTTTTAATTAACAAATCACCAGTATTTACCATAAGGAAGTTACAATTCATTTCGATTAAAAATGGTATTTTGTGACACTCATACCATTGTACATCAATGATTTATCGCCAATGCTTTTAATTACAGTCATACACAAATGAACACAAGTATTAATTTTAGCACATTTTGATTAGAATATACATGTAGGTATCAATTTGTTTTAATATATTTTATTTGATCTATTCGAACATGTACCGTCCTCCTTCGACACACGACTGCTATTCATTGTTATGAAAGGCAAAATATAATACAACAAATAAATGTTCATCTTTAATGTCGGAAAACACATTGCTGTTTTGATTTTAGGTTCATGTTTCGAACAGAAGTTGACAGGGAAATAAAACATGAGCATTAGTATGCATTTTTACATCAGATTATGTTTAATATTTATCTGTCTTGGAAGCAAATTGAATATATCAGTTGATATTGTAATAAAATTAGCATCTTTTAAAAATAATTTTCATGACGCGACAAGGATGTTGATGTCACCTTTATTCCAATTAAACAACGAAGCTATGCCATAGGGAAATGTAATGTGCGTTTTTGCTTATATCTAGGGTAACTGTAAAATCAGTTTAAAGTCAACCATTTACTTACTTGTAAAATTTAAGCATCCATTAATTTTATTACATGGATCACACAAACACTTCTCTCTGCAGAATCTTCCATAGAATTGTGGAGGACAATTATCCCGACAGTCTATTCCAAAACTACCAGGAGGGCATTCTTGTCAAAGTTCAGGATTGTAAATACTTAAAAATGTTATGTGGTAACAGGTTATACTATTTCTAAGGGATACAAGTAGTTTATGCATTACCTTCACAAGAGTTGTCAACAATTCGATAATTTCTACAGCACGTCAAAGGATCCCTATGTTAGATACATTCAAATAATGTAAAAAATGGACGTTATACAATATTTGACGAGTTTTTACATGTATAATGAATTAATAAAATTCACCAACCCATAGGAAACATTAGAACATGTTCCTGAATCTGGTCCGGTGGAAATATTTCCAATCATAGTTAGGAGAAGAGCTCTGACCAGCAAATGCATAGTTATAACCAAAACATAAAACCCAGTCGGCTTTGGTCATTGGTACACATTTGCATCAGAAGTTAAATTGGAAAAAGGATGGAAGTTGATTTATATATATATTCAGTGACGCATGATTCCACATAGCACAATATATTACATCATCAGTTCTTTTTTCTGATTTTAGATTGCACAAAAGTTTATGTTTTCAATTTCTAACATTTTAAGTTATTAACATACTTGTTAGCGTTATTAAGCTTTTTTTCTATATCTCGAATATGAATTCCGCTGTTTATAAATACAAATGTACGCAATCCCATTGGTGCCGCGTGGGACTACCTGGTGGCTGCCAAATTAATATCAAGATAAGTCTTTTTGTAGAGGTCCGCGTTTGCTCTGCTCCTGATGTTTGTAAACTTCCTTTGGAGTTTTGATTTAGAACACTGCTCGTTACTGCCAAGTTTCATATACATGTATTTACATAGATAATATTTTGAAAATAAAACAAACCTAACTAATATTTACACTTATTTTGTTGTTTCATTTTCACGTTATTCGTATACAAAAAATCCTGTATGATATACACTTATTTAATACCCATCTACCAAAAACAAAATCACAAAACCACCAAAATATCTCTACAACATGTGGACATAATTTTTAGACTTATGAACATTATATTAACCTTCTTTTTTTTTTTTTTTTTTTATATCGATTTGATCTTTAGATATATATAGGATCTGTTATGATTTGCGATGGCATATTATTTTTATCCAACGAGGTGTTTGTTTTCTATCCCCGAGCCTTGGATAAAAATCATATACCATCGCAAATCATTAGAGATTCTTTTTTTCACATGTTTTACCACGTGTTTTGTTAAACTTCAATCTTTTCTATAAAAATCATGATTGTGAACCGCACAACAAATATACTACAAGACGTCAGCAACTTTACGCACGGTAAAAAGTTCCTTAAAGATTAACAAACATTTCATTTTCGAGCATATTTTTATGAATTTATGAAAGAAAAAATTAAAACAGCATTAAATGCTTCACATTTACAACTCTAAACTTTTCAACTGACTCGTTTTGTTACTTTTTTATTCTACGTGAATCATGCGCCTGAAGCTACATAATGTTTAATTATGACGTCATGTGGCATAAGAACACACAGTGGAATATCAAAAAGTTATTACATGAGTGATATCCACCGCATATTGAGATAAACATGTGATAAATATATAAATGAACCACAAGTCAACATAACATTTGTTCATACATTCATAAAACGTTATGCACATACATACATTTATTTGATATAATATCGATGTATAGCATCAGTGCACATACTTTAAAAACCCCACCTAATGTTCTGCAAAACAATGAAGGGCAATTGATTGTTATAACATGCAATTTAATAGAAACATTCTTCTCTGTGTTTTATGATTTCAATATTAATTTACAACGAGAAAATCATACTTGAAGCATATATAAGAACAATTATGTTGATTCTTTAAAGCTATACCTTACATTGTCAAGTTTTTTTTTCTATCTCTAGTGCTTCCCTTTTTCAATTCATCCAGTGTCTGGAATAATTATTTCTAATGTTTCCTTTTCTTACGATGGATTGTATTTTTTGATTCATGGTTGTCTGTTTTAACAACGTTTGAAACTGTAGAAGCCATCTGATATGTATCGTCATCCATGTTTGTCTTCTTTAGTATTTCCAAAGGAGTTGAATTGTTATTCGTGATTTGTATGTGACCATTTTTATCAAACGCTGCAAGTTTCTGAATGTTGTAAGCTCAATCAATTGAGTCGACATGACCATACGCATTTTGAGAGCTCGATTCTGTCATGTTATATGGATGTGTCGAGTTGTATGTAGCTTGTTTCTGTGTCATTGGTTGGAGATGAATCAATTGTCCGCGACGTTAACGACCCACTACCTCTACGATTCTCTGATGAAACCATTTGATTTGTGGAATCTGGTAAATACATGATTGCTGTTAATTATTCTGAACATTTTTGAACAAGGTAATTCTTTTCAAGCTTTAAAGTGATTACTAGAAATGTTTAACTACCATATTCGGCCAAATCCGTAGGTTGTTTAGTCGAAATCCGTCTGTAAACATAAATCCATCAACCATTTCAATATTTTGAAGCATAAATATAGATCAATATTGGATTTTCAAACCAATCAAACTTAGAAACATAACATTTTTTTCATTTACCGTACTATACAGAAGATTCGTAGACAGAAAATGAAACATATAACAAAACAAGATCCCAAGATTGACAACATAAGCCATGTTGCAGAGTCCGTTGGACTTTCATCTTCCCACAAACTAGATGTGCTACTATTTGTTACTGTATTTTGATCCTTATCTATCAAAAAGTAAAACCATGTTAATTGTAAATTATTTACTGGTGAACACCAGTTATTTCTTTCAACACTTAAAAATATCACTCGTCATTTTGATCCTTCTAATCAAAATAAGATCTTTAACGCTCCCGTATTTGATGTGTCGTTGTGACCTATCAAATACGGGAGCGTGAAGGATCTACAAATTTATTAACGAAACGCGTCTTTAACCGTTCAATATCTAACAGAATGGACAGTTGTGGGTTGCATTTTTGTAGGTGTATTGTATACAAGAGGCCCAGGGGCTATATTGCTCACCTGAGCAACAAATGCTGATCAAATCAGCATTACAGTATCAAATCAAGATATTTTGACATATAAATACAGTACATCTTGCACAAAGTTTTAAAAATCTGTTAATTTGTATCCACATATATTTATGGTAAATATCAAGCCCTTTTTGTTGTTTTAGTATTTGTGAGAATAATTTTCTCTATTCCTCTGCATTCGTAGTGATTTAAAAATCCCCTTTGTGGCCCCACTTGTCTCCAGGGAGTCATGGTTTGATCAATCTTTAATCTGTACAATCTATGCTTTCACGCAACGCGGGGTTGTTGAGGCTGTTCGAAGTTAATTCTACGTTTAACGTTACCCGCGCGCGTGGGTTTAGGAGAAGTTGTCGTTTTTTAAAAACAAACAAACCTCAATTTTAAATTTTTTTTTTCCAGTTGATTTTACTTTTTGCAACTAAAATACTGCAGTCTGTAGAAAAACGGAATGTTTATGGCACATTATGGAGTTTACATCGTATACTTAATGGGATTGTCTTTCAAGCTGACAGGAAAGATAATTAAACAGTTACTTAATATCAGACTTGAATGCTCACTGCATTTATCCTCATATAAATTAATAAAAATCACTTGTTTAAAATTTTTTTTGTTTTAATTTTATCGCCCTCCCTCGTATGTTTGGTATTTTGAGGTGACGTGAAACGTAGAATTAACTTTGGGCAGCCTAAGGAAGCATATGGAATCTTAGTTACATATAATTCCATAAAACCACAAATCCTAGTTATTATGTAACTATTCAAATATTTAAACATCGAAAAGTAGTCCAAAAACAAATGAAAAGTACTGGAGATAATTTTTTTTCACAAATTAAATTGTTTTACGTACATTTACACATTGATGACGTCATCACTGAAAGTGGAATGTCGTGTAAATTTGATTGGAAAACATTGTAAACAGATTCAAAATATAAGTAATCTAAGAACTGTCATAAAGTATTTTGGTGTGATTTATTGAGAGTTGAACAATAGAGTATTGGAAGAGATGTTAATTCTATCAATCATTCGCTAAAAGGTATGTAATTTTGCTTTTATATCTCGACCAGGCTTTCCTCTCTCGTTGTTTACGATATAAAAACCCGATTAGAACAACACTACCCTGTATATTTTGAACTTCAAATTTAACACATATCAATAGTTTGATCAATGCTTAACTTGAAAAGTGCTGCTAGAATCCTGTTTTTGTGTTGCTTTGATGCAACATACCGTTTTCCGTGCAAACTGTGTAAAAGTTAGGAAGATTTTTTGCAAACCAGATGAATAACTATTTAATCGAGGAGAATTTAGGATTCTAGCAGCAATTTTGATAAAACTGTGATGTTTTGCCTTCACTCGATATGCTTATTGTTGTGTGGAAACTGCGGGGTACTGTTGTTCAATCTCATTTTATGTTAAGTAATATACGTAAGCTATTTATAGTTATCACGTGATAATTCACCGATGTGGCAGTAATGTACTACCCGATATTTTTTGCTTTGACATCTATTTCAAAGGAAAATACAAAGTTTTTGGTCTGATTCAAAACCGTTATTAAATTGTACGATTTTGTATATAACAGTCAAAATAAGACGCTATATTGCCCATATGCTTCCTTAACAGCCCCGCAAATTTCCAGCTTTTTGGGCTGAATACTTTTCCAGAAGATTATTGAAGATTTTTCTCTATATCTTCCTACATGTATGTATAATTTGACATCCCCTCATTGTGGCCCCACCCTGCTCTTGGGATTATGATTTAAACAAACCTGAAACTACACGTCAACAAGACGTTGCTTCCACACAAGTTTGAGATTTTCTGGCCATTTTATTTTTAAAGAATATTTTTAAAGATTTTATAAAAATATTTTCTAAATATTCATATGTAAAACTTCATCCCCCAGTTGTGGCCCCACAAAACCCCCAGGGACCATAATTTTAACAAACTTGATTCTACGATACCTAAGGATGCTTCTACACAAATTTGAGCTTTTCTGGCCAAATGATTTTTGAGAAGAAGATTTTTAAAGATTTTTTTCTACATATTCTTATTCAAAACTTCATCCCCCATTATGGCCCCACCCAACCCCCGGGGACCATGATTTAAACAAGCTTGTTTTTACACTTATACCTGAGGATGCTTCCACACAATTCAAATTATTCTGGCGAAATGGTTATTAAAGAAGATTTTTGGAAATTACCAACAAATTTTCAATAATTCGAAATTATCTCCGCTTTTAATCCCCTTCACCCAGAGTAGCTTTGCGCCAAGTTTGATTGAAATCGGCCAAATGTTTCTTGAGAAGACGATGTAAATGTGAAAAATTAACGACGACGACAACAACGACAACAGACAACGAACAAATTTTGATCAGAAAAGCTCACTTGAGCCTTTGGCTCATGTGAGCTAAATACTTACCTGTTGCATTTGAGCATCCTGATACTGTATCACACGGTTCACAGCCACATTTCTTTGAGCATCATTTGCCGTAGAAATTAGGAGGACAGTTGTCCTTACAATCTACACCATAAGTTCCCGGCCAACATTCTTGACAATGACCAATGCAAAACAGTTGATATTTTTCTTTTTCGATTATGATTAAGAAATAGCTGATACGATAAATTACTAAAACAAATTACTATTACCTACACAAAAGTTCCCAACGACTCGATAGTTTACACAGCACTCCAACTGGCTTCTAAAATAATTGGGTTAATGTTGCCTTACTTGTTTTATGAAAATATGCAAATCAGTCAATAATAACTCTATCCATAAAGTTTTACAATTCACATAATTATTCGTCTTACCCATTTGAACATACCCCAGTCAGCTCTGTGGATGTATGAACGATATTTGAAAAAGCGATGAGGGAAAATTCGAATAACATAGACATGTTGAATGCCGGAGACCCTTTTGACCTATGCCAAACGTTTCAATATAAGATATAGACGGAAACATTTCATAATTTTTGACAAGTCTACTAAAGGGTAATTAATAATACATATTTCAGTAATTGAAATATGAACCTAGTTTGCAAATTTTTTTATTTATATATCATTAACTATTGTTAAAAAATCCTTTTATGCAAAAACCGTAAGTTTTAAAAGGAATGATTTTGTTTTTATATTTAGAATAATATTTAAAAAAAGCAGTCCTTGAATTTATAGTTTGTGCTAATAGGTATTGGAAAAAATTACCATAATGTTGCGGCGACCTAATCAAGATGACACCAGAATAAGCGGTTTTACGAGATGAATCAATTTTCTTTGAGATCAGCGACGAATTGTTACTAGTAGTAATAGTCAAAGGTGGGATCTAAGCATGGTTAACGGTCCAGTCAGTGGCATAAAGATAGAATATAGATATGAATACATGAACGCTCCGACACTTGTTCGGTTGTATCCCGGGCTGTATATTTCAATTGAAAAAGCGTCATTGTCATACAACAGAGCAGACCTTTTAAAATAATCCAATTTCGACAGTCAAAAAATATTGATGAACTTCTCAAAGCAAATCAGATTGAAGGTTCTATATAAGACGGCTTCTTTTGATGAGCAAATTAAATAGTTAATCCCCCAAAAAGTCCAAACTTTTGTTAAAATGACTCTATTTAAGATCTCTATCATTTAATTGAATGTCACTCATCATATCAATTAATGAAATAGTACATTTAATATAATTTTAACATTTAATATAAAAAATAATTTATACTGTATCTTGTTAAATAAAAAGGAATAGAATGTCTATGACTTAAGGTGGCTCTATAAACCAATTTTTGATGACGCAGTACGCAAAAAAGTAATTCTGGAAGCACGTACTTCCCGTACTGGCTGATTAAATGTGAGGGAATTTAATGGGAACTGCTCCTTTGAAAAAGGGGGACAGCAAAATATATTATTTGATCTGAATCTTAAATTTTGAACACTTGTAGTTACCGTATTGTTATTTTTAAAGATATAATAATATGTATATCATTTATGTAGATATATTTCTTTCAGGTTTAGATACATATATGTAAATCCTATCAATTAATTATTCCCTATATTTATTTTACTTCATTTTGCATTAAAGTGAATATATTTACTTATATATATATATATATATATATATATATATATATATATATATATATATATATATATATATATATATATATTTATATATGTTATATATATGTTATATATATATATATATATATATATATATATATATATATATATATATATATATATATATATATATATATATAATGAAATAAGTATGTATTTATCATTCCAAAACAATGTATTGAAAATTTTCTTCAACTCAGAAATTGAAAAGTCCCCAAGGCATTGGGACTTAGGAAAGATAACTCTTACCTGAGGGACTTTCATACCAGATAAAATTAAAATATTTTTTGCTTTGTTTATTTGTAATGATTTTCATTTGTATGTCACATTTATTAAAAACATTTTCTTATACAATCAGGCAGCCTTTTCAGATGATTTGTCAACAGAGTAAGAAAATGTTAAGATTATATGTTTTTGAGAAATACTAAAAAATTGCAATAAAAATATTTTTGAATGTTATGAAGTGTTATATTTTGTTTTATGTGTTTGAAGGAAATACCCATCATTTCAAAAACAATTTTCTTTCAATTTGTAAATAGTTAACTTTTTAAAAATTATTTTACAAAATCACATTAAAACATTGAAAAATTCTTTAACAATAGTTATAGTATAACTATCATCATTTTAGTATTTGATAAGGATATATTTTGTGGTCTTCTATTGAAAATTGAAATACACTGTGGGTGTATAGAGCCACCTTAAGATGGAATGCACTGTTTATTCAATAAAGTGGGATTGTTCCATTCTCATGAAAGAAATAATAATCACACATATATCATCCTGGTAGCTTTTCAGAGGATAAAGTGTCAAGGACAGTTGAACAGTCAGTGCGCAAAATTCACTTTTATTCCAGAAAGAATGACCAGGGTATGTAGAAAAAACCGAAATGAGCAGTATTATTACTTTATTCATTCTGATTGACTTCAGCAAAATATTATACCAAACAGTTATTTGTATCCTTTGCCATAATTTTCTTATTAAATAATCATTTTACTTCTTTCTATTTTTTGTATGGTTACGTTCAATTGCCCTGGTGGTTGATATGGTTGATAGTGAGCAAAGCTATTCACCGGCAGCATTCGTTTTCTATAACGTTTTTTAAGAGTTTTTTTTTATGGCAATAATAATTTCAAATCCGACAACTCTAACTTTTTTACTTATAACAAACTCTGCATCGCCGACAGATAAAGTTTTCTTCGGCATAATATATTTCCAATGCTTTAATATTTACTGACATTTAGTGCGAAATGCAAGTTGTAGTCCTTATAGCCAGTATTAAGGTTTATAGTACATCTACTGTACTGTTGTTAATTTGAAGCAACATTGTTGCTCACAAAATACGTGTCTATAATTTTTCTTTGATTCTAAACCGCGAACATGAATAAAAGATAAAACACGGTCTTAGTGATACATACTAAATTAAACGTTTCATTGAATGTTTCATTAAGACACATGCTGACTGACGTTTTTCATACTTGTTAGACCATTATTTAAACATTGGACTGACTACGGTTTCTTCGGTTTTTTATGATCTTGACAATGAGCACACGGTGGTTGTGACCGGTTGGCAGGGGATGCTTAATCCTCCTAGGCACCTGATCACACCTGTATCTTTTTAGAGGTCCGTGTTGTTCTGCTTTGAATTTGTATTTCGCTTTATGGAATTTTGAAATGGTTGACAATTTGTTATTGTCATTTCACGTTGAACAAAACAAATAAAACATCAGAAAAAAAATCAAATATGTCACATACGCACTAAAAGATATACATATTTTTGAATAACATGGCAACTATTTTTCAGAATTGACTGCCATATAAATCTATACACGTAATGTATGACAAAAGTATTCACTTATTGCATATGGCAGGCATGTAGTATTGTATTTGAAAGTGGGGGGTGGGGGTGGGGGTGGGGGGGGGGGGGGGTTGGCAGACATCCGAAATATCTTGACTAAGATGTATACATATTTTGAAAGTTCTTCATGATTACAGAATAGTGTTGTTTCGAACAAACAATTCTCTTATTAGTGCTTTTGGCATGAATTCTTAAATTTATATTCATTACATCTCTGTGCATTTTATTATGTTAAATAACGTCAAATAAACCCGATATTTCACCGACACAGCGTTTTTTGAGAAATAGTTTCCGTGTTCTTTGCTCATTGGAAGTTGTCAGGAAATCTCTCATGTCTGGAAACATATTATTGCAACAGGTTCAGTTTACTATTTCAATGTAAACACAGGAAGTATGTATTTCATGTAGACATAGTTTATTAAAAATCAGAGATTAATTATGTACATTCGATTTATCTTAACATAAATAGGTGTCTTTTTAATACATAAAAAAAGAAATTACACAGAGTTCAATGTCTACTAAAATGCATCGATGTGATTATTCATGTATAACTATACAAGAAGGGTGTTCTTCAGAAACATGCTTTAACTTTGCAAAATATAATAAATAATATTAAAATATAGCTACCGACTAATTTAATTTGCATGACAATTTTAAACAAATAGAGTGTAGCTTTTTATGTTTTGTTTACGTGTTGCTATAACAAAATTTAACAAAGCTTATAATTGGTCCAATTATTTAATACAGTGTTTTTGTATTGATGACTGTAAATAATGCAGATTTTTTTTTCCAGGAAAAAAAAAATAAAAATGTGTCGATAAATATATCTATTGCAGGTTGATACATCTACATGTAACAATATCTTATGGAACACATGAAAACAAGGAATATGGGTCCAGATTCATAACATGAAACAAACATATTTATTTTTTTACATTTAAAACAAATAGTTAATTATACATTCAAAACATTAAGTTCATCTCTTCACACAGCATTCTTTAGTACAATATTTGCAATGGCGTAGTCACTCCCATGAAAAGCGCTTGGGGTGGGAGTTACACCTGAAGTGTGTGTAAAAACAAATGAAACGACGGTTAACAGGTTTTTTTTTTTTTTTTTGGGGGGGGGGGGGGGGAAATCTGTGTCTTGATACACGGTTTAAAGAGAAGAAAATATGCCAGTCTCACATAATGTACGAAAAAACTTCTATCCTAGATATTTTGATGAAATTTCTTACATGTAGTTTTACTTCATAATCAAATATATTTAGACTATATATATATATATATATATATATATATATATATATATATATATATATATATATATATATATATATTCACCTCCTCCATTTCTTAGGGGTCGTCTGACTCTCGAAAGTTATCAATTTTTACTATTTACTATGAAAACCCTATGCAAATTTGTTGAAGGAGCGCTAAATTTTCAGTTTTCCTACATATTTTTTTTTCGGACCTAGGGATTTCTATATGAAAACGATTATAAAAGTCACCAAATAATGAAAATTAAAAAATGTTTTTCTCGTGGTTTGTTCCAGGGTTAATATAAAAACCGATTTTTCCGCCCAAAAATTAGCATATTGCGGTATATATGGACTTATGAAAATAAGTTTTTAACTTTTTTAATATCCCAATATGTTTCTGCTAATGCTTGTAAATAAATTCTTATTTTAAAAATCCATCGTCGCCTTGAATAAATGAGCAAATTACACATTTTTCTTAGCATACTTTACAATACAGGAAAAGATTACGCGTAAGCGATTTTTCAGCGTTTCACCATATCAAAGTCATAAAATCACTATTTCTTAACTAATAAACGTTATATATAATATACAGTACAAAAGGAAGTTATAATCTTGCACCTACGGCTGCATGAAAAAAAAGATGCGCAAAGTCATGCGCAGTCGAACTGTACTCGGCTTGTTAAACCATATGAAAAGAATATCCAAGGAGGATGAAGACCATCCAATTCAGGGAAGAGACACTCTTTTCCGTGATGTCCGCCTATAAAGTCTCGTGGAAATATCTTTTGAAGAGAAAGAGTTTAGAAAGGGCGTGGTTTTGGCAATATTTAAATTATGTCCAATTTCAAATTCTGTTTACCTTAATAAATATTGACATTTAATTAACAATATATTTGATATATTTAATATATTTGAAAGCAGATCATTCGATACTTGAAGGAAAGAGTATATTGAAAAGCAGACAGTTCCTTGTAAGGGGTAGATTTTAATGTCAGTTTTAGTATACGTATGAATTACAGACATTTTTAATAAGGAATACAAGGAAATACCGATTGTTTGTTAAATACTGATCAATAAATACATAATAGACAGCATGATATCTTGTTACAATGAATGGTCACGATTTGGGATGAACATTCTAAAGTTTTATTTTTCCAATTTTATGTTGATAATGCTTCATTAAGTTATTTTTTAGTTTTACCAAATGTTGAGTGTCAATCGTCGAGTTATAAGAAATATACATAGCTCATTGCTCATCGTTACGTAAACAAAACTGCAGCAGACCATGTTTTTGTTTAAATATTGAATGCTGTGTAAGATATACATGTAAACCGTTTCGAATAAATTTGAATATGACAGACACTAGATACTGTTTTTGTATTCATTCAAGGATACAAAATCAGCCTAAACAAGAGGCCCAAGGATCACATCGCTCACTTGAGCAACATAGCCATAACTCTGATCAACAAAAAGCTTTACACCGTCTTTCAGTATCTTTCAGTATCAAATACAAAATATCTAGACAACTTAGTAAAGTGTATCTTGTTTAGAAAAAAAAATTCTGCACATATTATTTTGTTAAACAGTAAGCCCACTTCGATGTTTTAGTTTTTGAGATCAAATTTTTTCTCTAATTATTCCTTTTTTTTCTTTTTATACCTGAACCCCCATTGTGACCACACTCTACTCCCGGGGATTATGATTTGAACAAACGTTTTGAAAATTTAAAAAAAAAATTATCTACCCTTGAAAGAAAGCGTTGCCCTTCATTTCAGTAAACTTGAACCCCTTATTCCCAATATTGGTTTGTGCCAAGTTTGGTTGAAATTGGCCGAGTGGTTCTTGAGAAGAAGATGAAAATGTGAAAAATTTACAACGACAACAATAACGACGAGAGACAACAGAAAATTTTGATCAGAAAAGCTCACTTTAGTCTTTGGCTCAGGTGAGCTAAACAGAACTTTTAGTAGGATAGTTAAAACTGTAAACAAAAATTAGAGACGAAAACTTGTTTACATAATAAAGAACTACTATGTAGCTTTCATATCAAACAACTGACATTAAAATTTTCGCTGACAATTACAAATATCCAAATAAAGCAATAGATGTAAATAATAGATACAGAAATCTAGATTTCATCTCAAATTTTGACTATGACCCTTTAATATTAAACAAATCAACTCTATTTGTCAACTTCTACATAAATAGAACACACCAAACAAAGGGGATTGCGAAATGGAGCATTCCCTCTCAACATCATTTTAATATGCTAAAAAACACATGCACACAGAATTACATGGTACATGTATATTACAACTTGAAATTGGTACTAAACGAGTTTTACCAATATATTGGAACGTTCTTCGGAATGTGTAGTTACAATCACACTGAGGCAAATATATTTGTCTTGCTATTCTGTCAGCAGAATCAATTGCTTGTAACAAGTTCCAGAAATGTATGAAGTTGCTTGCGTTACAGTCTGCCTTTGCTGTATGAAGTAGGACTAACACTAACTTTCAGTAAATCAACTGAAATATATATGAAAAGGTGTGTCGGCTCATTTCATTATTAATAAACTTGTGTAAGGCTATTGTATAAAAACAAATATATAATCTTTATTGTCGATCAGTACGTTGCACGAACGAAATAGCCAAGCTCCTACATTGATATCATATTTTCTACAACTATTTAGACGTCTGACATTAGTCATCAAGCGACGTAATCATTGATATTGAAAAAATCCGCGCATCTTGACACTAAAAAGGATTTTAAAAGATATAATTTGATAATGCATGTTATTTTAAGAATCGAGCTCTTCTACTGAAATGTACACTGCTTGATAATGCGTTGATTGTACTTCGTACTGTAATCATGGAATGCGTATATATCTAAACCGACTAACTAATTAAAAATGGTTTTGCCAGTTGTTGTATAAATTCAATCGGATTTTTACAGAAATGGTGGAGAAATTACTCAGAAGGTGCAAACATATTATCTATCCAGCCTCACACAAACATCCTATCAGATATCAGTATACATTTATACATCAAATAGAAAATTAATCTAAAAGTTTTAAATTGATATTCTAAAGATATATGGCTTAAAAAGATTTCGTTGTAGAGATTACTTTTGCTTTACTTACAATAGATTGTGATAATCTATGAATAATAATGTGTCTTTTTCCATTACTGAATATCATACATCTTAAAAGTAATTTGCTAAATAATTAACTCTTCAAAATCATGTCAAAATGCTATTCGGTTTTCCCTTTAAATGAAAGTTCAATTGATATTATATGAAAATCATAAGCTTTTAGAACGCCTTTTGATGTTTAAAACTACTCTAGTTTTTCTGAAAATATAATCAATTCACTACTAAGTCATAAAAGTACTGACAGTCCCATTTTTTATTGATAAACTTAGACATTTACTGACAATGTGCTGACATTACTGATAAACTTAGAAAAGTACTGACGTTTTTACTGACGGTACTGATAAATTTAGAAAAGTACTGACAAACTTAGACAGTACTGATAATCTTAGAGAAGTACTGACACTTTTTACTGACGGTACTGAAAAACTTAGAGAAGTACTGACAAGTACTGATAAGTACTAACACCATTGTTCTTACTCCCGCTAGAGCTTAAAAGGTGTGAAATTGTGAAATAATGTATTTTTAATTATAATAAAGAATTAAACGATTATTAAACTTATTAATAACATTTTCCTTGCATGAAAATGTTAATTTGATATGTAATTTTCACAAGTGAAGGAGAAATTGAGCCTTGTTTTTTTTTTAAGAAATTGGCGGATTTTATAATATTTATGTTGTGAGCATGAATTTTGATAATTATTTAGAAACGAAAAGTCAGAAAAAGAATCGACACTCTTGAGCTAAACATCAATAAACTTGATCACCCAAGTTATTAGCATTCAATCTACCCGTATTACCCATGCGCGCGGATTTAGAGGGAGTCGGGGGAACTGGACACCCCCGCCCCCTTGCACCCTCCATGGAAAAATCTAATTATAATTTCTTAAATTTCCATAAATATGGCTCAGACCCCCCCCCCCCCCCCCGGGAAAATATAAACAACATTCCTACTCTTTTGAAATGTTTTTGGGATCCGCGCATTTTACATAGTAAATTAATGCGCTATGTTTCCGTATACTTATGATCGTGGTACGCTCTGGGATAGAGGCCGAATGTGTTTATTTATCAGTAAATATCAGTTATTTTGTCTTTGTGAAATAATATAAATCTAGAATTGAACCATATCCATCTACATTGAAGCTTGAGTAGACTAGATTTTATCAAACATGCACGCGTACGCGTGAAACAACGATGCGATAAATTACTTTCTCCTGACACTACTGGTTCTGAAAACCCTTTTCCGTATGACCCGTCTTTCCCTGTCATCCACTGTGCTTTCCCTTCATCCCCTGTGCACCCGCTGTCAGCCCCTTTACGCATTCCCTGTACACCCTGCGATCTCTGTCATACATGTATATATTTTAAATTATCAGTTTGTGATACATAACGAAATGGAAAGCAAGAAAAGTATTAAATTGTTTAGACGGTGCATGTTTTTCTTTATATTTCATAAAGGGCAATATTATTAAAAACGTGACTAATTCTGAATCAACATTGACACAAATCAAGTTAGACATGTATACCGATAAACCGCTTATATTTCTTATTACATGTATTTAAACAAATGATCGTGTTTTGTGATTTGTAAAAGCAAAAAAAAAAAAAAAAAAAAAAAAAATTAAATAAAAAAATGGAGGACGAGTGCGGGAAATCTACAATGTTCTGTGCCATGTAACCTGTCTGAGTTAAAGCGCATAATAACACAACATGATTAGCACTTGCAGATAATCACGCACCGATCGAAATGATCACCTATATTTAGAGAGAGAGAGAGAGAGAGAGGAGAGAGAGAGAGAGAGAGAGAGAGAGAGAGAGAGAGAGAGAGAGAGAGAGAGAGTTGATTTTTTCGGAAGGGGAGATTAGTCCAGTCTTTTGACACTTTTAACTTTTATCAGTGTGCATTGTCCAGTTTAGTAATTCATATGCATTATTGTATAGAATTGTCCTCATACATATAAAGCAATGATATAGTTCATAAATGATTTAATGCATGTATACAAATGCCGGTAACGGGTAACGTAAATACACACATGCATGATTTTTAAAACAATGTTTCATGTTTAAGATTAGAAAAAATATCATACATTTATTTAAATTTGATATGAAAAATGAAAATTATAAGAGAGCAATAAAGTTTGAATTCATATCACTAAAAATGATGTTCCGAATTTAAAACTCTTCCTTTCCATGTTTGAAATTCTTAGAAATTGAAAATTTTGATTTATCAGTTCTGTTTTCCTTACTTGACAGACTGGGAAAAATGTATTACGGCTGTTAAAACAACATATTGCATTATTGTTTGGCAATATCGAGTATTCAGATCTTACGACATGTGTGTATATACAAGTACACGTGTGTCTGTCACCTCATTGTTCCCAATCTCGTTACCGTGCACTGCAAATTGTCAAGAAAGGCTGTGTACAGTAGCTATTATATAATCACTTACTGACCATTCAGATCTTAGGAAGTGTGTGTATATATACATGTACACGTGTGTCTATCATCTCGTATTCCCTACATCGCCACCGTGCATTGCAAATTGTCAAGAAGGGTTGTGTACTGTAGCTATTATATAACCACTGACCGAGTGAAAAACAATGTCAACATCCTCTCCTTTGAAAACTGTAACTTCAATCAACCAGTTGTCAAACATATGTTTTCAAGTTCTTTGATCAATTGATTTGGTGTACAATAAAACATTGATGGATGAAAGATTAATTTGACCGCTCTAAGTTAATCTAAATAATTATATTATGAAAATTAATTCAATTAAATTAGGATTGCATGTTAACTTATTCAGAAATCAATTTCCGGGTAAACTATTATTAACTTTTAATTCAAAATCAATGCAAACTCTCTCTCTCTCTCTCTCTCTCTCCTCTCTCTCTCTCTCTCTCTCTCTCTCTCTCTCTCTCTCTCTCTCTCTGTATCCATATTAAACTCCTACATGTATAGAAAACACTAGTACTACATTTACATGTATGGTGTGTATGTTCTTACCAGGGCCGCGGAATGATAAAAAATTGGTAATGAAATTAGGATTGCATGTTAACTTATTAGAAAATTAATTCTCGGCTAAACTAATTAGTAAAATTTAATTCAAAATCAATGCAAACTCTCTCTCTCTCTCTCTCTCTCTCTCTCCTCTCTCTCTCTCTCTTCTCTCTCTCTCATCTCTCTCTATCTCTCTCTCTCTCTCTCTCCTGTCCTACAAACTGTACCAATGTTGGTATAAAGTTAACACGACTTTACCTGTCACCATGCAGCTTGTAATAGCTGATTTTTTTTAGCGCGGTAGGTCTAACTACCGGTTAGCCTTACGTTGTGTCCCAGCATAAAATTGTACATAGAAGTAATTTTTTACATGTGATTTGCTGCATATGGCAAAACATATTGAATTAAAACATTAAGATGGTTTACGTCTAAATATTGAACATAAAAAAAACGTGGCATGCCGAGTCATTCGCAAACATCCAACTCCAATTCCACCCCCTTCCTATTTGTACAACACAGTTCTATGTGTAATAAAAAAAGCCCCATATTACACTTTTTTTTAAATTATGACAAATTTTCTAATAAATTTTTGTTAACATTAAACAAATTAATATAACAGACCCAGTTAATACTTCAAAATTAATATCAGTCTATATAAACTTTACACTGTACACATGCAGGTAGATAAATCAATTAATGGTGTTAAAATGACATAAAAGATATAAGATCAAGTAAAATTTCATTCAGTAAGAGTAAGAACAATGGGGTCAGTATTTATCAGTACTTGTCCAGTACTTCTCTATGTTTATCAGTACCGTCAGTAAAAACGTCAGTACTTTTCTGAGTTTATCAGTAATGTTAGGCACATTGTCAGTAAATGTCTAAGTTTATCAGTAAAAAAATGGGAATGTCAGTACTTTTATGACTTAGTAGTGATTGTATCAGATTATCCCTTTTCCAAAAATATTATTACTTTACCTTTGTTATATCCAATGTAGATGCTGTTTTTGAACCACAGCTTTTGCAGACTTCTTCCTTTTTCTATTTAAATTCAGATAAAATATAAATATTTGTGATTACATTTACAATTTTAATTTTTATATGCAATTGAAAAAGGAGGGAAAACATGTGAAGTGAATTAACCGAAATATACAGATGATGGCAAGGCATAAAAATGAGACAAACTGCAAAACCAACATAAGAAATGGTCAATATCTTATGCTGTTGATAACTCTTTTGACTGTCATTAACTGAACCGTTCCTCTTTTGATCGTCAACTGTAAAGAAGTAGAAAAAAATACAAATTATATCACTTAATATTGTACATGTATACAGGGAAATATTTGCCCCTTTTTAAAACTTACTGGGTTAATAAAACAGACTAGCACTCAACTGTGTCTTGGCAAATTTTAGACGGAGCAAAACCGTTTGCTTGTCTAATAGGCAACCCCCAGCCCCCCCCCCCCCCCCAAAAAAAAAAACAAAAAAAACAAGGGGCGAAAATAACTATGTATACAGTATTACCTTTATTGATACTAGTATTGAAAATTGAATTAATTCTGAGCGTTTAAGAATATGAACATAAATTTATGTAACTCATCAAAGTCGTGTCATGTTTTACACTTTACTTTTGCATTGGTATCTTTTAATGGGCAGAATATAAAAACGTCATATCAGTTGAGATTACTCAAAAGCGTTAATACTTTATAAATACCGCTCTGTGTTCAGACAGTCATTACGTTGTACATGAATTATATTTAGTGCGTAAGGCAAATATCATCCATAATATGAAACTTTTTTCAGGATATCAGGTCCATCACATCAAATTATATTTTAGGATATTCGTTTTCTCGATTTTACAACACTATTCGTGTTTGCAAATCACCAGTATTTACCACGAGGAAGTTACAATCTACTTCGATATAAAGTGACATTTTGTGTCATTCTTATCATTGTACACTGTTTTCAGATGTCAGTCATTAGTTTTCATTACAGGACACAAGTATTTTAGAGCATTTAGAATAAAGTATTCACTATATTTACTGAATGTTTCTCTTGTATTTTTTATTTTTGGAACAATCGATCAATTTATGCTATCCTGATATAAACCTTAGCACAATATTGTAAAATAAAACACCCCAATAATTTGAGATGCATATAAATACTTCAAAACTTATGACAGTTTCTAAAATAATCTGTAGGAATTACCTTCTCATGATATACCAGCATATCGATGATTAAGACAGCATTCTAGTGCCTCTCTGAATATATTAATTTAATTAATCAAATTACTTAAAGTCTAATAATCCTTGAAAAGAGAGGATATTTAAAATCATATAAAGATCCGTTTGAAAAGTTATGACAAAAATATATATATATACGAACCCATGTGATAAGTTCAAACTTTTTCTGTCATCCTTTATAACACGACTACTATTCATTGCTGTGAAAAGAGAAATATAATTCAACAAATAGACATCATATTTTTGTCGAAAAACACAATGTGGTTTTGTTTTTGATTTCATAATTCGAACATGATGGACAGACGTTGATAGGGATATGAAACATTAGCATGTTTGCGTAAATATTATGTAGATGTAAAGGTATGTATTTGTACATTCAGATTATGTTTCATATATATGTCTGGGAAGCATCTTGAATATACAAGTTGATATTGAAGAATTGACATCCTTTAAAAATATGTTTGATGACGCGACAATGTTCTATTCTAGATTTTGATATATATAACATACCATTTTCAACTTTCTACAATTCAACAAAGAAACAAAACCAGACAGAAAAGTGACGTGTTCTTTTTATGTTGCTTTATTTAGGTGAACTGCAAAATCAGTTTAAACCCTGTTTCAAGCTATCAATTTACTCACTTGTAATTTTAAGGCATCCATTGATATTATCACAGGGATCACGCAAACACTTCTCTCTGCAGAATCTTCCATAGAATTGTGGAGGGCAGTCTTCCTGACAGTCCATTCCAAAACTACCAGGAGGGCATTCTTGTCAAAATTCAGGATTGCAAATACTTAAAAATGTCATCTTGTTACAATGTGATATTTTTTCTGAGTGATATAAGTATCTTATGCATTACCTTCGCAAGAGTTGTCAACAATTCGATAATTTTTACAGCACGTCAAAGGATCCCTATATTAGATACATTAAACTTATATAGAAATTGTAAATTATACAATATTTGATGAGTTTTTACATGGATAATGTTCTGTTTTAATACATTTCACCAACCCGAAGGAAACATTAGAACAGATTCCTGAATCTGGTCCGGTGTAAACATTTCTCAATATAGCTAGAAGAAGAGCTCTGAACAGCAAATCCATAGTTTTTACCAAAACATAAAACCCAGTCGGCTTTGGTCATTGGTACACATTTGCATCAAAAATTAAATTGGAAACAGGATGAAAGTTGATTTAAAAACATTTCCTTTATCCGATTGATATCAAATAGCAAAATATATCATCAGTTCCTTTTTTTGATTTTATATTGAATGATACATTACATTTCCCATCCATAACATTTTTAATTAGATGCTTTTTAACTCTAGCTTTTAATTCTATGCCTCGAATAAAGATACGGCAACTGTATGGAATCCCATTTGATGCACGTGAAATTACTTAGTGGTTGCCTGATAAATATCCACCAAATAAATATTTGGTGACCACAACTTTTTAGCAGCTGCTAAATATTTATCTGACGGCTGCCACATAATATCTTGGCGCCGCAAAACTAATATCAGCGGTCTCCAAATAATGGTATTGAATTAACAAAAAAGCTTGGAGTTTTGATTTGTTTGTTTTGTCTGTTTTATATTTTCTCTTAGAAGAAGTCTTGTGCCTTCATCTAATTTAACTTAAATTCAATACATCAAAGAGGAGCGATTTCATAATTTAAAGAAAATAGTGTTACGATTATATAGTGTATAGTGTATTCAAAAATCCTTTCTTTAAAAATGGTATGCAGAACATGTATGTCAATGCTGGAAAGAGCAATTTAAAAAACGTTTTTATTTGTTATGTTCAAAATTATTGTGTTTTAAATGAAAAACTCACTAAAAGGATTTTCATGGTCATTTCGAAATGAATTAAGTTTTGAAATGTTAATGAAATTGCTTTAAAATATGTTAAAGGAAATCTTTAACTATATTCTATCAATAAATACCAATTGCCGATAATCGATTTAATGTGACATCGATTTGGAAATCGTCTACAGATAAAAAATAGACAAAAAACCTGGGTTTTTGTTTTGTTTTGTTTTTTGTTTAATTGAGAGTTCTTTAGTTTGGTAATTTAGTGAGCATGTTTCATGAACCGTGCCCACTAAATAAACATCTTACTGTAGACTAATATAAGCCACAAAGGTCTTTTCTAGGTTTATCAACTTAATGACTTTGAGGTCAGGATACATGTACTAGTCATGTTCTGGGGGTATGGGAAAGGGGGCATACTTTTCATATAATGATTATGCCTTAAGGTCAATATCTAGTAAATGCTTCCAGAGTGTCTTTTTGGTGCTATAACCATTAAGCCCTCATAATTGATTTGATTGATGTTTTTCCCGTGCTTTGCGGCTTTAAAGGAATTATGTAGGTAATAAAACCATTTCTTTACATTATATCTTAAATCATGGGAAAAGTAGCCTCGATACCTATATTCAATTTGACATCATTTTAAAGAGGAGGTCAAGAGCTTGTTTAATTCCGTTTTTGGAGAGACTGTGGGCATTCTACATATATTTCAATAGTCAAAAATGGTCAAAACTCCGGAATGTGTGAATTATTTCCTTCATATTTCATAAACAATGACAGTTTAAAACATGTTTTTTATTGTGTTTAACACAAATTTAAGCCCCGATACACCCTATCAAACAAAGCTACTGTTATGAAAGAATTTATATCTTGAATTTCATAAACCTGTAGGCACCTTTCATTTACTAGATTTTGACCTTAATGCAAAGTATTCCAAAGTACGCGGTACATATCTAAAGATGAGGATGTACGCTTATACCATAATTTTGAAATCAATGACGTCTAAGTCATGGTACTAGTATTATATGTCCGGACAGTATCAGGGTTCGATTGGTCACAAACGTTTTGAAAAATTATTTCATGATCAACAAATACCAATCTGACAAACTAACAAACAAATTACATCATGAGGGTGATCAAAGAGGCCTCCTCTACAAGTGTGGAATTAATGATTTCAGGGTTAAGGGTTCTGGTCTTCGAGAGAGGGTAATTCAATTGGTTACATAGAAGTATGAATTTTTCAAAAACCTATACTCTTTATACCCGAAAATCATGTAGACAAACATAGTGCATAGAAACGAGTGGGTACCTCTATATCAACGTCAAAGCCCAAGAACTCTGGCTGATAAGTTGCTTAAGGGTGTATTTTTATAGATAACCTACTGAAAACAAAATCGGTTAGTGTACAAAAATTTCAAAGCCTGTTTTAAAAAACGCAGAGCAAATTATCGAGTAAGAAATATACATCTCAGCAATAAAAAAACTGGATTTCCGTCTCGGCTAGTAAACATGGCCTGCAATGTTTAATGAATTAAAAGATCAATATAAATAGAGTAGGAATTCAATTACATGAAGATTTTTTAACAGAAAACTTTATGCAAACATTTATAATATTGAACGAAAATACATATATTGAAATTCCAAAGGAATAAAAAAAGAAGCATAAAATATGTGTATAAGATAGTAGCATGTAAAATACCTGTCTTGGTGTTCATCGTGTCTGGTCTACAGTTTTGTGGTTCATCATTCGTAATCCTGCAGTCATTAGATGCAATGAACTTCGAAATTCGACATGAAGTTTTTCCGAGATTTGTTAACATTCAATGAATCTATGTTGTGCGTCATGCTTTCTTTTGTCAGTGTAATTTGTATTTTCATATAATTCTCGAAATGCTAGGGAGGTTATATTAAAAAATGCTTCATAATACTCACGTGCCGATCGCCATTGGATCTCATGATAAATAAGGTATTCACAAAAAAACCCCATATGAAAAGTATTTATATATAGAAAGTTTATTATTACCATTAGGACAAAGAAATAACTATATGTATTGGGTATGTTATACATGTCATCTCTTTCAATATGAGCATCAATATAATTAACTGTAAAAATAACATTTCATAGGGCTCGATGGTCGTGGCCATTTTTAGGCTGCTTTCATCTCCTTTAAAAGAAGAACTCTACATAAAACTAAAGGAAAATACCCAAATTTAAAAGGTCAAATATGATGATTTTTTTCTTTACTAAATAATAATTTATAGCTAAGTAAATCATATCTTAAAATCTAAGGTAGATCTGATGGTTCATTTGTTGACCATCTAGCCGCCTTTAAAAAAGAATCATTAATGTTACTTAACTCCATAAAGTTCTCAAAATTAAAAATCTTTTGGTTAGATAAACAATATTTGATCAGATTATTAGCCGTTGTAGTACAGTCGAATATTTTTTCAAGATAATAGCTATAAAAACATGTACATAATAACTTTAAATTTCAAAAATTCAAATCAAAGTTTATAAAACTATTGCTGATTTTAAAAACATGCACAAAAAAAATGTATAATTCAATAATTCAAAGCAAAGTTTATATAATTATTGCTGATTTAAATTGCCTTTCAGTCAATATATTAAAATATGACCTCAATATACTGTACTCAATATACTGTATCAGTCAACTGCAAGGCGTAAAATGAAACTCATTGTAAAAAACACCCGATGACAGTGCCATCTAAACCTTCTTGGTCCCTTGTTCAGAAGGTTAAAAATAGATCTTCAGGCCCTAATCTATTTGAGAGGTAAAACCGTACATATAACGGAAAAAACATCTTTTAATACTACAATTAACGTCATTGGACAATTTGAAAAATAATTAAATAATTATCGCTGTGCGCTAACATAAGGTTATTTATCGACATACACATCGTATCAATAAAAATATGTGACATTTATTCACTTTTCCAATGCCGTTCTCATATAAATATTATGCCGTCTTATAATTTGCAACATTAATAACATTGCAAATGTTGGACGGTGTTGATAACACATCTAGTTACATTTACATATGAAAATGCCTTGTTAATGTAAATTTAAAGTGTCAAGAACTTGTGTTAGCTTTGCAATGCATTATCTCGTAGTTCATATTTTTGTACATGTATCAAATGACATTATCTCATAGTCTTATAACAAGTAGATCTGTGATAATCTTGGTTAACAATATGCAAAACATAAAAGGAGGAAATATATTTGCAAAATCAAATCTATAAAACATGAAATATTTGATTTGGTTCAATTCTTATTTTCAGCTATTAAATGAGGCTCATTTACACAATTACACAGAAAATAGAATTAATTGACAGAAATATTTCAAAGCCTTCATTTCTTTCAACGGAATTAGAATACAAAAAATTATATACCTGCCGATCTGTTGTGCACGTATTCTTTTGAAACATTTTGACATCCTTTGACTTTATCACATGGATCACACGCACATTCTTCTCTGCAAAGTCTTCCATAAAACCCAAGAGCACAATCTTCTTTACAGTCTACTCCTCGAGATCCGGGCCAGCATTCTGTACAACGATGAAATGCAGAATCAAATATGGTAGAGTGAACGTTTATTTTATGTTAAAATAAATCTGTACTTGATACCTTCGCAATTGAACCCAACAATTCGATAATTTGGGCAGCAGTCTAAAGGTTCTCTAGAAATATATCAAAATTGGTATATTTTATTTCAGATAACACAACAACCTTCATTCTTGAAGATAGAAGATAAGTCAAAATCATTCAATAGAGACATATTACCCATTTGTCATATTCGAGCATATTCCTGGGTTCTGTGATCTGCCAACACTATTCATCGCTGAAAGAAGGGTAATTATAAAGAGTTTATACATGGCTAATGTTTGGAATCGCATTAATTGATTTTGATTGTGTTACCAGGATGATAAGACTCGTGGGAAAGGAACTTGGTTTAAAAGGAAATTACATTGATTCTGACTTTTACATGCATTGAATATTTGCAAATGTAGAAAAAATGAATATACAAGACTGATTTGTTAATATGTAGAAAAATGTAAATAATGATATCTTTGAAAACGGATATTTTGAAGCGATAGAAGCTAATTTTGTGGTTTTATGTTTTTTTTAACTTGCTTTTCAATTGTCGAGTTGTGTATCTTTGGGTTTTTTTCTTAATTTTGTTCCAAAATAATAATGATTGATAGTATTAAATTTGTTTCACTATTCCAAACAGCTTACACATGATCAAGGTGAAGATTATTGTTAAAAGTTGTAAAAAAAAGATAACCAGACATATAGGTCAAAAAGGAAAAAGAAAATGGTCAAGCCTGACTGATACTTTAGATCAATGTTAAGTAATGTTCTTGGCCTTGCGTAGATCTAGATTAAGATAGTGGGTCGAGGTCAGTACCTAGCATGTTCAAAATCAGCAACTAGGTAATATACATGTATTCTTCTTATTTTTTTTTAAATGTTTAACGCCTGACAGTGTGAATAACACCTCGAATTACATGTACTAATAAAAACGCTTAATTTATATAAGATTTGGAAACTGGTCATAGCTTTCCATTGCATTATATTTTTTTTATAACAAGTATTCAATGAATTTGTCTCTTCGTCTTATAAAAAAGTAGATCCTTGCTTATACTTTTTGTTAACATTATGCAAAACATAAAAGGAGAATATATTTGCAAAATAAGCAAATATACATGAAATATTTGCTTTGTTTAAATTCTCATTTCCAGCTGTAAAATAAGGTTCATTACCACAATTCACAAAAATGATAATTAATTGACAGAAATATTTCAAAGCCTTCGATATGTTTACCGGAATTGGAGTTCAAATACATACATACATACATATATATATATATATATATATATATATATATATATATATATATATATATATATATATATATACACACACATATATATATATATATATATATATATATATATATATATATATATATATATATATATATATATATATATATATATATATTATATATATATAAATATATATATATATATATTCACAATTACACAATTACACAAAATGATAATTGATTGTCAGAAATATTTCAAAGCCTTTTCTTTCTTTCACCGGAATTAGAATACATGAATATATATACCCGCCGATCTGGTGTACATGTATTCTTTTGGAACATTTTGACATCCTTTGACTTTATCACATGGATCACACGCACATTCTTCTCTGCAAAGTCTTCCATAAAACCCCGGAGCACAATCTTCTTTACAGTCTACTCCTCGAGATCCGGGCCAGCATTCTGTACAACGATGAAATGCAGAATCAATTATGCTAGAGTGAACGTTTATTTTATGTTGAAATAAATCTGCATTTAATACCTTCACAGTTGGACCCGACAATTCGATAATTTGGGCAGCATTCTAAAGGTTCTCTAGAAATATATCAAAATTGGTGTATTTTATTTCAGAACACACAACGACCTTGATTCTTAAAAAAAAAAAGATAAGTCAAAATCATTCAATAGAGACATATTACCCATTTGACATATTTGAACATATTCCTGGGTTTTGTGATACGCCAACAGCATTCATTGCTGAAAGAAGGGTAAATATAAAGAGTTAATACATGACTAATATTTGGATTCGCATTAATTAATCTAGATAGTGTTAGCAGGATGATAAAACTCGTGGGAAAGGAACTAAATGTAGGAGGAAATTACATTAATTCTTACTTTTACATGGATTGAATATTTCTAGATATAGAAAAGTTAAACTAACAAGATTGATGTGTTAATATGCTGAAAAATGTAAATAATGATATCTTCAAAAATAGATATTTTGACGGGATTGGAGATATATTAATATTAGTAGAGAAATATTTTGTGGTAATAGTTTAGAACTTGCTCCTCAATTGTCGACCTGTTTATTTTGGGGGTTTTCGTAATTTTGCGCCAAAATGATAACGATAGAAACAAAAACATGTCATTATGTCAAACATAGCTCATCACCTGATGAAGATGAAGATTTTTGTTGAAAGTTGAAAGAGATATCCCGACATATGGGTCAAAAAGGAAATAGAGATGACCTGATCTGACTGACACTTAGATCAATTTTAAGAAATATGGTCTTGGTCTTGCGTAGAACTAGGTATAGAGGATAAGTCGAGGTCATGACCTAACAAGATCAAAATCAACATGGTGGGAAGAGGCCTTGACATGAAAAGACTTAAATAGTAAAAGGACTACATAAATTGAAATCTAAATCGTCCCGCCGCTTGTTGCGATAACTTTTACATGTTAATAAATATGAATAAAGTCGGTATATAGGGTTTTGTTACATTTTTCATTATTAAACCTTGGACCAAGCGAAACTTAAGTTAAAGAATTTTGAGATCTTCTTGAATGGCTAAAAAGAAAATGACATTTTTGTAATTTCATATACTTTAATCTAATGAATATAATGAATATTTAAATCAGGTATGTGCAAACCTTTTTCTCATTGCATGGTTCCCTGCTTATTCATAAATTACATTTAAAAAACAAATAACTATCTTTCAATATGTACATGTACTCTATTAGTTAAATGCTCATTTTCAGCTGTTAATCGCGGCTCATTTAAAGCAATTACATACTAATGATAATTAATTGAGCGAAAAATTTCAAAACCCTAATTACTTTCACTGGATTGCGTACAAAAATATATAAACCCACCGATTTGTTGTACAAGTGTTCTTATTCATTTTTTATTTTAAATGCCTGACTGTGAATAACACCTCAAATTACAGTTACAAATGAAAATGCCTCACTTATATAAAACTCGGAAACTGGTTATAGCTCTGCATTTCATTATATTGTAGGCTTTTTAGCAAGTATTTAATGACTTTATCTCTTAGTTTTATAAAAAGGTAGATCTATGATTAGTCTCTTTATTAATATTACGCAAAACATAAAAGGAGGAAGTATATATGCAAAACAAGTACAGTATATAAAACTTGAAATATGTAACTTTGTTAATTTCTCAGTTTTAGCTGTTAAATAAGCCTCATTTACACAATTACACAAAATTATAATTGATTGTCAGAAATATTTCAAAGCCTTTTCTTTCTTTCACCGGAATTAGAATACATGAATATATATACCCGCCGATCTGGTGTACATGTATTCTTTTGGAACATTTTGACATCCTTTGACTTTATCACATGGATCACACGCACATTCTTCTCTGCATAGTCTTCCATAAAACCCCGGAGCACAATCTTCTTTACAGTCTACTCCTCGAGATCCGGGCCAGCATTCTGTAAAAAGATGAAATGCAAAATTAAACATGCTTGAATCAACACATTTTTTTTATGTTAAAATGAATGTGTATTTAGTACCTTCGCAGTTGGTCCTGACAATTCGATAATTTGGGCAGCAGTCTAAAGGTTCTCTAAAAATACATCAAAATTGATATATTTTATTTCTGTAAGTACAACTTTCATTCTTAAAGTTGGAAGATCATCAAAATCATTCAATACATGTAGATACATATTACCCATTTGACATATTCGAACATATTCCTGGATTCTGTGATACGCAAGCACCATTCATTGCTGAAAGAA
This sequence comes from Magallana nippona, assembly GCA_033439105.1. Lineage (NCBI taxonomy): Eukaryota > Metazoa > Mollusca > Bivalvia > Ostreida > Ostreidae > Magallana > Magallana nippona. The sequence goes on along the minus strand of CM065920.1, from coordinate 25,299,374 downwards.
GGGTAATTATCAAGAGTTTACACATGGCTAATGTTTGGAATCGCATTAATTAATCTAGATAGTGTTACTAGGATTATAGAACTCATTGGAGAGGAACTAAATGTAGGAGGAAATTACATTAATTCTTACTTTTACACGGATTGAATATGATCAAATATAGAAGAGTTGAAAATACGAAATTTGATTTTTCAATGTGCAGAAAAAATTGTAAACAATAATATCATCGACAATGGATAATATGATTGAAAATAAAGTTATATTCTTAGAGAAACGTTTTTGTTTTTTAAGTCTGTTTTGCATATGAATGGTAATTAATTGTCGATCTGTTTATTGCTGTTGTTTTATTGAAGGCACCTTTGAACCTAATTATGCCTGAAAAGAATAATGGTAGTAATAAATTAATAACACAAAAGTCACTGTGTCAAACACAGCTCATCGCCCAAGGTCAAAATTAATGTTGAAAAAGAGATTTCAACATATTCAGAAAAAATAATGACCTGACCTGACACGTTGCTCAAAATCAAGAAATGAGATTTTATCTTTGCTAAGAACTAGATTAAGATGATGAAATGAGGTCATGACTTAGCAAGTTGAAAGTCAACATGGTGGGTAAAGGTCGTGGCTTGAAATAAACTTAAATAGTAAGAGTAATAAATAAATTGACGTTTCATGCAAATAGATGTTCAATAATCACACTGAGCCACAACATAAAAATTAAGTTATAAAATGACAAAACGACATTTCTCTAGATGAAAATTAATGGTTTTAGAGGACCTCGTTCAGCGGATAACTCCGATGTGAGACTGAATCGTGAACTTCTGTAAGAAGACATTAGATTTAATCTTTATTTAGGATATTCAGCTTTTTACGGGTCTCCTTTGAATTTTCTCTTCATCTATTGTTGCTCTAAGAGCTTACACTTTCGAACTGTAGTTCGTCCCACCGTTTGCTGTGCTCTTTTTTACATATTAATAAGAATATGGTCGGTAAGTAAGGTTTGCTATATTTTGTATTATTCAACCTTGACCAAACAAAACCCTGGATGAATAGCAGAATCTTATATCTCATTGGATGGCAAAACAAATATGATGTTTATTTTTAAGTTAATATACTTCAAATATTTAGTAAATATGATGAGCAATAATCTTAAGTGCAAATCTTTATTTATTTTCAAGGTTCGCTGGTTATTCATAAATTACAGTTAAAAAACAAAGAACCGTCTTTCAATGAATTTATGTACTTGCACATGTACCCATTGTAGAAATAATAAAATCTTAATACTTTAATCGTAATGCAGTGAAGCAAATATTTTAATTTTTATGATATAGAAAAGCATTGTTGCACAAATGGAAAAGATAAAAATCAACTCTACCGCGTCAGAACAAAGCCCTGGAAGTTAAGTTTAATTTACTCAAAGATGCAGACTTGATTTTTTTAGTGGAAGGGGGAGGGTAATAAAAAGGTACAATAGAAAAACTCTTTATTTTTAAACCATATGAAATATACATCAACTGTAGTTTATCTGTAAAATTTCCTGAAAATCTACTATCTGATTCTGTTTAGGGGTCATCTCAAAATACAAGTTCATTTTAGTAATGTACAAGTAATTTTCCCTACTCCTAAAAAACATATAAAAACACTATAATTGACATTTTCCTCAAATTGCAAAATGTGATTATTAATATCATTTTCCTTCTTATATGCAAGAAACACAAAATTCTACCATCTGATATTTAAGAGAAGTCATTTCAAGATATTAATATTGCCACAATTTTGCTATTTATTTGGAGCTTTACAAACTTCGATTGATACAATGGAATTATTCTAAAAAGAATGAAGATAGCCCCGATGACCGAATATTTCTTTTTGTAAAATTTTCAAGGCATACACCTTTTACCTTTTCTTCTATGTCATTTCAAATAACTTACTTCTACAACGCTTCATTTTATCATAACGTCATAAAACGTTAACCCTTTCCTACCAAATGACGGAAATACTTGACAAAAATAAAACATTTCAAGAAAAATCCAAATTTTTATCTATGTTTTTCTTTATTATGTTCAATTTCGTAAATGATACATGTATCAAAACAATTTTTAAATTTTTAAAAAGATGTACATGTAAATACATGGTATTTTACAGGAATGCACATAGGCATAATCAATCAAAGCAATAATCTAAAACCTTTAGATCAAACATTTCATATTATCCATATGATGCATGTAACAAAAAAGAAAGACCCCAAAAAACAAACAATTGCTTTTTTCAAATTTATAAATACTAGAGAAAATTGAATAAAAGCTAAATGATATTAAATGTTTTAAGTAATATAGCTTGTTTCCCCCATCCATCATAATTTCCAAGATAACATGTTCCAAAGTGTTTGTTGAAAAACTTAATGACATGATTAAAAAAAAATATCACTACCTTTGGCACGGAAGAGCTCTCATGGTAAAAAAGATTAATTGTCCATTGTTTTATTGTTTAAAGTTATTTGAAACTTTTCTGTGATTTGAAACTCTTCACTGACGTTGGAAAATTTTATCAGCACGCATAAAAAACTTATGCCACTTGGCTCCTGGATTGGACAAGTGAGCAAAAAAGCATACTTAATCATATGAACAAGTAAATAAAAAGTGTCCATAAGAAAAACTATAACCACTGATCGGGACAGTTAATGTTGCATCATTGTTAATTAACAAAATTCATTTTGATAAAACATTCCCTGTAGTAAAGAAGTGACAAATTTGGAAGTGACAAACACAATACATGAATGTTGTTTATGTATGTTCATCACAAACTATCAAGGGGAAAAATCTACTTGAAACATAACTTTAACAAGTATATTTAATAAACGTAAACAAAAACAAAGTACGAGACTTTTTTTTTTTACATAACAAGGCATTGTGACCTCTCTATTCTAAAAAAAAAATCAATCGATAACAGGCAATCAAATTATGGCTGACTACTGTTAATACCCAGTGAATCATTTTAAAATAAAAATAGAAAAGTAATTTCCAGTTCGAATCGTGATCATGCCCCTTTAAAATAGACATTCATTATTGCTCATTCACTAAGCATTAATAAAGCAGGACTTCCCATATAGCAAAGTGAACTTAACCATAGTGTAATAAAAAGGAAATAATTTTGATTTAGTGAAGGAAGTACCTGACTAATTTACTTTGAAGAAGAAATATCCTTATCAATATTTAATTAAGCCAGATTTTAATGAAATCATTTAGTATCTGAAAAGTGACTGATTGCCTATTATGACGTCACCTTGTTTTGGAGTCGCGAAGAATTATTTACGTCGCCGTTAACGAATCAACAAATCAGAAGCGAATAATTGAAATAGAGGGAATATTCTCTAGATATTATTCCTAGCCGTTCAATATTAAAAAAATATTTCTCGGACAAGCTAATATTACAATTATTGACTACTCGTCTATATAGGATTATATAGTGAGAATGTATTACTGAATATAACAAATATTTATCTTTATTGGTTTTTCATTATTTTGTATTTTTGTTTGCTTGTGTTCCTTTGTCCAATACCACTTAAGGATATAATCGTGTTATTGGACTTGGGGGATTTATGTCAACAAAGTGTTTTTGCATAGTGTTGGTCGCCTAAACATTACATTTAATTAGACCATCAAGACGGCACGTGGAAAGATAATTAAATAGAAATCATTTATTTCATTTAAAGAGGTTCGTTCCTCTGTTTTTGGGTAGCCATTTTGGGTCACCTCTATTCTGGAAATTATCCATCATATATTGATTTTACATATTTTTACAATTTTTCAATATATCTATCCACACATTTTGCAAATTTAACGTATATGTCATAAACGTCAAGGAAAAATGAATTCCACTTCTTGCCTGAAATTAGCTTATTTCATGCCATAACTCAAATTTTACATAATAGACCCATACTTTTGGTTTTATTTTCTGAATTAATAATATTTTTCTGAGAAGTATATCATAATTTGAGAAAAAGTTTGAGACGTTTAAATAATTTCATTGCATGTTGAATTGTTAATAGATAAAAATAGGTTTAATCAGTGCAAAAAGGTCAAAATATCATTGTTTCCTTTAACATTTTGACTAATTAATATATTTGTATATATTGATCGCTTCACATATCAAATTCTTTTATAGCAAGATGCTTAATAACTCAAATGCGTAATAATGAAAGCGATCACTTTGCAACAAGCTCCATCTATAAAATGATGCAATGCAACGTATCTGTCAATGTACAATACAGTTATTACTTGCATTCGTCAGGCACATACTATATCAGTTCTGTTGATTTAACAGAGCTGTATCTTTATTATTTTTCTCTTGTTACCGTCTTTCTGAATTTTTTTAATACTAAGTATTTGAAAGAAATCCTTCAGGTGTTTCATTTTTCTCGTTTTATTAAATCTTTGGACATAGGTTCATCGGCATCAATGCTACTTGATATATTTGATGCTGTTGAAGATATATTGTTTTCTGCTTCCGTATAGTTACTTTCATATTGAGGAGTTAAAACAGATTTTGGATCATAAACATCGTTTTTTTTCATACTTTAAGTTTTAGAATATTATAACATCCATCATTTGTGTCAATATGACCATAGGTATCTTGCAGGTCTTCTTTTCTATTTGCAGTTGCCATGAAAAACGTGTCTTTAATATGACAACTGTTAAATGTATAAACTGTTCCTTTATAAGTTGCACTGGATGCTTCAGCTTTACTGAACTTTTGCGACGGGTTATATCGAGGAATTTCAGGAGGAGAATCATCATTTTGGGTATCTGTTGAAAGAAAATAAAACTTCTGATAATTTGCGACTTAAATGAAAATAAAAATAATTTAAAAAGTAAACATACAAGTAGGATTGAATGAAAACATTTTTCTTTACCGTGTTTGGTAAGATAAAAAGTCCTTGTAGTCGAGTTCCATCTATTTCAAGATCAATGCATATATATATATATATATATATATATATATATATATATATATATATATATATATATATATATATATATAATCAAAGTACTCAAAGTACAGATATTCGGGCTTATGTGTCAGATGGGGCGTCGAAAGTTATTTCATATTGGGGAGGCGAAATTGATCGATAAGGGGTGGGGGTGGATTGAACAGGATTTGATCTTGAAAGTAAGATATCAAATGGTTATTTAACTTTAATTACTTAATTTCTATATTGTCCCTTAGTTGATTTAAGAATGTTTGTTGTTTATTTACGTTTCCCGACATAAAATGTGTATCAAGATAACACAACTCAAGTTTATACTAGAAGTGTATATGCATGTATAAGCGCCACATGAGTCCATATAAAATTGATTTAGTTTATCGGTCTGTGTTCTTAAATCAGTCTTTAAAAGCATTAAAAATACATTTCTGTTAACCCCGTGTATTGGAAATGTTTTCACGATATGGCATTATTACAGACTAGGTCTAAACATTGAGCTAGAAACATTGAGCATTAGTGAAATACATCTTAGGCACCTGATCCCACCTCCAATGTAATGGAGATCCGTGTTTGCTTTGTTATTTGACCATCACAAACAAAACAATTCATCAGTGTTTCGTTTTTTCCCTATCATGACATTTTCCCGATATTGACATTTACCTCGATCATGACATGCCCAATCGTGACAAGGAGCACACGGCGGTGCGACCGGTCAACAGGGGATGTTTTACTCCTCCTTAGCACCTGATCCCACCTCTATCTTTTTAGAGGTCCGCGCTGCTCTGCTTTAATCAGGTGCCTAGGAGGAGTAAGCATCCCCTGCCAAATGAATGTAATAAATTGTTGGAGGGTCAGATATTTATCACCCCAACTGAGATTAACTGTTGTACAAGCTTTCCGCGGCAACATATTGTACTGCTCGAAGCATTCAGAATTTAACAGAGAAGGAACTTACCATTTGATATTTAAATATATATCAGATCTAAACCTTACTGACAAGCTACACATTCTACGTTCTCAATAAGTTTCACTGGTCATTTCTTACACAATGAGCTGAGCCCGGCTTAAATATATAATGTTTTACTATTTCAGATAGGGAAAAAATGACTATTAGCAATATTAAAGTGAGTCAAAATATAAGAAATATGACATAATGATATGAATACGTACCTGAATATACAAACGATTGTAAGGCCTAACATAAAACAAATTGCAAAACCACACAGGGACAGTATTAAAATTGTAAGCCAGTGATACTTTTTCGGCCCCTCATCTTGTTCTAAAGAAAAATGGTTACTCTTCAATCAAATAAAATATAATTTAAAGAGTAAATACAGTTTATTTCATATCATACCAAATTTAAAAAACGCTCTCTTACTGCTAGAATTGTCACCATTTTTAACAATCTGAAAATCAGTTAAAAGAAGTGAACATGAAAAAATTATCTCAAATTTGTCAGTTTGGTGTATATGATGATTTCTGAAAACCATTTAGACACACCTTTCCTCAATAAGAAGATGTACCATGAAGAATAACTTATTCTTGCAATCTATGGGCGCTGTCATCATGTTAAAATCATTACTTCCCTGCTGCGTTATCTCCAAGTATCTAAGAGAGGGCAGCACTGATGCTGACGTCAGTGACACACATTGCTTTTTACACACGTTTAGTAACATGACACTATCAAAATGTGAATTTAAACTTGAAAAGGTTGAAAAGAGTTGTCATTTGAAACAGGGTTTATGGAGGAAGATTTTTGATCTCAGAATGATGCATTTCCACCGATAGTCCTAATGTTACATGTACATATACATGTAACTAGCATGGAATGTCCCTTGATCAGTGTTATTGTTATCTAATTTTCTTGCATTCAAGGAGCTTCTTAATTTGTTGTTATGAGTTTGAACATTATGTGTGCTACATATATGAACAAACAAAGTACATTGCTTAGCATCCCGATTTTGACATTGTGTCTTAGTTCTGTTATCCTTCAGAGAGCATAAACCGAACCGGTTTATGAATCATGAAGATCTAATTTAAGATAAAAACAAATCAAAAAGATTTCTAGAGCATTTAGATAAAATGTAACGGTAAGAAACCCCACAAAGAAAATAAAATTAACTTTTTATATTCATTTGAAATCTACAAGCAGCATTTAATTTATGTAAACACTAGACACTGACTGCCAAATCTAGAAAGTCATGGTCCCACAAATTTCACAAAATATCTAAATTCATTTTTGCACAAATCATATATAGTTACCTAAGGGTCAGTAATAGAAATATATTGAATCATTGTCCTCTCATGACAATACAAAATTTTGTTTCGCATCCAGGCATAAATTTTCTTAATTAGTTTTATAAACTCTGTATAAATATTGGTCTTGTTCTCTCAACTCTGTATAAACAATGACCCAGTCAACAGCAAAAATGTGTGTTATCTATGTCAGAGAACAGATCCAAAAATGGATTACCTCCTTAAACCTTTCACTGAGTGTTAAATTGTTAAAATCCCGTGATAAAAATAAACAAAAAGGTTACAGGCCTCATTATTAAGTTTCAAAAGGCTTTTAAAATTTACTGAGCAACAATCAATTTTTTCACGTGCACTTCCTTTAAATCATTTTGATTATTGTATAAAAAATATGTTCATTCACGTAATGGAAATTGAAACGATGTGATCGTTAAAGCGAGTGCAAATTAAAGATACTCTATCAAGTTAAAAAGACAAATACTTTGAGTTCTGAAAATAAGAGAACAGAATTAACATGAAGCTTATATAGTTGGATCCTACAACATATATTTATTAATAATACCATAGCTAACCATTACGTGTTCATTCTTCTTTAAGGTCAAGATCTTGTAAAAAAAAAAAGAAAAAAAGAAGCCTACAGATTTATGAAATTCATGACATAAATTATTTCAATAATGCTTTATAACAATAGCTGTGTTTGATAGGATGAACCGGGACTTGATATTTGGTAAACACAATCAAAAATCATGTTTTATACTGTCAATTGCTATCTAATTTGAAGAAAATAAGTAAACAATCTCGGAATTTTATTCATTTTGACTAATGAAATATATCTAGAATGCCTACAATCTCTCCAAAAACGGCATTTACCTGTAACAAGCTCTTGACCTCTCATTTAAACATGATGTCAAATTGAAATAAAGGTATCGAAATTACTTTTCCCATGACTTAATATAGAATGTCAAGAAACTGGCTAATTCTGTATATAATTCTTTTAAAACAGTAAGTTACGGGGTAAAAAAATAAAAAAAATAAGTTATGACGTTATAATGGTTCTAACTCAAAAAGACACTCTGATATCAATTGCTAGACCTTGACCTTAAGACGTCATAGTTACTTTGAAACATATCACGTTTTGATTAAGAAGACGACAAAAGTGATTCTGAAATGTATTTGTTTTTTTCTTTTTTGATAGCTTTTAAGGTACATGTACCTGCGTTTTTAAATAAACTTTTATATTGACCTCGGGATTCAAAATATTAATATACTAGTATATGATGTTCAAACTGTTTTCATGTATAATATAAGTGTTAACGAGTCGCGTATCTAGATTAACCTGTTGTTGTAGTCATTTTATGAAAAATGCATCGAATGGAAACAATTGAAACTATTTATTGACTTCAGTGGCATTTATTTTCAACATTTATCATCAAAGACAAATTACAACACGGCGGGGCGGGGAAATATAATGGCATTTATAATAAAAAAAGATAGGCCTACCTCGCATTTTTACTGATTTATTATATTTGCTTAATTTCATTAACACATTTCTACACTCGTATTTATTAAAGGGTATTTCAATTACTTCCCCCAAAATTCATAATTGTACAAAAGATAAGATTATCATTAATGTCAAGTCATATATTATTTAAGTATATTTATACGTGCAGTGTACTTGCCTGACATATTTTGACATCCTTTGACTTTATCACATGGATCACAGAAACATCTCTCTCTGCAGAGTCTTCCATAAAATCCCGGAGCACAGTCTTTTTTACAATTTTTTCCTCGAGATCCGGGCCAACATTCTAAATATGAATTTGATGCAAAAATAAAACTGACGCGCTTATTGGCTATATCACACCTTAATTATCAAAGAATTCTCTGTGATTTACCTTCGCAAGAGGTTCCGGCTATTCGATAATTTGGACAACACTCTAGAGGCTCTCTAAATAATAATTAAGACTAAAGTATTGTTTTTCAATTACTGAAAAAAGCATAATCAATAACTTTATCAATGCAATAAGTGAAAATAAGTTAAAAAATTTGTACTTACCCATTAGACACATTTGAACATATTCCTGGCTTCTGTGATACAGAAGTAGTAGTCATTGTTTTTAGAAGAGTTAAATGTAATATATACAACATATACATGACTTGTATTGAATATTTCATTGATTGGTAGTTTGGCATCAACATTTATATCTCGTTGACGAGGAACTTAATTCATTTTCATGAGGAAATTATTCTGTTTCATCTAGAGATTTTTTATGACGAAAATAATTCACTGTTTTAAAATACATCTTGCTTCTATACGTTTGTCACGTTTTCTGGCTTCCCTTCTTAATAAACAATTTTCTTGCACCTAAACCTTAAAAATCATTTTATAAAATTTTATGTATAGCTTACTTAACCCGTAGTTGTAAGAAGTAATGTCATGTTTTAAAACGCAACACAGTTGAATGCACAAATATGTAATTTGTTATTCAGAGTAGCTTGTAAATGTCGTACATGTATCTTTGAAAAAGTGATATGTAACCAAGATTTTAGATGATAAGATTTATGTCCAATATGTTTAACAATATTTAATATGTATATTATTGCTGTTATTTCCTTTTTCTATATAGTGTTATATATATAACATGGCTTAATAATATGTTTTGTTCAATTCATCCATCTATAAAAAAGCATTTTCTTTTGGGCTGCAATGATTGTATGTTAAAAGGTAGTGTTTTTAAACTATTTAGAATTTTAAAAAGTGGATAACAATGCAGATGCAAGCCTTTGCATTTTACACTGAACGCCCGGGATTTACTTCCTTATGAATATACATGCAATTAGTATATGCATGTTATAGAAATTTAATCTATGTCAGGTTATACTAGAACATTTCATAAAACTTGTTTATGGTTCCATCATGATGCTTCATATCTATGATACATTTATTTACAAAACAATACAAGTGAATTTGTCATTTAACTGCTTTATCAGTATTATTTTCATCAGTATTACCATCACAAAAGTGAGGTTGCTATAAGGTACATTAATTTTTCTCCTTTCAATATAAACAACGTAATTCTGAATGTTTCCTTGCTGTAAAAGAATGGGAACATAAATTGAGTGATAATTAATCAAGAAAAAAAAAAGATTTTAATCAAGAACATCATTCTACATATTTCGAGGTTTCAACTTTAAAGCACAATCCTTTAATTGGGTCAATTAGACGATTTTGAAAGGTTTTCGGTCATCGAAAACGGAATGTTTTGATAAACATCTACAAATATATTCTTTGAACAAGCTGCAATAACTTCCTTGACATTTGCAAGGGACTACGTCGCAGTATTTTGAATATAGTCTCATTTTAAACGCCTGTAGATAGTAAATATTGTTATTCTCAAATAAATGACTATGACGTGTTGTATATCAAACATCTATTTTATAAGATTTCCCTTTGGTTTGATTGAAAATAGTCTCTCATTCGTGTTCGATCTACATTTAGATCAACCATTTAATACACATTGATTTCTAAAACATGTTAATATATCGAGTTTTCAATCCTCAATTATAATTTGTTAATAACATTACATATAACTCATCAAAAGATCAATGTCTGAATAATTTGTGGACAACATTATCCATGCATACTTAATATGGATCGAAAGTCAAGGAATATACATGTACAATTAATCGATAACTTAATGGGGTTTTGAAGATATGCATTAAAAATAATTTGAATGATAAACACAAATGCTCCCAGAGAGTATCTATTTGTAATATTATTAATGTCAGCAAGTACGGGCATGTTCAAACTTCCTTCATTGTTGTATTGGTCATGGCATTGCAAAGGCAACACAATTAATATGCAGTAAGCTCGCTTTTATCTGAGTTTATTTTTCGAGAGATATTCATTGTCAATTTATGCTTAGTTCTTTGAATCAGTTTAAGTGTACATGACAATTTCATTCAAGATTTCTATTTTATACTGGTACATAAAGCTGCTGTTGGTGTTTGGTGCCTATCCATCACACAGCTATTACATAATGGGTTAAGAATGGAAGAATGGGAACTGCCTCATTCTGTACTACTTATCTGTCCCTTGCAAAAATTGTGCAGTAGCAAAACAAGGTCCACAAAGCTTGAACCTTTTTAAAGAGGTATTCGTATTTTCGACTTCTTGCCTGTTTCTGGTATGCCTCTCTTAGAGAGAAGCTTCTATCCTTGTAGTTACTCATCCTGCACTGATCGTATACTAGTGTTTTTTGCATTGTCTTGTTATTTCTTTGAACTCGTTACAATTAAGTATTACATCAAACAGACTAAACTTGCTATATTAATTTGAAAACTTGAAAAAAGATTTTTATACAGAGATGTTTACACCTTCTTTATCGTTTTATCGTTAGTTAGTAGAAGTCATTTAAAAATTAAACTTAAATCATAGATAAATACGTTATATATACAATTACAATTACAACTACATGTACAATGTTGGGAATTTCAATTATCAAATACAACAACGACAAAACTTTTCATTATTAATATTTCGTCAACAACTACATGTAACACAATGCATTTTGACAATAAATCTGAAATGATAATCTACCGTATACATGTAGGCAGTATATGCAGTCCAACCGATTACTGTTGTAATATTTTTACATTAAAAATATTAATGGTTCTGTTCACATGAATTATTAACATAGTATTTAACTTATGTTAGTGCTTATCATCCTTTGCATCAAAATACAAGATGGTGACCGATACATCCTCGAAAAACATCTGTCAATGATCAAGTTAAACTGATCCCAACTCTCTTATAAATAAAGTAAATATTTTTACTGAAAAACACAAAATTCAATGCAAGTTTGAAAAAGTTATAATTTGGGTAAGTTTCTATTTTAGCTTTTTCCGATGTCTTTTACTTCACTGCAGTGTATGTTTCAAACTTATTTTCTTTATTAGATAGATTTGAGGTTAAGATTGTGAGCAATATGACGGACAATCAGACAAAAAAAATCAGTCTGCTTCTGATTTGATCTAGGAGCATTCAATAATTGCATTTTACCTGATATTATCATATTACACAAATGTTATGATATATTTCTTCTTTTAATACATATTTTATATTTGTAATGACATTTAAATTCTTAAGATTAAAATTACGTTTTACAGTTTAATAAGTTGGGGCAAATAAAAATTATGCGTATTAGCAAACTTATCATTATCAACACGGTGTGAGAGTATAACTTTTATCTATATCAAGTTGTCAAAACAGGTGCTACATGTACAACACTTTTGAAGATGTGGGTTGAATCAAAGCTTGGAACCAATTAAACCATTCTATTTCATCCTCAACAATTAGATTTAATAAGTATACGAGATATATGGAACTACGCTTTGAAACCTCAGATCAGATACAACAGACTTAGAGTGAATTTAACTAACTTATCAATGTGTTCTTTGACTATCAAGTCTTGGGATATTGGTCAAATTGGTCAAAGCTGCAATATCACTACTTATACGTGTAATAGGATGAACTCGTTTATTAAAAAAGTGAGATAATTTCTTTGTAATTTTTAATTACCTGGTCTTTTGGAAAGTTTCAAGCTGACTTGAAACACGTCGTACATGTATTGTTTGAAAGCTTGCCTCTGCCTTGCAACTCGGCAAGTGGAATTAACTTTTGACAAAACCCAAGAAATAAGTATGATGATCGTTGACATGAATATTGTTGCGATCCCATTATTAAATATGAAATGATTATTGCATAACTGGTATTTTGGGCGCGGATGTTGGAATGGATATTGTTATGAACAGGTGTAACACGTGCTCTTTTCTCATTTGATACCCGGAAGCTTTCATAAGATATTATCGTCATGCAGATATGAATATGCGATATTTTCAAAACAAAATACCGGGAAGTTCCTTATATTGTCGATAAAATCTGTCACGCTGTTTAATTGATACAATGCTGACAGCAAAATTACATATATCCATATAAATGACAATCAAACGTTTATGTCTGTCTATGCTGAACGGTAAATGTTTTAAATTCATAAAGCTATAAATGATTCAATAGGGTAGCAGAATCGAAAAATAATATAGTCTACAGAGTTACAACTGAGTTGGTCGATCTGGTAAAAAAAACTTGAAATATTTATTTTTAACGAAACACTTAAGTGAAGCGATGTATGTGCAGGCCAGGCGATAATGTATTCAACAGTTATCACGTAACAATTTCCTAAATGTGACCGTGATATTTTCTTCCGATGCACATTTTCCATTATTGGTAAGTTTATGGGCCTCATTAGCCGTGCATATCATGCTGTAACTACACTGTATCCGATGCTGTCAGCTTTAGATGGTTATAGGATTCCTTTGCCAAATAATCATACGTATCTTGAGAATCTGCCAGATCCTTTTCTACAATAAGGTCAACCACAGAGTTATATTTGTATGTAAATATCTGAATAAACAGTTTTTTAAATAAATAATTTAAAATATCTCTTGGCGTAAAAAAAATAGTAGCTAAAAATATACCGAAAAAACTAAATAAAAAGTAAGTGAAGCTTTAAAAAATTACCATCCTTAGTTGACACAACGCATTCCCCCAGAGTTTTTGGCTTTTTTTTTCTTATTGAAAATGAAAAAAGAAATAATTTAAATAACTAATATTATCAATTTAATAAACGTTCCTTATAGATTTTCATACAATGTTTTTAATCGATTCCTTAAAATTAATCTTTTGTTGTAAAATTCGCTGTAAAATGTAATAAAAAAATACCATGTGCACATTAAATAAATATTTCATTGATTCATGAACGAATTAACTGTTTGCTATTCTAAATAGACATTTTTGTACATGGTATGATATTATTTTTGCTAATTTACCTTAAAATACAAATGATTGCCATGCCAAAAGTAAAGCAGATGGCAAGACTTCCAGCTAATGAAAGTGAAATATTTGGCCAGTGAATGGAATCTAATTGAAAAAAAAAACTCAATATAATTATTTTGGTTAACTTGTGTGTAATTGTTTCTGTTTTATACTTGTCAAACACAATAAACTTTCCATTCGATAAATTGTTTTATGAGTATCCATCAAAATGAAGTATATTTTGTTATATACAAACGTTATATCATGGACTCAATTCAGAAAATGGTATCGCACTCGGTGATGTCAAACAAGTCATAGCATATTTCAATCATATAATTTTATACATTTTCCTTCAAAAGAAATTGTTGTTTCACAAAAACACCGAAAACACCTGTCTGATATAATATCAAACAACTGCTTTTTTGTGATCATATAATGATCTTTTCATAGGTCACTGTTGTGCACTTCTTTATCACGTCATAACCAATAAAATTTTACTTTTTTTATTTAGATATAAACGAAATCACATTTTTTTGGACAACAACTCTGCGCATTCAAGATAGCAATAAACTTGAATATTCTGAATGCGATATAATTCAAATTTTATGATAAATGTTTTAATTTTTATTTGCTTTCATTTATTAATGTATATTTTTATAACAATTATACTTACTTGTCATCTTTAAGCATCCAATGATTTTATCACATGGACAACACGAACACTTTTCTCTGCAGAATCTCCCATAGAATTGTGGAGGACAGACTTTTGTACAGTTATATCCGAACGTACCAGGAGAACATTCTTGTCAAATAATAAGAGAAAATGAGTTAAAAATATATTCTATATAAATTCGAAAATATATACTATCTTAAGTTTAAATACTTGGGATTTTTTTAAGCAATACCTTTGCAGGATTTTCCATCAAGTATATAATTCTTGCAACACTCAATTGGATTTCTAAATGTAATAAACAAATTAAACTGTTCATTACAATTTAAAACAATAGAAGAAGAAGAAGAAGAAGAAGAAGAAGAAGAAGAAGAAGAAGAAAAGAGGAGAAAAAATAAGATAAAATATGATTTACTAACCCTTGAGAATCTTTGGAACAGATTCCTGGCATTTGTCCGGTAAAGACGTTTGAAATAAGAGTCAGGAGAAGTACTTTGAGCTCACAACGCATGGCTTTAACTCCAACACGCAGTCAATTATTGTCAGTGACAAATTTGTTTAATCTAAATCTAGATAAAGTAGGAAACAGGACGAAAATTTGCTTCGTATAGGCGGATATGATTCAAATCATTACGGTGAATCAAGCATTACTTTTGGTGTTTGTATGTTGACAAAACAATACGTTTCACATCTTTGAAATACAATTCACCTAAGTAACCTAAACGTATGAAGACAAAGCATATGAAATCATGATTAGCAAATGCATTCTATGCAAATGCATTCTAATCACACGTCGATGCAACGTTGTTCGGAAATTATTGAGACGAAAATGAACATATTTTTCCCACAATAGTTTTAGAGTACTGTTTCTTTAGCTTCCTAATTTTCAGTGCAGACCAAACATCCAGATAGTTTGTGCATTACAATATCTTCATATTCCAAAAACATATTTGAACATTTTTTTAAATATTTCCATCCACATATATTTTGGCACATTTAGCTTATATTTCATAAAAGTCGAGAAAAAAATTATCTACAAATTTTGCCTAAGATCACTTTATTTTATCCTATATCTCAAATAAGATTTATGTCTATTTGTATGCAAAGTGTTGGAAGGATGGCATTACTAATATTTTTTTTATTTGCGCTATAATCTGATTACTCCAAAATTTTGTAACAATATTAACATCTGCTCTTTTGTTAATTATGTACTGGCATTTGAAGCCACCAGAAAAGCAAAGGTTTTAAACTTTGACTTAAATATCACTTTTATATTCACTACATGTGTTCAACTTCATATTTTATTTAAAGCATAAATAAATAACAGTTCAAACTATAAATATTTGTTTTATTTCTTCATGTAATCAATATCCACGCCGAATTGTACCTATTATTTCAGAAAAATTATTATTTTTGTTTGGAGCCCCATATTTAAAAAAATGGGTTGTGACATGGGTCATAAATCAAATAGATGAATATTCTAAGTCCCAACCTTTACATCTAAATTGTTTTCGGATGATTGACATTACTTGTGGTACACCAACACTATTCATTGCTAAAAGAAAGGTAAATATTAACAGTATATACACGGTTTAGGGTTTGTATCACATTAACAGATCTAGATATTATCAGCAGGATTATAAAACTCATTAGAGAGGAATGATGGTGTTATATTTCTTTTCTATAAAACACGTCTATTTGAAAGATTTTATCCATAGGTATAAAGCATTTGAACAAAAGATGTTTTTATTTAATTTTAATAAATATTTTTTTTTATTTAAAGATGTAAAATGTCTTATTGACATTTCTTGCTGACACTACTGATATTGCCACTATTGAGTTATGAGATATCAATAGCATGCATTTATTCACATCAAAATTTAATCTCTACAGTTTGTTACTAGCAACGAAAACAGATATTCTACATGCTGATAAAAAATGCTTAAAAAAAAATGTCTAAAATTATCAATGGCATATATCCTTCTTTGAACAACGAGATCATGTTTAAGAAATGATACTTTAGCGATTCATCAAATATGTTTTTGGTGTAGCATTTTACCTTAAATGGCAAAAAAGTATATAGCATTTTAATATACCTAAAAACATAAGATATGTGATGAACATTTTTTTCATCATTAATAGATCTGGATAGTTTAGGAAAAGTACAAGCACTGAATATTAAATGTATTACATATGTAATATCAAATTTCATTTTTTTAAAAGTATATTGCTCAATAACTATGATTATTCAACATATTGTGAAATTGTATGTCATTTTTTAACGTTACTTAGTGTGGAATGTACATGTATTAAGTGTATTGAACTATTGCATCATATTTTCAGAGTCAAAATCATTTCGAAAGAAATTACTTTAAGTTATTAAGCAATTAATACACAGTCTGTTTCCCTTATTAAATGCATTTTTGGTAAGAAATAGAGTTAAAAAGTCGAAGATTTTAACGCATTTAACTTTACTTTTGTAATTCTTCGTGAAAGACCGAGAAGAAATTAATATTCTTTTTCAAAAGAAGAAAAAAATCAAAGAATTATCCCCCTTTTTTAAAACATTAATATGATATGTAATGTTTTTCAAAGAAAAGGTGTTCGTTATAT